>CM029114.1:3970000-4530000 GCA_016859345.1 Istiophorus platypterus | reverse complement strand
TCACACCCTCGACTCCGATGCCACAAAAGAGGGAAAAAGGGACAGTGCGTATTATGCAGTTGTTTTAGAAGATGTGTTTTTTTTGTGGCTGATGTGCTTCAGGTTCAGATGTGTAGGAGGGGGGATACGTTTACGTCAGGATTGAAGTAGTAATGATCTGACTGTTAAACTCTTTTTGGAGGCTTTTATTCTTTGTATGTTCAGCACAATCCTAGACTGACCTTTGAACGTGCACGCACTTGTACCTCTATACTTGTGAGGACGCTTCTGGAAATAATGCATTTCCTATCCCCACTTCCAACCAGCACAACTGAATGCTTAACCCCAACCTGAAGCCTAAACCTTCAACCAGCCATTTGAAGACGTGAGTGGCAGCCAAAATGTCCTCACTCTTGAGTTCTCTTGAGGAACTTAAATTGGTCCTCATAAAGATAGAAGTACAGGAGCACAAACATGCTAAGCTCAGTAACAACCATGAGAAATTCATGTTTTTGCAGCCACTGAATTACTGCGATTTTCCATTTGTGTAAATTGTAGTGTGTAAAAAGTGTATTTAGTTTTTATATGTATGATTTGTGTGTGTATGTAGCTTTATTGTAAAACTTGCACAATTCCTTTTTATTTGGTGTTTAAAGTTTTTTGGTTTTTTTTTCTCTCAAACCTGCTTAATCATAGATTAAGTTGCCCACATGTTGAACTGATGCCTCCAGAAATATTTATTTAGTACAGCTATAATGTTGCAACATCACACCAGGTTTACTCAGCGTGTAAATAAGACAGTCCGTTCACAATATTTATTGATTCTATCATGGTTTGGGTCCCCGATTGAGCCCTGGTTCAAAATTTTATGCTTCCTCATTATTGAAATATTCAGTTTTTTGCCATCTTGTCCACACTAATGATACAATCTTGCGCTGTGCATACACTATATTGCTCCTTCCGATGCAAAACAACTTATTTCAAGTATTTTCAAAAAACAAATTCACTTATTTTTTAACTTTAATAGTTTGTTCTTTCTTACTTGTTAACTAATTACTAAAAAATTCCTTATAGCGAGTTGATATCTATTGGAGAAGGGTTGAAGTATTCACACTAGAGCTGTAACAATTAGTCCACTGATCAATTAATCAACTGACAGAAAATTGATTAGCAACTGTTTTGTTATTAGATTGATTGTTCGCATGATTTTGCAAACAAAAAGTGTCTTAGTGTATCACTTATAAGAATTTGAGGGTTTTCTCTGTTGTTGTGATATAGTGAGAATATGTGGGGATTGGATTGTTGGTTGCACGAATTCACTTTGGATGAATTTTTTCTCTGTTGTATGCTGTTTTATAGACAAAATATTTAACTTATTAATTGAGAAAATAATCGGCCGATTATTCTATGTTGAGAATCATCATTGTTTGGAGCCCTTATTTAGATTTTATTGACCGGTTTTATTTATAAGCTGTAACATGAGCACATGTCTGCAGCTGATGTGTCTATATGCGTGCGTGTGTGTTTGCGAGTGTGTGTTCGTCTTTGCAGCTATTGCAAAATTGTTCAACTTTTCCTAACCTTGCACCACACGGAAAATGGTGCAGTAAGCTACACACAAACATGCCACATCGCTTGCTGCACACTCCATGGTCTCTTATTGCCAAGTTAAGAGTAACAACTCCATTCTACTCTGTCCTCTCTCTCTCTCTCTCTCTCTTTCTCTCTTTCTGTCTGTCTCTCTCTCTCTATCTCTATCTCCATCTCCGCCTTTCCTCTCTCCCACACAGAAGTAAAACACTGGTGTACTCTACTCACGAAGCTGCCAGCCTACTCAACATTTATTTTAGCTCTCTCTCTCCTTCCCCTTCTCTCCGGGAAAAAAGCGAGAGCACTCCCTCCCTGTGTTGATGTGTGTTTGTGTGCGTCCTGCTGTGTGTTTTTTTTTCCAGCACATCCAAGTGGCCATTAAACTCCCTCCAAACAACAATCAAAGGGCTGGTTCGAGCCTGATGGGTGAGAGGAGGCCGCAGCCATTTGTCACAGCGGAGCTGCTGCAAGCGCTAGCGTCTACGCTGCGACACTTCATTCCACTCCACGTGGTGTTAGCTCAGGCTTAGCCCCACAAACGCAGAGTGATGAGTAATTGTTGGCTGTGGCACTATGAGCTCTGAACAAAGTCAATGGGACGGGCTTCTCTTGTTTAATATGGGCCTTTTAACATGCACAAGCTTGAGGGTGAGGGTTTGTCTGATGTGAAAATTTTGGGGAGGGAAAGACAAAGAAACAGGAACAGACAAAGGAGAGAAAAGAGTCAGCAAGGCGAAAAAGATGAAGTGCAAAACATGCGAGGCAAAAAGCCATAAAATTGGAAAATTGAAAATCAAGCAGGTCCTAATCGACTGAGGCTTAGTTCTTCTTCTTTTGCAGTCAGAGCCATTAAAGCAGGAATTAGATCCTATTTAGATAAAGCGCTACCTGAGCGACATAAAAAAAAACAGATATGCATTTACACTTGGTCCTTCTCTTCACCAGGAAGAAATATGACCATACAATTCAAATGTTAACTCGTAGCTTTATTATTAACTGAAATTGTGCAGTAGAAAGTCCATGAGCATGTGGACGGGAGCCATTATGATGAAATAATCGTAGATGGAGCAGGGTTGATAGTGGAAGTTAGAAGAATATTCCAGACTGGATTTTACCGGTTTATGTAAAAAAAACACAAAGTTTAAACAATGAGTAAAAAGCCTTATGTGATTAAAAAAAGACAAAAACCCCCAAAACTGATATATCAGCCGGTTACAGTCTTAATGTGTGTTTTCCTTTTAGTAAACCAGATTTATACAGACCCCACTGCTCTGTTCTTTTAATTTAAAAGCTAAATCAGATGACAAAAACTATGGAAAAGTAGGAATCATAATGAAAATCAGACAGAGAACTACCACCCAACTCTGCACCTCTACATACCTTTCGTAGCCTTGATTTTGGCTCACTGCTTTGGTCTCGCAGCACATTTATTATATGGTTGCGTTTTATGACTCTCATCAAACCCGTTTCCAGCAGCAGCAGACAGGTGTTTCCAGCTGAACCCATTAAACCCACTCGACTCCACCAGCCCATCACAAAGCAGCAGACAGGACACATTTAGCAGGTAGCTAGAGAAAAAAAAAAAAAAAAAGTGGAGAGTCTAGCAACATGAGAGCCACAGGAGTTAGTGCGGAGTTTGAACAGAGGTGGAATTAGAGTTAATTTTGGGCTTGAGGTTGTCAGGTATTTAGAAAAAACTTTCCAGCATTGTTGCTCCATGTATGCTGGTTTTGTTGTAGCAAATCCATTGTGGCAGTGTCCAGAGAAACACAAAAACTGAGTCGCTCTCCGAATACTGACGTACCTAACTCTACATGAATATCCTCAAATGATCCTTCAATCCGGGGCCTTCTAGGAAGTGGGCCGTCTACTTAAAAAAAAAAAAAAATCACTTTCATTAAACGTTGGGGAAATAGGAAGAGAGAGAGAGAAAAAATAAAACTCAATTCTCATCTCCTCCCTGTTGCCAGACTAATGAGCTGAAGGTTTAACAAGCTCATTAAGGAGGGGTCGGCACGAGTTTAATCGTGCCAGATGATTGCTCCTGTGGCTGGATGAGCCCAAGGGTTGTGTGGCTAGATTTAGAGATCGGCTCTTCGTTGGGCACCTGAGGTACACCGAAAAGTAATACCTGCCCTATATATTCATAGATAGACATAGATATATATACACAGAGTGCATCAAGAAAGTATTCAGACCTGTTACACTAAGCTTGTTTCTGTTAATCTCTTCCTTAATCAATCTACACTTCATACCCCAAAGTGAAAACAGGTTTATATTAAGATATATCCCTAATGAAAACCTGGTCCAGAGTGCTCAGGACCCAAGACTTGGCCAACGGTTCACCTTCCAACAGGACAACGACCCTGAGCAGGGGACAACTCTTTGGATGTCCTTGAGTGGCCCAGCCAGAGACCTGACTTGAACCCAATCAAGCATCTCTGGAGAGACCCTAATATGACCGTCCAGCGACGGTCCCCATCCAACCTGACAGAGCTGTAGGGGATCTGCAGAGGAAAGTGGCAGAGCTTCTCGAAATCCCGGTGTGAAAAGCTTGTCACTTCATACCCGAGAAGATTTGAAGGCTTGCTCGCTGCCAAAGGTGCTTCAACTAAGTACAGAGTAAAGCGTCTGAATACTTAGGTCAAAGTGATATTTCAGTTTTTTTTCTTTTTAATTAATTGCAAACATTTCTAAAATCTTATTTTTGCTTTTTCGTCACCTTTAGTGAATGTAGACTGATGGAGGAAAAATATTTTAAACAAGTTTAGTGTAACGGGTCTGACTACTCTGAATCTGCTGTATATACATGTATAGTGAGAAGAAACAGAACAGTCTTATTTTTTGCTTTGCATAGAGGCTCAGATTACAAAAAAGAGTAATTGAGAGGTCTCTTGCATATCATACATTACAAAAGACAGATGTTTAAGGTTGTGATCTGTGGCTCCACTGCATTCTGGTCTATTGATACAGCCGTGGGTAAAAAATTGTTTTTTTCTGGGATAGATGTCTTCCTGCGTGATTGCTGAGTAATGTTGCCAAAAGGTGAATCGTAGGATCAAGATCTTTCCAAGTGATTCAGACGGTAGTGGTTCTGGTAATGGCCCTGTTCGTCTGGCATTGGGCTTAATGATGGCTATTTCCCTGGCTGTTAAAACAGTTGACCAATTAGAGATTTGTAGGCAGAATTAAAGTTTGGATGTCATCTTTATATGTCCTGTAGTTAACCAGCTACTTACCAAGCTACATCCATTAGAAAATAGAACAGAAAAATGTGGAATCTCTACAGCTTTTACACGTTGTTGTAGGTCCAGTCATTGAAACCGACAACTCTTCAATAAGCGTGTCTCGTTGACCGTCATGACAAACGCGAAATCAACTGCTCCCGCATTTAGTAACCACGAACAAACCCTGCATGCAAGCTGTAGATAACGTTGGCCTTGGTTGAGGTTGGTCGGTCAGTGTATCTTTGTCCTCTGTCTGTTACCCGTGGCTCTGTATCTCCAGGTTAACACACTAAGATAATTATAAGCTTTTCTGCAGTTTGACCCCCCCCTTAACTGTTTACACCTTTTCCCTCATCTCAAAGTGAATTGTGGTCAAGATAAATCCAGGTGAACTGCATACCTCTTTTTATGTAGCTGTTTAAATGGCATACACTCATACAGTCAACTATTGCCTACAGAACTGAGTTATTGTAGTTTGCTCATCAAGACAAGTAATTTCATTAGTTGGCTAAACCAAGAAAAGAACAAATTGGATGGAAGGAAAACAGAATGCAGTGGTGACTGAGGGGAAAAGACTCATGAAAGTAAAGTGATGAAGAGGTGGAACACTGATGCTGAGGAGATGGAGAGGGAGAGAGGGAGAGAGATGAAAGGAGGTATAGGGAGAGGGGGAATTGCTTTGTCACATCGTATTTGGTGTTTGTGTCGGAGACAGTAGCTTATCGCCTCCAACACATTTATACATCATCTGTAAATTTACAGCCAGCCGCGGCGTATGGAATAATGCATTAAAAATAGCAGCCTTGAATTCAGAGTGTGTGCGTGTCTGTGTGTGTGTGTGTGCGTGTGTGTGTGTGTGTGTGCCTGCGTGCGTGCGTGCGTGCGTTTGTGTTTGTGTGTATGTGAGAGTGTGTGTGTGTCTGTGTGTGTCCTCAGGGTCAGCGTAATCTCAATGGATTGTTAATCCAGCCATCTCCCTCACTCCCCAGCTTCATTAATCTGCCACCAGCCTACTTCTCATTTTCTTTGGACACACATTCATGCGCGTGCGCCAACGCACACACACACACACACACCTTTACATGCACTCATTCATTCACACACAGACATATCCCCGCTTTAACATGTACTTTGAAGGTATAAATCCTTAACATTTTCAACAAGCCTAACACAGTTTTTTTCAGCAATATCAATTTAATTTATTTCTATTCAGTAAATGTCACTTTATCTAGTAGATTTTTTAATTAGCTGCTCAAAGTTTGCTGTCCCCAGTGGTTGATACACACCTGTATTATTCAAGTACACTTTGCTGCTACCATGACTGAACTTCATCAACCATGACTTAAATCTTAAACCTCCATTAATTGACCCCCTCCCCACCGCGCACACACACACACACACACACACACACACACACACACACACACACACACACACACACACACACACACACACACACACACACACACACACACACACACACACACACACACACAGTCACTTGGGGCATCACAGACAGAAAGCTGTAAAGACAACACTGACTTATTATCACCTATGAAGTATCACCAAAGTCGTTTCAGTTAACATGCTGGCATGCTAGCTAGATCCACATCCAGAAGACATGGAGCAACATTAGCATTTGATGGAACTAAACCAGAAAACTTGCAGGACATGAAACCAAAACAATGAGCTCAAAGACGCTAACACTCTCAGCAGAGCTATAGAGCCAGGGGATAATTCTTGTGACCCTTTAAACATTATAAAGTCATGCTCATTTTTTCCCCATTGCTAATCTAACAAGGCTAAACAAGGTCTGCAACCACGCAATTCGTTGAGATAAAAGCTATAGTCAGCATGCTTACATTACAATAATACAGTGCTAACATGCTGATGCTATGCAGATGTAATGTTCACATTGTTAAGTGAGTGTAAAAGTATGCTAACTAGCACCAACTGCAAAGTACAACATTTGATTTGAATTTGATTAGTTTTGCAGGTATTTGGGTCATTAATCAAAGTATTGGACAGTAAAAAAATTTGACCCTATGATGGCACCAAGGGAAAAGTGAGTGGATCATCAAAAAGGTTACAATTCACACTAAGTCTGTTTTTATCAAACTTCAAGGCTATGAACCCAGTAATTGGGTTAGGAAAGGTCAACCACATTGTGGAGGACCACGGAAGTCTGTGAGATTCATCCTCTGGGGACCATGAATGGGAATCCATCCAATAGTTGTTGAGATAAATTTCAGTCTGGACCAAAGACCAAACTGATTGAGGGACAGACCGTCATTGTCGTCCACAGAACCAGGTCACCGACACGGGTAAAATATTCATTAGTGCAGCTTTAAGAGTTGTAACCTTAAATTCATCTCAAGTATTGTCATGGTACAAGAAAGAAGAGGTTCTTTTATGCTCGCTCGCTCACGCGCTCGCTCATTGTCCTGTGTGGATTATCAGACAGTAGCTCGCTGTGAAACAACCATATGAAGACAGCAGCGATCCATCAGCCCTGTTTTTCACTTCTCCTATCTCCTCCTCCCCCTTTCCCTCCTCCTCCTCTTCCTCCTCCTCCTCATCCTCTGCCTCCCCCTCTTCTTCACCTCCCTCCCACTGCTTTAGCTGCTCCTCGTTCTTTTTTTGGTCTGACTCTCTTAATTCTCCAACTGCCTCTCAGTTTTACCATCTCTTGTGGTTTTACTACTGTGGTTGTAATTCTCTAGTGAACTTCTTAGCCTAATATAATTGCTCCCCTTTCTTTCTTTTCTTTCTTTCCTTCTTTCTCTCTCTTTCTTTCTTTCTGTCTTTCTTGCTTTCTGTCTGTACTTCAGCTGATATTGATAACACAAATTTGTTTTTCCGGGTTGAACACCAGCAAGAATAGACATTTATGTTTGCTTTTGGATCTACATGTGCACATTGGGTTCAGTATATTGTAATTGCACAGTGCAATTGTAAAGTGAAAACCATATTGTTGCTTGTGTGCATATGTGTGTGTGTTTGTTTATTTGTGTGTGTGCACACCGATATGCTACTTCATCATCTGCCTGTTGGATGAGTCTCTCTGCAGGAGCACGGGAATAGGTTTAAAGCATCGTTAACGGCTCTAGTGAGCTCCACTTTGAATGCAAATTCAGCTCTGGCAGGCTTTTGTTCCAGACGCACTGACGCTGACCAGGATGGCCAAGCATCCAACGCCCCCCCCAGAACAGAAACACAAACACACACACACACACACACACACACACACACACACACACACACAATCACAATCTTGCATTGCAGAGGGGCGTCTCCTCAAGCTGTATCACTTCTTCAAGATTGCCCGTACGTACTTTTTACTTCATCCCACACACAGTCTGTCTCTCACACACACACACACACACACACAAAGGTCTTCATATGCTTCAAACTTCACTGTTTTTTGCACCAATTATTATTTTGCACACACACTTACTTAGATTCACAAATACTCAATATGGTGCTAGCACAAACAGAGTCCTGCACGTTGTTTCAATGTACAGATGGGTGACAAATTAGGAAAAACCAACATAAAGTGTCTTTGGCTGCCTGTGGGCCGCCACAACAGCTTCAATGCACCTTGGCACAGCTCCTCAAAGTTTCTGGACACAACTGGAGGGATGGACATCTTTTTAGATGGACAGATAGGTAGATAGGCAGGTAGGTAGATAGATAGATAGATGGATAGAAAGATAGATAGATAGTTTTTTCACCCAGAGGGAAATTAAGGATTAGATAATGGTGCAGTGTTGTCTCCCACATTAGTCTAAATTCTCCCATAGGTGTTAAACTGGGTCAAGATCGGGTGACTGTGAAGGCCACAGCATATGATTATATCATTCACATTGTTTTCATACGCATCAAACCCTTCAGCGACCTCACTTGCCCTATTGATGATGGGAGCATTTTCATCCTGTTTTTCCACTTTTTCTCCAGGCTTGTCCTTTAATTTGTCAACTGTACACACACACAGGAGGGTCACACGCTCATTTAGATTATTTATTTTAACATCTAAATCATTTATCCAACAGTTACTGAGCAGCTTTTACTGCTTTCAGCTTCTCACATGTGAGGATTTGCATCTTCAGTTGTTAATACATTTCATTTTTTTTTTGACATATCAGTAATCTCAAATAAATCTTCATGTAATATACAGGATAATGAAAATATTCATTAGTTGAAGCCCCAACTCACACACACAAACACACGCACTTTTGACACACCTACATGGATTCAGCAATACTATTAAGTGCTCTCACATATTGCTAGTAACTATGGTATCCGCTCCACACAAGCACACAGACAGAACAGCTGCATCACCGAACACGTGAAAGGATTCTTCTCTATAATCCCATCTTTCTCTCTATCTCTTTCACACACACACACACACAAACACACAAACACATAAAGGTCTTCTAATACTTCAAAACTTCATTGTTTTTTGCACCAATTATTATTTTGCACAAAGATTTTCAATTCAAACTGAAAAAATACTCGTCTTTTCTAGCATCCCTTCTTTCCCCATCTGCTCAATTTCTTTCTCTCTCTAACACAAACACACACAACCATTGGTCTTGTTAATCTCTGAACTTTGCTCCTTTATCATCTTTTATTCTCAATAATCTTTACCTCTTCATCCCTTTTTCTGTCTTGCTTTCTATGATATTATTCCCCATCAGCAAAAAGTGTGTGAAGTCTTACCTGTCCGCTCTCACCGTCTCTTCTCTCTGTGTTGAGTGTGTCCGTCTCTCTCTCCTCTCTCTCTCCTTCTTCTCTTACTGATGGGTGTGTGTGGTTTTTCTTTGTTTGTGTGGTGTGTGTGTGTGTGTGTGTGTGTCTGTGTCTGTCTTCAGTGATGTTGCGATGTTTGACTTTCAGCAACACAACAACAACGCAACTGAACCTGAAGAGGAGAAGATCTTGATCTTAGATCTTCCTGCGAGGGCTAGAGGAGAACGGGGAAGAGGAGAGAGGAGAGGGAGGAGAGAGGAGAGAGAGAGAGGGAGAGAGGGAGAGGAGGGAAGAAGGAAGAGAGAGAAGGAGAGGAAGGAGGAGGGAGGAGGAGAAGGGGGAGATGTGTGTGTTCGTGTCTGTCCCGTCCCAGTTTTGACTTTTTTGAACGGCAACGCAGAACAGAGTTGAACAAAGAGAGAGAGAGTCCTGATGCTGGGTGCTGTGACGCGATACTGCTGAGAGGGTAAGACGGATGGAGAGAGGAGGAGAGAGGGGAGGAGAGGAGGAGAGAGGAGGAGGGGAGGAGGAGAAGGAGAGGGAGGGAGAGAGAGAGAAGAGAGAGAGAGGGAGGAGAGAGGAGGGGAGAGGAAATGGAGGGGAGATGGAGATGGGGGGGATGGGGAAGATTAAGAGGAGGTGGAGGGGGGAAGAGGAGATGGAAGAAAAGAGAAAAAAAATGGTGAGAGAAGAAGAAGAGAAGGAGGAATCTTGATCAGGATGATGGACGGAGGGGAATAGGACAAAAGAGCAGAGGGAGAGAGGGGAGAGTGATGGAGGGAAAAGACAAGGGAAAGGGATTAGGAAGGAGAGGGGGAGAGGAAGAAAAGGGGGAAGAAGAAGAGAGGAAAAGATCCAATAACAGAAAGACAAACAGAGGAGGAGAGGAGAGAGTGAGACAGGGGGTAGACAAAAAGTGAAGGGATAAATAAATAAAGACAGACTGAAGGGGAAATTAAAGGAGAAATGGAAAAGATTTTGTTGCCACCTCTCCATCTCCTCCAAAAGGTGGCCAAAAGTATACAGACAAATATAACTTCACACTGGTTTATATCATCTGCCGCGAGGGTCCGAATGAGGTAGATTCTTCGTCTAGGATCTTTCCATGTCCACGGGAAGCTGTGCAGACCATCCTCATTCAACATAATAATTATGGAAGCACAATGTGCACCTGAACATATCTATTGAAATATATGTTCACACATTTGCATGGACAGGAACCTGCCCATCCACATCCGTGGGTCAGTTTCTGGACGATATCTGCACCTTTTATAGGTACTTAACGGGGTTTATAAAAAAACAACTTTTACCCAGGGCGATGTAAAGGAACTTGACCCCAACCTCGACCCCATCCAACACCTCAGTGGTTTAACTGGAACTTCAACCGGGAGCCGGCATCGGTGCCCCAACCTCACTGATGTCCTTGGGGCTAAATTCCCGCAGCCGGTTTCCGAAACCTTTCCCAGAAGATCGGAGGTTGTTATAGAAGCAGATGCAGGCCCATGGTTTTGGAATGACATATTCAAAAATCCCATATAGGTGTGATGTTGATGTTGCATCCACACACTTGGGTTTGGGTGTACACATTCTTTTTTTCTGAAGAAAAGAAAACATGTAGGATGTATTTTTTTGCTTTATTTAGGGATTTATATCCTTTTTTTTTTTTAATTGAGTTTCTTTACCGTGTCAAATGTTTCAAGTTGGCAGGTGTGACTAGAGGTGCCCTGCTCCAGTTTCCTTTACAGGAGCAGCTACCTAATGAACAAAACGTCCTGATTGAGCACCGCAGGCGTCACGTGGAAGTCGTCGCCATCCCAAAAATGGGATGTGGGACAGTTTTAATTAGCTGCTTGACATTAGAAAATTGCGGCGCTGGAACATTGGCCCCTGCAAGTAGCTGCCACAGGAATTCTGCTCTGTCACCTGAGCACTTTAAGAGAGGTCATGAAACGTGTTTGATGGGAACGTGTGAGGTGCTGAGACGGTGTGTGTGTGTGTGAGAGAGAGATAGAGAGAGAGATAGAAGCCGTGAGTGGGAGAGAGAGAGAGAATCAGCGCTGATGGAGGAGGATGCTCGCATCCTGCTCTTGGCTTTCTAGAGAGATCCTAAAAATCCTAACAGAAAAAGACTGATAACCTATTTATTCTTACATAACACTGCAAACACCATCCTGTTGTTCTTTTATGGAAACTCTGCACCCAGACCTAGCAGGTTTTTGGGGTTTTTTGGCACTTACAACTTGTGAAAAAGTTGACCAGTTGCCATTGATTTAGTCAACAGATAGAGCGGCTGTGGGCTGGAGAGAACGTGACAAATCCGACTGGTTTCACACACACACACACACACACACACACACACACACACACACACTGAAAAGTAGAGAGACTTCAACAAGTTTTTTCAGTATTCCGAAAGAAAAATGCCAGGAGCCTTCGATCGCCCCAAAGCTGCCGATCGGAAAACCCACCCCAGCTGCTGTGACGATGCTGCCCAGTGACCGTCGATAAAGCGAGGGGTTGAAATGAGTGGCTCTACACATGGTTGAACCATGTCTTCGGTGGCTTGGGAGGAGCTACATCAAGTATCAACGTCACTCAAATGACTTTACTAGGCCAGAGTGATATCGCACAAACTACAGATTTACAGTACAACAACTCAAGACCAACATGATGCTGAATACAGTGCACTTATAAATAAGTGCACTGCATTCAGCATTTATACAGCATTTATTTATTCAGCATTTATACAGTGCTTTTTGAGTCCATATCAACCGTAGGCAACTCGAAGCGCATTCATTCGTACAACGCTTGTTTCTGTCGGTATCTTGTCCAAGGTTGGAGTTCAAACCGTGATGATAAAGCTCAGCCTGATAAGATTGGTTCTTGTTTTTATTTTAAACCTGTTGCCTCTTTCTGCCGCAAATGTGGGCACCTGCTGGATGCTTTATGAGACCGTCACCACATGTCTTTATGCAGATAACATGCTCAGGCGCCTGGGGTGTAGTAAAAAAAAGGCCAAATGCCTGGGTCGAGTGCCGGTTGCAGCAGCAGCAGCAGCAGCAGCAGCAGCAGCAGCAGCAGCATATTGCAAACGGGTTAATTAGTCGTGTTTCTGGTCTTGCTCTTTTTTTTTTTTTCAAATCATCAACTCATCACCTTATCGCCGCTCCTTCATCACCTTTATCTCATAACTCATTCACCCTCCTCTCACTCTTTCATCAAAGTCCATCCCTCTCTTCATCCCGCCTTCCCTCCTCAGGGCACCGCAAACAACCAGACGGGTATTTTCCCAGAGTCCTTTGTGAAGATCATAAAGCCCCTACCGGAGAGCGACTTGGAGGGCGATGGCGGAGGACACAGCTACAGCTGCCTACGTTGCTTCATGCTCACCCCCTCCGGGGTCGAGACCAGGTCTGCTGAGGAGGGCGATTTTGTGTGTGTGTGTGTGTGTGTGTGTGTGTGTGTGTATATATATGTGTGACAGTAATTATCACATAATAATGAGTTGACTGGTTGAGGTTTGGAAAACAGCTCAACTGTTGAAATGTGACTGCATGACGCCGCGCACGAAGCAGTTCTACCGTGTTGAGGGTATTTTAAATCTTAATTGCCCCCATTCAATGTTTTTTTTTTTTTTATTAAAATGATGAAATCGAACTGTAAATCATTTATTGAGTCCATTAGTTTAATCTCTTGTTACATATCTCATAATTACACCTTTAGGAGCAAATCTTTCAGTTGAGCATCAGCCCTCCAACTGCCAGTCCTCCGGATAGCGGCGCAGTTTTGAATTTTAATAAATGTGCTTCAGGGATATGAACGTTTGTTGCCTTTTGCAGGGATGTGTGCGTCCAAGAGGACATCACCATCCAGCCGACGTACAAGGACTTGCTGTCTCGTATGAGGTAGGCCTACACACTGATGTCCTCACTTTTTTTTTGTTTCCCCTCACTTCTTTTGAACTTAGCTCAAGCTGGAGGAAAGGATCTGGCGGACTTTTTAAAAGTGTCTGCCTTTTTATGTCCACTTTTTTTATTGTCTTTACACCCACATGGGAAGCGACGATTGAGAGAAATGTGAGAATGTTTTATTTTTGGGAGGGTGTTAAGAGTAAACAGTTGTTTATCTTTTACTGAGGGTTAAAACGATTTTTATTGCGGCCTTACACCTGCAAGTGAATCGCCACACCTTCCAAAAAAAGAAAAAAAAAGGTGAAAATGGAATTCAAATGGGACATATTTGATGGAAGGTTGGGGTGAAGGCCGTGGAGCTTGCGGCAATTACACAGCTTTTGCATTAAGCCATCACATTTTTTCATCATGATCACATTAACAGTCTTGTATAAGCCTTGGTTTCGTACCTCTGTTTTTCTGTGCCACTGAAATACATCAATGAAAAATGAGTACTTGCTGCCAGACAACATTTAACCTCTGCTTTGTAGAGCATTTTATGAAGTTTCGCCTGTTTTATCAAAGCCATTTTGAGCAAATTAGACTTTAAAATGTGGTAATTAACGTCACCGATTTGGGCTTTTCTCTCTCAAGTCCATGCAGAGCAGGTCACAGTTTCATATCTAGTGTACCTCAGAGCTAAGGTCACCGATGACCTTCTGACCTCTGTGCATTTCGCTCCCTCGGTGCTTTGTGCACAGACGGGGACAAGTGGAAAGTCCATTAAGTCACCAGGCTGTCCTATGGGGGGGGGGCAACACACGTTTAGCCGTCGTGTGCTGAAAACCTGCTGCTCGCCAGTCGCCGCTAGTCGTCCAATTGGTTCCTGTGCGACTCCCCTCACCTCCCTTTCCTTCCCGCACCACCACCACCACTGTCGGCGGATGCATATGGTCATTACACCATCATATCTGTTCCTTTTTTTTTCCTCCTTTGCTCCCCCCTCTCCCTCTATCTCTCATTATCTGGTAATTTAGATAGGTGAGCGCTGTGATGATTAGCCCTCCCCATTCGTAATCAGTTCATTTCCAGCCGCTTATCTGCTCATTATTGTTTGTCTGTGTTCAGGCCGTATTGTGCCCTGGAGTAGGATGGATGAGGCCCTGCTCCCTGAGTTTTAATATGGCTTAGCGCTGATAAAGTGGGTGGGGGTGGGGTGGGGGTGGGGGTGGGGGGTATGATGAGGAGTCAGTAAGAAGGAGAAGAGAAGAGAGAGCATTTTACAAAAACAAGAGAGGAAGAAGAAAGGACTCATTGAAAAAAGATGCACCAGATGACATTGTAAATAAAAATACAATAACTTGTCTCGAACCATGAATGAGTCTATAATGGAATAAAACTAGTTCATTTGATGGACTGACAGAAAGCATCGCATCACATTAACTTGGGGTAGTTGCTGATTTTGTGTCTTTGTCGTCAGCATGACCACATTTGAGCCCGTTTTTAAAAATAGTGACGGAATATTTCTGTGCTTGTCCCTCATCAGATGTAATACTCCAGGAAGCCTCATAGAAAACCTCCTTAAACTGTGACTGTGTCTCTGTGTCTGCGTTTTTTTTCCCTCCATCTCTCTGACTAATTCCTGGACAAAAACATCACAACCTGTTCATAAAGTGAACATAGACAAGGTGACAGATTTGTCAAACTTCCCATCTGCACTTAGAGATAATTCCCTTTGATCCAATACATGTTTTCTTGGTGATAACATTTAACATTTTAATTAAAGGCTAATGTATCGACAAAAGCCATGTGGGGGCGGGTGGTGAGCCAGGGTTGGGGGGGGGGGGGTCATTTCCTTCAGTGGAAATATGGTGCTGGACTTTTGTTTAATGTCGGTTTCAACCTTAAAACCTCACGTTTTTTTCTCCTAGAAAGTCTGATAAATACCCTGATACAAGATAATACTTACATAATGCTACTAATAATACTACTACTACTGTTACTGCTACTACTGCTACTGCTAGTACTACTACTGTTACTACTACTACTAGTACTGCTACTATTACTGCTACTAATACACCCACTACTACTAGTACTACTACTGCTACTAATACCGTCATTACTACTACTACTACTACTACTACTACTACTACTACTACTGCTACTGCTACTGCTACTACTGCTGCTGCTACCAGTGCTACTGCTACTACTACTACTGCTACTACTGCTACTACTGCTGCTGCTACTGCTACTACTCTACTACTGCTCTTACTACTTCTTCTGCTATTATTATGACTACTTCTGCTAATACTACTACTTCTGCTAATACTACTACTACTGCTACTACTACTACTGCTGCTACCAGTGCTACTGCTACTACTACCACTGCTACTACTACTACTACTACTGCTACTACTACTGCTGCTGCTACCAGTGCTACTACTACTACTGTTACTACTACTACTACTACTACTACTACTACTACTGCTGCTGCTACTACTACTGCTCCTACTACTTCCTCTGCTATTACTATTACTTCTGCTATTACTACTACTACTGCTATTACTACTACTACTGCTACTACTAAAATTGTTTTTCAAAATACTGAGGTCGTTGCTGCTTCGCTCCCAATTGTCTTTATTGCTGTTTATTGCTGATTTATTTTGTTTTTATTGTTATGTTTTAAACACATCGAACGCTACCCATTGAGTCAGTGTCTCATACTTTTTTTATATCTAGCATAACAATGAGCTCAAAACATTACTCCTATTTATTTACAAAATGTAATGAATATATATTGAAGTAATAATTTTCAACTCTTGTGAAATTTTTGATATTAAACACTTTGGGAGTCCTTCAGCCTTGATAGAATTGATTTTGTTTAAATCTCAGTCTGACTGCTGCGATGTCATATATTCAAATCAGAAAAAGTAATGAGTGAAACATGTCTGAAGTCAAAGTGATTCGGAGTCTAAAGTCTCTTGTCTCCCATTTCCGCCTGCCCCCCCTCAGAAACGTCTTCAAGGAGGAAAACATCGCCCTGAACTACCGCGACCCCGATGGCGACCTCATCCGCATCCTGGACGACGAGGACATCCAGCTGATGATCCGGGAGAGCAGGGGTCAGCAGGGCAAAGTCAAGAGACCCGTCAATCAGTTTCCATGGGAGCTGCACGTGACCTTGGCCTCCGACCTTTCTGTTTACAACACCGAGGCCTGAGAGGGAAGTGCAGAGGCGAATCCGAGTGGAGCGGAGACGGTATCTCGCATTCTCGTAAGAAAAAAAAAACGATGAACTTGACCGTGTGACTAATGTTGGGGACATGGCCTGTGTGTGGTTTGCTTTTTCCAGTCATTACCAGCTCCACTCATAGTTAATAGGTTCAGTGCTTGTGTCAGTTAATGGTCTATAAATTTCACTTAGTGATAAACTAATTTAACAATGTTGTTACACTTTTGTTTTGTTGCTGTAGGAAGTTGTTGCTATCAGTTGCTGTACACTGGAGAAGCAGAACAGCACACAGCCTGGCATATGCAACATTAGTCTGGGAGCCTTAGCTCGGGGTGAAGAAAACATCTTAAGCAGAACATGCAGATTTCAAGTAGAGCAGGAGTAAAAAAGAAAGGAAAAAGAAAATCACATGTAAATTAGGAGGTGTCCTGACTCTTGGAGCTAAATCTCTCATCAATAAACCGCTGTTCAAATTCAGACTGCGTGTATTTGCTCACATGGACAAATCAAAGGCACATTTAGAGATTCTTTTACACAGGCACAGATTGAGATAGATTCTCACTACTCTCTAAAACACAGTGTTAAAGAATTTCAGCTACAATTGGAGCTTGGTAAAACACGTTTTCTAGTTCCAGCCTCTCAAATGTGAGGATTTGCAGCCTCTCTCTGTTATTTATCCCTGAAAACTGAATATTTGGGCTCTGTTGGTCTCACAAAAAAAAGCAATTTGAACTTATCACCTTGGGATTTCAGTTCTTGATGTACATTTTTTGATATTTCCTGACATGTCATTGCCTAAAATTGGGAAAAGACTGGGGATATGGTTAAAAGCTGAGTAAAGTAGGCTGAAGATATTGAAAGTAATTACTTGTTGCAGCCCCACTTGCAACTGCTGGGACTTTTTCACCAAGGAGCGGGGCAAATTTTCACCACTTGAAATGCAGGAGCCACTGCAGCATCGTCTCTTCTATGGATAGAGCTCAAATTAACTGGCATGTGTTAAAACAATCTACCAAACCAGGTCATTGCTTTCACCTTCTCAAGACTACAGGACTAAACTAGGAACAGAATTTGAACATTCCCGAACATTCATTGATTATTGATCCATTGCTTCAACCACCTACTGATATTTTGTGACAGTTTGGTGCTTACGGGTGAAAACTTACTTAAAACTGGATCCTTTAAATCCAATAAATGTTCTGTTTGTGTGTGTGTGTGTGTGTGTGTGTGTGTGTGTGTGTGTGTGAGTGTGAGTGACGAGTCCTCCCTAGCTTCATCTCATACACGCCGTGCCCTCACATTTCATCCTTGTGTCTGCATTTGATTCACAATCGCCTCAGGAAATTCAGATATTGCCTCTGCTGGCAGGACATTTTTTTTTTATTTTTTTTTACAAACTTATTCTTTAATGCAAAGTTATTCCCCTCATATTCCTTTTAACAACCTCTCCAAGGCACCGTGGCAGTTACACATCCTTAAAAGATGCATGTTGAACCAGAGGTGACTGATACTTGCCCACGCTCGTTCAATTCATTATTCAGGTTTTTTCTTTTATAAGCATTACTGGAAAAGTTACAGATCCAAGAGGAGAATATGCTTGTTGATTCCTAAGTGGATTGGATTTGACAGCAAATTTACATCTATCTGTTTTTGCTTTTTTTTGTTTGTTTGTTTGTTTTAATCTGAGAAGAGATGTTTTACTGTCAGTTTGGGCAGAAAACCAACTTATTTTAGGCAAGTTTTATGTTTTTAACAGCCCAAACACGGTTAATTCTCTGTGCTAAAATACAGATGGGATCACTTTACGGGTGCTAATGGGTTTTTTGGGGGATGAGCTGATCCTGTGAAGCACAGCGCACTGCCCTACATGGCATATCATTACAACTCACTCTCACGGAAATGTTGTGCTGCTGTGCTTTGTGCAAAAAAAAGGAAAAAAAACTGAGAGATTGTATTGATGTTTGTGGGCTGCAGGCATTAAAAACAGTTGGAAAAAAAAAGAAGCAAACCCTGATGTAAGCCACAGAAGCTGTGCACACAAATCCACTTGTGTAAAGAACCACACACACACACACAAGTGAACATGCAAACACATTGAGATTTATCTGAGTGTAAATGACAGGGAAAATCATATCAACACAGGGGGAATTAAATGGACAGAGGGGACGTGCCCTTGATAAACCAGTTTTTCCCTGTGATAACTTTGTGTATATATTACCGGGTTTCCAATTACATCTATTGGCTTTTTTCCCCACTTTTAAAGAGCGAATGAGAATTCCAGTGATTGACAAAGCGCGGTGACACTGATTTGACATTGGCAGAGCTGGAGTGGAGTAAACACTCTTTTGCTCTGTCGCGGTGCCACTCAAAAGGCAGCCATGCCTCATGATCACACAATCGCTTTTACCAGAATGCTTTCAGCTCATGGAGCTCTTCTGATTGCTTTCAGTCAGCGCTTTGTTTGGTTGCGATCGAAGGGAGAGCCCTCCGCCGCCGCCGCCGCCACCAATGGCCCTCACCTGCTGTCACGTTTTCCACTTACATTTAGCTGATGTTTTCATCCTGGGCAACTTAACACTGAGTGGGGATTTGAGGGTCTTGTTCAAGGACACTGCTTGCTGATGGACAACGTGGCAAATGAGGTATTGCTCTGGGTTTTTGTTTTTGTTTTTTTTTAGAGGCAGAAACAATATCAGTGATTGGGGGTAAATTCCATGATGTTTTGGTTTTTGTTCTTTGTTTTTTTTTTTAAGTAAAATTGCATTATTATATTTGTGTTTTTGAAGGGGTTTTGTGACATACTCTAAATGCCAGAGTGATTGGTAAACTTGTTCATACTCTGCTGCTACGAGATATTGGTTTGACGGATTGCACCTGTCCTGGTGAATAACATATTCAAATTTGTGTTACCTGGTTAGTGAATGATATTTTCATGTTCACTGTGTAAGAGCAAAAAAAAAACCTCACAAAAAATGTTGATATCTTTTTTGTGTAATGTCCAGCGTCCAGTTATTGGAGTATATTGGAGTAGTTCAACATTTTGTGAAATACAATTATTTGCTGTCTTTTCAAGAGTTACTGTAAATGAGAAGATACCACTCTATGGTCCATCTGATAAAATGTGAAGCTACAGCCAGCAGCCAGTTAGCTTAGCTTTGCATAAACACTGTAAACAGCTAGCCCTTCTCTTTCCAAAGGTAATGATCCACCTACGGGTGAAGTGAGTCATTGTCATCACCGGTGGATTGGAGAAGAAATAGTGAAGAAGTCCCTGCAGCCGGCCAAGATAATGTCCGGCACATAACCCTCCTCAAAACCAAATGTAATTTCTGCATGTGTTTTTGTATGAATTACACAATTGAGATAAAACGCACTGATTAGTGAGCTTTAGGGTTGCTCGTAGGTAGACTTGGTTACCTTTGGAAAGAGCCTGGCTAGATGTTTCCCATCGTTATGCTCAGCTAAGCTAATCCACCGTAGGCGGTAGCTTCATATTTATCGTACAGACATGAAAGTGCTATTGAGCTTTTCATAAAACTCTTGGCAAGGACACAAATAAGTATCTCAATTGTCATAAGTAAGTGTCTAAATAAATAGCCAAGGTGGCAATTACTCCATCTGTTCATCAGATGAGGACACTAGTCAACTGTAAGCTAGTGTGGTAACTTTGAATCTGGAAGGTCACATAGGGTAACGGGTAATGCCATGCTAAAAGGCTATAAAGTGATATCTCCACTGGTCTGAATAACAAAAACTAGAGCGATACAAGGGTGTTCTGCCGTTAAATTACACTCATGGGGTGAGTGAAATGCTTTAATCAAAGTTTAAACTTGGAAAGCACACAACTGCGGGAACAGTGGGCAGATTAATCCTATTACTGAGGGCGACCGTGGCGTCTGTCTGTATTTCTCTGTCCGTCGGTCCGGCCCCGGCCGGCCTGTTGTGACATTCAGTCACTTTCACGCCCTCTATCCCTCTCTCTGTCATCCCTCGGCCTCCCTACGTCTCGTAGCCCGTTCCGCGAGAGAGGGCAGGCTCCGTCTGGGTTGCATGTTCTCCGGTCAACCTTTGCCTGGGATTTAATTATCGGCATTCGTCTTCGCCGCCGCGATGGCCTGTTGTACACCTTATTAAGCTCCTAATGAAAGTCATTAGGCCCAAAGTCGTGTCAGCCAGTGAACCAGCCATGTACCATGAATAGTCAATGAAACGAGGGGGGGCACATGCTTAAGTAGCACAGAGTTAGAAATGAAGTAGTGAAATATCATTTTTACATTTTCAGTTAGATACTATATAGTGTATGGATGTCAGCCAATGTGAGCAGTTGGTTTAGGTAAGCAAAATCAGCGGGGTCAGGTTTTTTTTAAGATATCAGAAGGGCTCTGTAATTGGTTTCGACATGTGGTTCATTATGCATTTCAGCCGGTTTGTTATTTGGGCCTCGCATCGCCAAGTCGACATGAACCCCCGAAGATAACAAGCCAAAAGATGAATGATGCCTGCTGGCATTCAGGGTGTCTGACTGGTGCACTGAAGGCTTTTCAACCTGTGTGGGACGGAGGAAGCTCTGCCCAGAAATCTGAAACTCAGTGAAAAGGACTTCAGGGGTTGTGAGAAAAAAGGCAAGAGGTGGACCACCTGTGGGGCAGATGGGATTCGAGCCAGTGGCGGTGCCAAAGGAGATATGGGAAAGAAGAGGTAGCTAGTAGATTTGGAAACAAGGAGAGACGTAGCTGATAGGAAAAGACTGGAAATCGCCATCAGGAACTGGGAAACAACTGGTACACAACCATGTAACCCTGGGAGATACGGAACCTGGAACAATGGACTGGTGGTGCCATAAGACTCTAGCTTTATGACCAGTTAAAAATCTTTGACTTCCAAAGGGAGAAATCAGGTTTTGGAGGACTCGGCCAGGTTGTGGCAAGAGCTTCTATTCTGTCACGTCTCGTGTGGTCCACACAAGACAGGGTCTGCTGAGTTCGTACTTTGCCACATTGTGCGGTCACAGTCTGGTGGAAATTGCAACACAAGTACCCGAGTGGCTGAGGCAGGTTGGCAGTAAATAACTGGCAGGCAGCATTTCAACCAAGACTAATCCTACAGTCACTTCAAGGCAGAAAAAAAAATAGACTTGTGTGTGGTCTCTCAGTGGTTTGACAAGTTATGTCCACAAAAATCATTCCAATTTTATCTCCTCACCATAAAATGCTCTCTCTTAAAAAAAAAAAAAAAAAGAAAACCTTCCTATTTTCCTGTGCACTCGCGTCTTGTTGCCATGCAGCAGTCATCTCTAGGCACTTGTGTGTAGTAGAATGTGAAATTGAGCGTTGTGGCACTTCCGCGCTAATGGCTTCCCCTTGATTCACCATGGCTTGGGCTGTACGTCTCTTGTGCTGTGCTTTGAGCAAATGTGTCCGGCTAATGGTTGAATAATTCTTCCAGGTAACAGGCTAACTGGTAACGGACCACAGGAATGAAGAATGTCTTTTCAAATACGGAGATACAAAGGCAACATCTGGAAAGAGGTTTGGGAAATTTGGGGCTCATTTTGAGCCTCATCACAACCAAGGTTCTCCATTCTCTATAAATTTTCTAAGGCTAGAAAAGGACCCCCCCCCCCCAAAAAAAGCAGACTCCACTAGCATATCTACAGACATGCTAGCTAGCACGTGCACCAGCACTACTATGTCTAAGGACAAGCACTTACATGTCTGTAGAGATGCTAGTATTTTGCACACGCTAGCTAGCATGTCAGTTACTGTGCCGTCTGTAGACATGCTAGTGGCATCTGCTTTTTTTGGGCTCTGTTAGGCACAACTGTACTTTGTGCTAAATGCTAATATCAGCGCTCTAACGTTCACAGTGAAGATGCTTGCAATCCATCCAACAATTGATGAGAAATTTCAGTCAAAGCCACAAAAGTCAACCTCATGTTGGCTCTAGGGGAAAAGTTAGCAGATCACCAAGGTTATTAGGATCCATCCTCTGGCCACCACAAATGTCTGCACAAAATTTCATGATGATCCCTCTTGCAGTTATTAAGATATTTCAGTCTGGACCAAAGCAGTGGCCCGACAGGCTGACATCACCATCCATGGAGCTTTGCTGCTAAAAATACCTTCATCCAGTTACCACAGTAACTGGCACTATTTTTCTTTTTCTTTTTTGTGATGCCGTAAAGAGTCTGAAATCTTCTTCTCACCCTCCACAAGCGAGTTAGAGAAAGAAGGGTCAGCTGGAAAAACATCTCCACGGTGTAGCCGTATGGGACGAAAACAGCGCAGACAGTGGGGTTCGTGACAAGGGGAAGTGAAAAATGGCTGAAATGGTGCCGGGAATCGTTGGTTGTTCGCCTTCCTTGGTGACTGTTGAAACAGACAGATGTGAGGGACCCAGCCTGAATTTACCAACATGTGGTCGGCGGAGGGCGTTAACTTCCCAACACTCGCCTCTGTGTGCTTTCTCTGTTTACTCCATCTACCTTCCTGACCTTCCTGTCACCTTCTTTCCTCTTTTGACTTCTCTCATTTTGAAACTCCAAGCATTTTAAACCCCCCCACCAGAATAACAGTTTTCCTTTTACAGAAGGTGCCCCACAACCCCCCCCCCCCCCCAAAAAAAAAAAAAAAAAACACAAGGGGCAGTTAAATCATGCTGCGATAAGTTACTGCTCCTGCCGTGGCTGTTTTTCACCGCAGTTGAGTCAGGAGATTGCTTTTTCAAAATCACATTATTCTACAATCCAAATTGCTTTTGGAAGGGCTTTGCAGCGGGGAGGATATCCATTTAAAGTTTCCTGATAAGGTAAACTCTGTCATTAGTTTGAGTTATGCAGATTTTGAAAATTGTTTTTTTTTGTTTGTTTTTTTTCAGTTTTTTTCAGGGCTAAACAACTGTTGAACATGTTTCTTTACAGTAGTATTCTTTCATGTGTGTATATAGCTCTAACTGATTATTATACAGCTACTATTGTAAAGCTTCTTATTTCAACCATGTTTTGGGTATTGCATTCACATTGGTGAATTTAATTTAAGCTTTAAATGCCAACATGTTTAGAGATTCAGTCTAGTTTGAGTTGAGTATTGATGGACAATATTATGCAGCTGTGCATAATATCCATACTGCAGATGGTTCAGGCAACTGCTCTGAAAATGAATTGGAAAAGGTCATGAATCCAGAAGGAACTATTTTTGCTTGCTATTTTTAAAGGTTTGAAATTTTCAGTCGGCATTGTATTCTCAAGCTGTTGTCAAAATCCCTCCCTCATTTATGGATTCACCTCCCCCCTTTACATAAATAGAAACTCAGTGGTTTATTCTATAGTGCACAGTTAATTGAGATTTTCAGACACAGACAAAATGTCTTCTGTCATTCTGGAGGGGGGGCTTCCTAAAGTCTAAGGAAAATAAACCTGACATCGTTATTTCAAGCATGGGGCTTGGAGACTGAGTTTGGAGTTTGAAAGATGTGCTGTCAACGGCTCGGTAAACAGGCAGGACTCAAATGGACGACTCTGAGGCACAGACGATGGAATATAATCTGTTCGAAGGAACAGGTGAAGAGGTAAAAGGACTGAGCAAAGGGGCCCAAAAAAGTTAGCAGATCACCAAGGTTATTAGGATCCATCCTCTGGCCACCACAAATGTCTGCACAAAATTTCATGATGATCCCTCTTGCAGTTATTAAGATATTTCAGTCTGGACCAAAGCAGTGGCCCGACAGGCTGACATCACCATCCATGGAGCTTTGCTGCTAAAAATACCTTCATCCAGTTACCACAGTAACTGGCACTATTTTTCTTTTTCTTTTTTGTGATGCCGTAAAGAGTCTGAAATCTTCTTCTCACCCTCCACAAGCGAGTTAGAGAAAGAAGGGTCAGCTGGAAAAACATCTCCACGGTGTAGCCGTATGGGACGAAAACAGCGCAGACAGTGGGGTTCGTGACAAGGGGAAGTGAAAAATGGCTGAAATGGTGCCGGGAATCGTTGGTTGTTCGCCTTCCTTGGTGACTGTTGAAACAGACAGATGTGAGGGACCCAGCCTGAATTTACCAACATGTGGTCGGCGGAGGGCGTTAACTTCCCAACACTTGCCTCTGTGTGCTTTCTCTGTTTACTCCATCTACCTTCCTGACCTTCCTGTCACCTTCTTTTCCCTCTTTTGACTTCTCTCATTTGAAACTCCAAGCATTTTAAACCCCCACCGAATAACAGTTTTCTTTTACAGAAGGTGCCCCCTAACCCCAAAAAAAAAAAAAAAACACAAGGGGCAGTTAAATCATGCTGCGATAAGTTACTGCTCCTGCCGTGGCTGTTTTTCACCGCAGTTGAGTCAGGAGATTGCTTTTTCAAAATCACATTATTCTACAATCCAAATTGCTTTTGGAAGGGCTTTGCAGCGGGGAGGATATCCATTTAAAGTTTCCTGATAAGGTAAACTCTGTCATTAGTTTGAGTTATGCAGATTTTGAAAATTGTTTTTTTTTGTTTGTTTTTTTTATCAGTTTTTTTCAGGGCTAAACAACTGTTGAACATGTTTCTTTACAGTAGTATTCTTTCATGTGTGTATATAGCTCTAACTGATTATTATACAGCTACTATTGTAAAGCTTCTTATTTCAACCATGTTTTGGGTATTGCATTCACATTGGTGAATTTAATTTAAGCTTTAAATGCCAACATGTTTAGAGATTCAGTCTAGTTTGAGTTGAGTATTGATGGACAATATTATGCAGCTGTGCATAATATCCATACTGCAGATGGTTCGGGCAACTGCTCTGAAAATGAATTGGAAAAGGTCATGAATCCAGAAGGAACTATTTTTGCTTGCTATTTTTAAAGGTTTGAAATTTGCAGTCGGCATTGTATTCTCAAGCTGTTGTCAAAATCCCTCCCTCATTTATGGATTCACCTCCCCCCTTTACATAAATAGAAACTCAGTGGTTTATTCTATAGTGCACAGTTAATTGAGATTTTCAGACACAGACAAAATGTCTTCTGTCATTCTGGAGGGGGGGCTTCCTAAAGTCTAAGGAAAATAAACCTGACATCGTTATTTCAAGCATGGGGCTTGGAGACTGAGTTTGGAGTTTGAAAGATGTGCTGTCAACGGCTCGGTAAACAGGCAGGACTCAAATGGACAACTCTGAGGCACAGACGATGGAATATAATCTGTTCGAAGGAACAGGTGAAGAGGTAA
The DNA here is from genome assembly GCA_016859345.1 of Istiophorus platypterus. Classification (NCBI taxonomy): domain Eukaryota; kingdom Metazoa; phylum Chordata; class Actinopteri; order Istiophoriformes; family Istiophoridae; genus Istiophorus; species Istiophorus platypterus. Next base: position 4,504,130 of record CM029114.1, on the reverse strand, counting down.
AAGGACTGAGCAAAGGGGCCCAAAAAAAGGCAGACGGGGGCAGTTAATCAGGAAGTGAAAAGGCTGAAACTGCAGAAGTTAGACGGTATTGTAGAGAATGAGTGAGTAGAACTTGGCCAGTTAATTATCGAGGGGTCGATTAGGAAATGGAGAACAGGTGAGCAGGTGGGTGTCGGTGGATCAGGCGACCGGGAGCCCACCACGCTGCAAACGGACACGGCTGCACCGTTCGGTGTCTCGCTCAGGTGTTTCTAAAAGGCAAAGCCGCCCCGAATGGTCAAAGAGAGACACCTAAGAAAACACCGCCATCATAGAGAGAGAGAGGGAGAGAGAGGCCTGAGACACCATCAACCGTGCAAACGAGGATAAAGTTCACAGTCTCTCCTCAAAGACGTTCATGGCGTTGTACACATGAATAGTGATGAAAGACAGCTTGAGAGAGCGGTTCATACCCCGCCTTTCTTTCATGGCCTCCGCGCATCGGACTAATTGCGGCGCACAGCGGGGCAGACTTGACAGACTGTGTGTTTCAAAACATTACGGAGAAGGAAAAAAAAAAGCAGTGGACGGTTTTAGATGTTGTTGGAAAACTTCAACAACATCGCCCTGAATTACATCACCTGCCAGCGCGCCCATCACCCAGGGTGTTGTCACGATGGATTATGTCAGAGAGCTGACGCTGACGCTGAAAGCTGCGCGAGCGCTGAACTACAGACTTCATCTTTATCTTTTATCCGACGAGAAGAAGCCTCTGCGATTTGACAGGAAGATAATAACAACCCTCTCCTTCCCCCCTTTCCCCGAGCTCCTCGCATCCAAGCTCTTAATGCTGTGAAGCGCTGCCACTCATTGGTCTTTGTGAGGTACTGCGCAGTCGTCCGACGGCACAGGGTGTAGTCGTTGCTGTCCATCGCTGCGGTGACCTTTTAAACTTTGGCGATTCACAGTCTACAGGTTTTGTGTTGTGAGGCTTCACGGTTTACGCTCAGGCAACATGGCGCTGTGTTGTATTTCCGGTGATGAATGGTGTCAGAGATAAATAAGTGGATGTGCGGATGTTTGTGTTTACATCTGTTTTCCGTTTCGGTGTCTCGATTTTGGAAAAGTAAAGTATGGCGCGCACACACAGACACAAACACAGACATACGCACGCAGACACAAACACAGGCTGGTGAGAGACGGCTCTGGCTGTCTGCTCCTTTGCTTTTGGTGATGACTTCAATCCATCTTTATCTCATTCTGTTCCAGTCAGCAGACTTTCACCCTGCTCATCCTCATTTATGATCATGTAGAGATCTGTCATACAGACAGGACACACACACACAACCACAGGCTCCAGACACACCGCAAACACTGGCTAAATAAGGAGTGGATGTGGGGAAGGGGGGTGGGAACGTGTAGCGGTGATATTAGAACAAGATAATACAGACAATCCAGCCACTAACAGTTTTATTTTTACATTTTTTTTGTCCAGTCTTGCTAATGTTTCCTTGATTATTTTTCAGACATCAACGTAACCCATCAAATCATTATCCCCACTCCACTCTGTGACATTGGCTCCATGTTTTCATTTTATGACACAGGGAGGCGCCGTTCCACTGCTTGAGGAGATGTGTGACACAGATGTGCTGCCCGGGGTTTTTCGCCAATATCATCCTCACCTTTGATGCATGTATCATTGAATTTATTGGGATGTCACAATGAAAATAAAACATGTAAACAGTTAAGATGTTATCTGTCGTAAAAACCAAACTTTATGTCAGTTTCAATAATTAAAAATAAATCTCTTTAATGTTAAATTAAAGGTGTTTTATTATGGTTAAAAATGGATTTGATGGAAGGCATCAACCATCAACCCTGCAGCAACCAGGCTATTTAAAAATAGTCCTTCCAGCTCAGTAAGTAAAATGTGATCTGATTGGAGAAATGAACAGATTCTTTAATTGAATGAGACGATTAGAACTGAGGTGAACCCATCCAAACCTGCCCTTGAAAATGAAAAATTTAGCAACCATTAGTTTAAAATAATTCAGTTTTAATAGTTCCTTTTCATGAGCATCGATAAATTATCCAAAGTCCCCATAAAACGATGCAGTTAGGCAAAAACAAATGAAGGACAGGACTCTACTGGTTGTCTTTATATCATAGTCCCATTAAAATCTTCGAGGCAAAGCAGGTTCGTTTTTTATAGCATCCTCCAATGACGAGGCAATTCAAAGTGATTTACATACAACATTAAAGTCATTAAGATAAGACACACGAGCAAGTAGAAGGAACATAAAAGAAAAAAATGTAAATGGGATTTTTTTTTAAAGACCAAGATCAAATGTAAAGATAAAAATAGACTAAAATAGAATAAAACAGAATTCAAAATTACAGTGTAACTACAGGGTAGTGCAGGAAACAAATGGAACTCAGTTTGATAAAAATGAATCAAAGGTGCCACCAGCCACATGCAAAAGTTGATAAGATTTGTATATCAGGAGTGGATTAACCAATTTTCTGTTTATTTAATAAAGGCCTCGTGTTTGAAGTTAAGACTGTTCTGAATGACCTGCAGAAAGAGTTGCGAAGGATTTGACTGATCATTGAGGGCTGAGTTTGAGATCACTATTAACCTGGCAGAGCCCTAAGTCTGTATGTGTATATGTGTAGAGAGTAAATGTTGTATTTAATTTACTAAAATTAAAAATTTGAGCGGGTGAAACCTGGGGTTAGGGTCCATTAACAAGACCCCCCCCCCCCAACTTGGCTTTTCCGCCTATGCCACACAGGGGGGCGCTGTTGGTCTGCCGCTCGTCTCCGGAGGTCGGAGGACTGCGTGCTGCAGAGGCACGGTGCATCCTCATCATCACTGCCTCCATAATCAAGGTCATCAGCATCAGGACCATTAGCGGTATTACTGTTAGCAGCATCCTGCAGATTAGATTGTGAGAAAAGGAAACCGAATTACCCTTTACCCCTCTCTGATGGGAGTTTTATTCCTGTTTTCTGGGAATGTGGTAGCAGTTAGAAGATGCCAACGAGTGTGTGCTTTTATTACCGCTTGTAATTTTGTGTTTTCAGAAAAGTAACTGAAGGTAATCGTTCTCATACTTCTAATTTCCTTCCAGTTTTTTCGGAATCAAGCCCCCTATTTAATGCCAAAATGAAAAATAAACATGACTGACACCACAGTGCAGCCAGAGCAGGGGCATGACTGTGTAAATCTGCATGATACTGCAGTAAAATTTCCATCAGACAAGAGAGGAGGAGGAGGAGGAGGAGGAAGAGGCGTGGGGGGGGGTGTTATGGAGAAAACTGATCGATACTGTCATCTCCATTTAGGCCCGAAGGGTCTGAAGGGATAGGCAGACAGAGGAGGAGGAGGAGGAGGAGGAGGAGGAAGAGAAGGCAAAAAAGAAAATAAGCAGAGACGGACCAGCGAGCAGCACTCACAGTGAAAAAAAAAAAATGTTCAAACAGGGCGACTGGAGTCACACAGATGGCCAGACACACACAGAAGGTCAATTATGTAGCTGTGGAGGAGGCAGAGACTGCTGGGAGTCTGTTGTCCAGAACTTGGCCTGAGATGTTGGTGTGAGGATACTGTGTGTGTGTGTGTGTGTGTGTGTGTGTGTTGTAGTCAGGAAGGTGTGTGCTTTAGTTGCTCCATGGATCCTAAATCTCTGTCTCTTTCTTAGATATGAAAGAAAAGTTGGAGAAAGGGCTGAGACAGGTAACTGGAGGAAAAAAGGCAAAAAGAATTAAAGGTCGAGAAGTCGGGAGCAACAGCAAAAGGGAGAAACTTTTGATGCACATGACAGCACTAAAAAAAAAAGAGGCTATGCCAGGAGATTTACGGTAATAAATCTGTTTTCCTGGATTACAGTAAACCAGGGAAATTGTTTATTTTGTTCCTGCGCTGGGATGTGAGCGGGTGCATGATCGACTGACAGATAGACGGTGGGGGTTTTATTTTTTTTTCATGAAAAGATCAAAGAAGGACTTCTGACGAGAAACGAGTCCAAAATCCAGGAAAAGTACTTTAACTCTTCCTATAGGTTACCAGCTATTCACTATCTGATTCGGGTAGCCAGGGGCGGGGCGGGGGGGGGGGTATTAGCTTCCAGTTGACCTCTGGCATGTAAAAATAGAAGCGGTTTACTTAGGAATTTTGCAATAAGTAGCAAAAACAAATTAGATTTTGGTTATTTGTAGCCTCTGAGTGGTTTTTTTTTATTTTCAGTTGTTGTGTTGATCCAGTTTGCAGCCATAGTTACAGCCACCTTGTTCCTTCCAGAGAAGAGGATATTGCTGTTTACTTGGAATTTAGCATAAACCATTTTCACTTTTGTTTTTAAAAAACAAGGTTCATCATTTACTTTTTTAAACATACCAGATGGGTCAAGATAAAATAAAATGTTTCCAGCCTGACGTTAAAAGTTGAGGTGACTCAGTGTTGGATAGGATTTTATCTTTCTTTTCACTCCTCTTAACATTTAAAACAGCAGGAAAAGGAAATCTTTGGCTTTTTGCGCTGGTAAGATAGTGCCCTTCTCCTGTGCCATGAAGCAATCAGGCAGACTTTCTAAAATATCAGATGCAATCGAATGGAAATTCAATTATATCAACAGTACTTTACTTATTTCACATAACTAATATATTATTAAAGTATATATCTGTGATATGTTAAAGGATATAACTACTGATTGACCCACTTTTTTTTACCCTCATTTCCAATTTTCCATTCAAAAAAAGTGAATGGAAACACTGGAAATTCCTTTTTTTTCTGTTATTGCTCGACGGGTAGAAAAATTGATGGAGCGATGAAAACAAAATGCGACAAAGTGCATTGAACAGCCTTGGTGAATAAATCATGATGAACATGGAGCACATGACTTAGAGGTCGTTTGAGCTTCCACTGCAGAGGATGAAAACGTCAGGCCTGTTTGGAGTGATGAGGGAACTGTAACACATCGAAATTATTCGGTCAGATCCATTCAAACTACCTGAGTCCATGCGCCCTCTTCTTCTGCGAATGGTTTAATGGTACCCAACCAGAAAATTAGCACCAACCTTTGCAATATTGACATAAATATGTATCGGCTCATTTTCTTTCACAGACTCTGGAAAATTTGTTTAAAGTTTGTGCTATTTGATGGGAATTCGACTTTAGACACCTCTGATATTTATATATTTATTTATTAAATATTATATATCAAGATATCCTTAAAGGAAAATTAAAATACTGTTTATTGGCATGTATTACAACATATATGTGGAATGATTCTGATGTGCTCACAAATACTGTTGATTTCTAGAATGTTGAGTTGTATATTTTCATTGAGTATTGCTCCATAAGAACTTGGACAAAGAGCACCAATCTTCACATCGTCTTATTTTTTAATTCTGCCGAACCCAAAGGCATTTATTGATTCTTAAAGTGTTTTTATACGCTTTTATATTTGTTTTGAATGGACCAGACACGAAGGAAAACGTCAGTTGAAGCCCAACAATGAGACAGACGTTCGTCATCCTTCACTCATCCCTTCAGTGTCCCTTTTTGGAGACAAAACAGAGACAAATTCAGACGCTGAGTACAAAGGTAGGGGCGGATATTATGTGCTATAAACACACATGTGCAGAAACACACCCATAAACACACACAGACGTTCCACTAAACCTGGAACACATACACACCCTCACACACAAAACACACGTCCTCACCTCCACAGGATCTGCGGGGTAAACTGTCCTTCCAATCTACTGGCAAACAGGAACAGCCATACACAGGCCAAATTTCTATGTCACACACATACGTGCATAAGAATGCAGTGTTATCATCATCACATACCATTATTGTCATCAGAATAACCTCCCCAGAAATATCCAACACACACACACACACACACACACAGACTCTGGACAGTGGTCAGACGGGTGTGGGTGTGTCTGGTGAAACACAGAATAGACCATTGTTAAGCTTAAGTGACAGAGAAAAGAAAACAATCAGGAAAAGTCCCTTTAAAATCATACAGTCGCACATGCACTTCCTGATATAGTCGGGTTCTGGAGAAAAGTGGGAGACCGTGCACATGGAGTTTGTGAATTAACTTTGTGTTTCATTTTCCTGATCTGTTTCATCTCTTCGCGCGCTTTGTCCACGTCCGAACTTAATGGCCGTCTGATGCTTGCGCCGAGCTCCCTCCCTCCCTCCCTCCCTCTCGCGCTCTGCATCCATCATTCTTATCATGTTTCCATTTTTTGTTCATTCTTGTCTGTCTCCTTGTCCCGCTGTGGCGTTTATTGTCTCCGCCATTGTCCCTGTCCAATTCTCCCTCTCTGCCGGCTCTTTCTAAATCCCGTTATCTTTCCGCCGTTTCCTCCTCGGTGCCCCGCTCCTTCTGCTGTGCTGGCATCTGAAACAAAGGAAAAAATGAAAGCCTTTGTACTTCACTGACTTTTTGTATTTGATGTCAGAGCGGAAGCTTTTTCATGACGGTCCAAACTGTAATTAGGGTTTGCCCATACAAAGAGCTGCTGCCCTTGATGGGCCTTGTGTGGATAAACTACTGAAGGACTCACACCTCCAGTGTTGTGTGGGGCGGTTGAGTATGTACGCCCCCCAACCAGCCAGTGTTTGAGGCGGTCTCTGCGGTTCGCCTCACAGTGACACAGCTGAATCCACAGCCTCTTTTTATCAGGCTATGATGGAGTTCTTTGGTGTTTAAATTGCCATGCACATACTAATCCTGTGATATGGTATATATATCTGATACCGACCCTCCCTATAGTGATCTTCAGATGTTATTTTCTCATATTTTAGATGTAAAAATGCGTAGCTATAAGTAAAACTATTTTGTGTCAACAAAGCTTCTGCACTGTCTCGTTTTGAGTCGGTAGAGAACGATTTTGTGACTTTTTTTCTGTTTCCCCTTAGTCCGGTAGAGGTTAAAACATTTCTCTGTTAAAATAATCCTATCGTCAGCATATAATTGGATCTCCAGTGGGAATAAAAACTGCACACTGAAGAGACTGCAGCTATAGTGGCCATGGAACAGATTTTACAGAACGTCATGACCCCTTGACCCCCACTGATGACAATTACTGTCTGGGATTCACATTTCTGCTGAACATTGAGACATTATTTGTTTCTTCTCGTGATGATTGCGTTTGAAATGCCATTGGCATATAAAACCAAAATATTGATTTAGTGATTCATACACTGGGCAAGTTGGTGTGTGGGCTGTACGAATGTAGCACCACCTATTCTGAATTGCTTTTAAATAAGCCTCCTCTGACACAGTTTGGCCTTTGTGGTGCAGCAGCTTTGTCTACCCTCATTTACCAGCACAAGTCTCACTGTGAGAATGGATGTCAGTTGTTGTGTGTCCCATTTTCAAAGTATTGTAGATATATTTGTGTAGACTCCGGTGGGGGGGGGCATTGTTGTTCAAATAGATTTCTTTTGAGTAAAACAACAGCCTTTGTTGTTTCAGCAAATCCACAAAAAATGACAAAGCCTTTATGACTTTTTTGGGAACCGAGGAGGAAATAGTGTGATGTTATTATTGAGCTACAAAGTTCACAGAGGGAGGAGGTCAAAGTGGACGGATGGGTCAACAAAACACTGGACTTCAGCACGGGACACCGCTGTTAGTTTTAAGTTTCCAGCCAACAGGCAGTGTTGGTTTCTTGTGACTGTGGCCTCTTCTTTCCCCACTTACCTTGACCAAGTGGTTATTATTGTAACTGTGACGACAAAGGTCCCTAAAACCATAGTGAAGCAGTAATTTTATATCAAACCATGACCTTTCCCTAAACCCAACCAAGCAGTCTCTGGGTTTAAATGTAACCAACCTTGTTCTTTCCAACTCTGTTTTCTTTGGCTCTAAGACACCGTGGGCCTCCATGCACAGATGTCTTGTACATTTGATTCTGAAAATACCTTCCGGGTCACAGCTGAACTTTGACCTTTTATTGACCTTCTGCTTGATCCTTAATTTAAATCCCAGCTCGCTGCCCTGAGCTGGACAGTAACACTGCTCGAGGTTCGCTTTACAATCGGGATCCTTCACACTAATACTGTTATTGTATGACACATCTTAAATTATGTTATTGACCTGGACTCACAGGTCAAGTTTTGGTTGTGTAATGCAGTTGTGTTTAGGTTCATATTTCATTAGTCATGTTTCTGCAGCAGAAGGATTACTTCTGCACAAAAGCTGAATCTCACAGCAGATTTCTTCAGTTTTCCATTAACCGTTCTGATTCTAAATTTGATTCCTACATAAAGCAAACATGAAAAAAAATGGCTATTTCTATATATTTGTTCCTAATTTTTTACACTGGCCTGACAAGTATGTGGCAGTGGCAGTGGAAAAAACTTTCTCAGCACAAACTCAAAGTAGCAAACAAGCTGTTGCTTATATTCCTACATGATTTATATAAATTAAATATCGTTAATCTTTGCAGTAATCCCAAAATTAATATCTGCAGCCTAAACAAATTAATCCAAAAACTGTTTGCGTTGCTAGATACAACAGGAGGTAAATGGGGAGTGATATGACTTTTTGGTAATTTGGGCGACGTCATGAAACCAATGAAGGTCTAACAAATAAAATGCTGTGACTCTGCGATTGGTTTTGGAAAGTTTTTTTGTCAGCATCTGATAGGACTCCCAGTTAAGCTTCCATAGTAACCCAGTTGCTTTCAGAACAAGACAGTACAAAGGGAACTGTTCTCGGTCTTTTATCTCACATAACAGACAGGTTTACAAGCTCTTTAAAACCGTCAGTTATGGGTCAAGGAGGAGACTGTTTTCCTCGGTCGTGTTTTCTATTGTGTCTTTTCCTGCCGACATCAGCGGGCAGCTGTGCTTGCACCACTTTCAAATTTCCACTTAAAGAGGCCGCACATGCAGGTGAACATGCCGATGTGTTTGTGTATGTCTGGCTGTATTTGTACCCGCATGGAAACGTGAAGATGGAAAGAAGAAGGCTCCACTTTCACTTTCAAAACATCCTGAAGAGAGAAACAGATACACTTATTCTTCAGTGATACCCTCGGTGTGTACGAAGGATAGAAGTCAGCCAGAGTGCGTCCATCCCCTATCAACAACTTGGCTTGATGGGAGAAAGGGTCCTCTTTCACTCATAAACCACTTCCACAGCCACCACATCATTTAACACAATAAACAGGACACAATTGACATGAAGGGCCTGCATATACAGTACTGTCAAATCTGGTTTTACATTTCACACAAACAGGGTCTTCAGAAATGGGTTCAGAGCAGTAGTTTAATCATTTTATTTTCTAAAAAACGATATGTTCAAAGTATATTGTCACCTAGCCGTTCTCTATAGTCTTTGCAATATGTCTCTCAACCTTTATTTTGATAGATAAACAGCAAAGGGTTTGATCTGTCAATAACTGGACCTGCTGCTTAAAAAAAAAAAAAAAGGGGGGAACGTGGGGGAATAGCACATCATCATCAAACATCAGCTTATGGGTGAAATACGAAACAGGGACCAGGCCGATCTGCCTCAGTGGCTCCAGCCGACTCTCCTCGGGTACAGCCCGGGGAAATGTGGCGAGGCTGGCAGGCGCCGCTGACGCCTCCCAGAGAGAGCCGCTTGAGGGCGGGTCCTGATCTCAGTCCGGGCGCGGCTCGCAACTCTCTCCCATGTTTTCGGCTTAGGTTTGCAAAATCACACAGACACGGGATGGAAGGGCCGCGTTTGACTGCAGCTGAATAGCAAAGCTGTAGATGAGATATCTCGGTTTGTTCATTTGAACTTTGAACTTTGCACTGACTACTTGTCTTTCATCGCTTGTGGTTCCATGACAATCCTTGCGAGTGGTTTGCTGCTTTCTCAGGGAACATAGTTATGATGCTCTGCCCCTACATGATGGCTGAGCCCCTGCACTGTGAATGCAACACGGAATGCACACGTATTCTGTAAATTCTTTACGCGATGAACGCGTTTAAACAGCGACTTCTTTTCCCTGTTAATTGGCCGCATCCTTTCCCTGACTGGCTCAATTTTGAGCATTGAGTTTGGGGTTGTTTTATGAAGCTGTGTTGACAAACGCACAGGCAGATAATCCTCATGAAAGCAATCCTGCCAGGACTTGAAAAATAATAACTATGAAAGCCTTTTGTTTTACTTTTTATTTTTCATGTGTGAATATTTGATCCATGCCTTTTCATTTTCTTTAAGTACACGGACATCAACTCTTTTCATAATGTAATCTGAGCTTGTTATGAAAGATCGTTGATTAGTGAAGAGATGATGTGAATATTCCATCCCTGTTTGGCATCAGACTCTCAATGGAAACAGAGCTGCTGCGCCACGATAGCGCCGATGTGTCTGTTCCAGCAGCCGCCATCGCAAAATACAACAGAGCTTTGTTTTTCGAACCGGCGGGTTGAAGAGCTTGAGTAGACATGCTGAGTCCCACTCAACTCACGGAGAGATTAAGATTTTCGCGGCAAGCAGAAGCTGAAAACATCGTAATTAAGATTAGAAATTCAATCACACCATTCAGAGAACGTAGTCTCCATGGGAAAAGAGTAGTTTTACATTTTATGTCAGAGCAGTGACAGGTAACGGATACTGGAAATGTTTCCTAATAGGTTATTTGTGGAGCTTGCATGCTCGAACCTGAAAGGGGGTGCGGTCTACTGCACTCCCCATTGTGACAAATATCAGAGGGCATAACAAGTATAACTTGAACAGCAGGAGCATGGTAACACAGGAGCAACTTATCTATGGACAAGCAAGAAACCAAGCTCTGAAGAGACCGTCTGTGCTCCGGTTTCTGTAATTAGAATAATTATTATTTAAAATACTGCATTGTTTAGCCACCTCCCTGTTCTCCTACTGTCAGTCTTTTTCTTTTCAACATCCAGCTGGTGCTGTGCTATACTTCTTGGCGTGTTACCCCCAACAACTGTCTCTCTCTCTCTCTCTCTCCTAACATCTAGAATAGCATCAACCTGTCTTCTGGAAGGTGTATCACGGCCCCTGAATGGCAACGTACCAAGTCTGCATCCAGCCGTAGACCTTTCTTCTCATTTTCTGCAATCTCTGTATCATCAGCTGTCTATTAAAGGTATATATGCCCTAAAAACTGTAAATAAAAGAATAGCATCATCCACATGCTCATGCCCTTAGATGTGAGTCATGAAGGCATGAAGGCCCTGAGTAGCAGGTCCCTGGTTCGACTTGTTTCCTGTCTGTCTTTACCCCCCCAATCAGTATTATAAGGGCACAAAAATGCGCCCCCCTCTCAAAAAAAAAAAACAAGATGTAAACAAAACAGGGACTTGATAATCAAAACATTACTGCAACGTGCAGGGTCCCTTTAGAGTAAAGACTTGGAACAGAACGAAAGTCAAAGGCCGGACTGGCTCACGTCTCTGACAATAAAGTGGGATGGTCTTGTGTTTAGTGTTACCATGGCTAACGTTGCTTCTGTATGCAGTCACTGTGTGTTACAGCCCGTGTTTGTGTCTCCAGTGCTTAAACCGCAGTGAGGAAGAGGAACATGTTCGCCGAGTTCAAAGTCTTTTCCGATGCTCTGACTGAGTCCTGACGCCATCTGTGGTGTGTATGTGTGGGTTCGTGTATGCACGTGTGTTGCCTCGCTGTCTTTGATGTGTACAGCATGGGTCTGTGCATGTCCCTCTCCCTTCTCCACGCCGCGCTGCTGCTCTTTCTGCGCTGACATCTGGACGGCTGTGAAACAGCTGTGTCGGCCGCAGCCTCCCTTGGGACTTATAGCCTATATACGCACACACACACACGTGTTCAAATACTTCCTCACGTAACGCCTCATCCCTTATCTTCCTATAAGATCCCACCCCACGCTGCACCCCTCCCTAACTCGTCCTCAGCCTCTCTCTGCCCGTTTGAAGGGGAGATTTTGGGGGATTTCTAGGCGTCTCTGCATATGACATGTTAACGCAGCGTATGTAGAAACATGGACAGTGTGTGTGTGTGTGTGTGTGTGTGTGTGTGTGTGTGTGTGTGTGTGTGTGTGTGTGTGTGTGTGTGTGTGTGTGTGTGTGTGTGGGAACAGGTCCAAGTTTTTGCATCAGTGCGTTTGGCAGGTCATGCAGTTGCATGTACATTATATACATTTATGTCTGTTCATGGGTACATATATGCAAGCACATGCATGTAAACATTCATAGCCTAACGTGTGTTTAGTCCTTGCAGCCCCCCCCCATTGGTGAACACTCCTTCGCCTCTGATCTTACTCTCGTCTTTTCTTTTCATCCCTCCCTCCTCTCCTCCTCCCTCTCCTCTCTCCTCCCTCCTCTCCTCCTCCTCTCATCCTCCTCAGGGCAGCCATTCATAATCAAGATCATTCTGCGGAGAAAAGGAGTCTGTTGGAGGAAAAAAAAAGAAAAAAACACTATTCTTTCATCTTTTCCCTCTTTTTCTCCTTCTGCCATTTGTAGTCTAAATGTGCTACAGAAGGATTTTATGGGTTGAAACTGGGCTTCATGTCTATGGGCTCAGTCTGATACTGACAGCATGTTCACATTAAGGTACCTGAAAAATGAAAGGGGGGGGGTCAATATATCATAAACGATTTACATCAGATAATAGGGTACGATGCCATGACAGGTAAAAGAATGCCAGTCTCGATGCAGCTCCCTAGATCATATGAACCACGTCTGAGCGGCCAGCTTATTAAACAGCTGAGTGTCTGATACAGCACGACGCGCCTTGTTCTGGCCTCGCTCTCAGAAGAGCATGCATTCCTCAGGATGCTGCATGCAAGATCAAGTTTAAGTTGTTAACTCAGGTTTTGGGAGCAAGGCCATGCCTCAGCCGCACCTATAATCACCCGTGAGGCCTGCGCGTAGCTGATTAACCCATCCTCTTCTACTCGTCTCAGTTGCTATGAGTCCCCCCAATAGTGAGTCTCCTCCTGCCCCCCCCATTACATCTGACCCTAACCAGCCTCACTGAACACCCTTGTCCTCCTACATTTTTCTCTATCCCTTTTTTTACACATCCTCCCTTAACTACCAATACTTGCCAGTCTGCCTGGCAAGGTTGCTGAATATTGGTTGACTGTACAGTCTTGGCATAGATTCTTCAGTAGGGCTGAGATCCTGGCACAGGAAAATAAAATCACTCTAATCAAGCAATAAAACAGCAGTAAAAATCACTGTGATGTTCCTGGATCCATTTGGAGACCAAATATCTCTTGACTCACTGTTATCAAGTGAAAAGGGTTTTTAAAGCCTGTACAGCATGTTATAAACCTTTGAACAAGTTAAAATACCGGATGTATTTATCTTAGCGTGGAAGATAATTGTCATGGACTTAGTAGGATGTACTGATGGTCCTTGTCATTCAGATGACTATCAGGGGCCGTAATGTGTGCCGTAAAAACATGCCCTAGCACATCAGACTGCCTGCACGACTCAAAATATTCCAGAAAACTCTGTGGGTTCTCATATGTCAATATTAATAATGCCTACACAACCCGGACTCATTTGACCAGGCAGCTTGTTTTCAGCTCCCCAGTGGTCCGGTTGTGATGCTCCTGTCTCTACCAGAGACCTGCTTACTAGTTATTTGTTGACGGTGTTGGCACCTGACATGTTTTTGGTTGGATTTTATTTGAGGATAAAGCTGGGAACATATCTTACAAGAATTAATACCAAGCCTCTTAATCATTTCCACAAACAAACGGTGCCCAATATTATTAGCTTTGACAGTCAAACCGGAGAGGACTTGTTGGCACTCTGTCTGCTTTGTCCTGATGCACAAATCATAACTTCGATGGGCCCAACAATCATAGTCAAAGTGGTGTATTCTTATGGTATAAAGAGTTAAATATGAATTTGTTTTGCATGGCTGAGGCCAGGCTACCCACACAAATCTTAACATTCTCCCTTTATCTCCTCTAATCTAGAAGTAGATTTCATGTATCTCTTAAGGTGATGCCTAACATTTATCACTGTAAGTTTGTTTGCTTTTCCCATGACTAAACCCTTTAAATAGTTTGGAAGGCCATGACAGTCATTTGGGAAATGATAGCTTCTATGCCTAATGCAACCATCATGCTATCTTCAGTGTCTTAAAGGTCACATGTTTTGCCTGTTTCAGTTTTTAGCTCAACACTGACTGACCACAAATGCTTTTCTGCCCGATTTATACCTTATGTCGTGGTTAAGTGATGTACGACCTGCGTGAGCGTGGGGGGCCTGCTTGACAAATTGCATGGGGTTGCGTGTAACAGTTTCTGTAATAGCCATATCTGTATGTGCTAAACTTTTTATTTCTTGATTTGTGTGAACGTGATTCAGAAGGAGAGACAGAGTTACAGACTAACTGGAAACTTTTCTTGCATGTGTGTCTTTGTGTGACTGTATGGTTAGCGCCTGATGGACTGCAGCTCCCGTTATAGCCCCAGAGCAGTGATTAGAGTTGTCTGTGAGCTGATTAATATTCTCCAGAGACGCCGGGCGAGGTGAGGGAAAACGATTATGGGATGGACAGATAATGGAAAGATAATGCCCCCATGGATCACACTGTCAGAACAGAGCGTGAGGGAGGGAGGAAGAGAGAGGGGGGAGAGGGATGTAGTTACAGAGAGCAGGCCAAGCAGAAAAAACTTTTTGAAAAGACTTTTAAAGTGCATGGCACGAGGATTAGATGGAATGAAAGGGGGGAAGATATTGAAGGAGGTGAAGAGTAAGGGATCATAAGAGAGGAAAGAGGGAGAAGAGGAAAGTTAAAGGGAGGAAGCAAAGGATAAAGAGCAGAGAGAGGGAAACTAAGAGTGAAGTCACACACTATAGGACCTAAAGTATGTGGACACCCCTGTCAGGCAAAACTCTCTGTGGGAGATGGCGTTGCACCAGTGATCTATCCATTAAAAATAATACAAGTCAGTGTGAAAACATATTTCTTTAGTCCTCAGATATAAAATGGTCTTATATCTAGCCTAGTATGTTTAGGCCCATGACTCTGGAGTTAGATTCTCAGCAATTACATGTGAGTCTTTGAGGGTTCACATACTTTGCTTTGCAGAGACAGTTGGAGCAAGGAATGGGGAGGGATATGGAGGAGGAGGGAGAGGAGTTCTGGTCAGTAAAGTGAGATGAGGACAAGGAAGGAACCTTGAGAGTGGGAGGTATCAGTTCAAAACAGGTAGAGAGGAGGTCAAGAGGGGAGAAAGATAATGAAGGATAGGGAGTGCTGGAGAGGGGGACAGAGGAAGTGAGGGAAGGGAGGTAGAAAGGAGGGAGGAGAGGAAGAAGGAGTTATTAGAAGAGTAAGTTAAGGAGGGATGCAGAAGAGGGAAGGGAGGGAGGGAGGGAGGAAAGGGGGGCTCAGAAAGACAAGAGAAGGATAAGAATTTGAGAGAGAGGAGCCAGCAGCAGCAGAGGAGTAAATCCAGCCAGACTTTGGCCCAGGATAATCTACGCCAACATAATAACGTCACTGACAATCGTGGCTGACAAACGGCGAGGCTGAGAGGAGGAGAGAAAGAGTGATGGAGGGAGAGACTTAAAGAGGAGTGAGAGTGATGCAAGGCCAACGGGGTGGAGGAGGAGGAGGAGAAAAGCTGGTTCATTAAAGTAAGAGGGGGTAGGAACACATCATAATGAGAGAATAGGGGAAAGAAAAGGGTAGACTGTGGGAGAAACGGAGCAGATTTTTTTAGGAGATCAGTGTGTCAGTGGCTTAACCTTTAAGTGAACACAGCACCGGTCTAGACCTGCTCGTAAAATCTGTCCCTGATGATCCGATCACGGCCAGGTGGCTAAAAATACAGGCGTAAATGCAGCAAAGACGTATGGAGAATCTGATCACACAGACTTCATTTG
Organism: Istiophorus platypterus; assembly: GCA_016859345.1. NCBI lineage: Eukaryota > Metazoa > Chordata > Actinopteri > Istiophoriformes > Istiophoridae > Istiophorus > Istiophorus platypterus. The sequence continues at coordinate 4,488,283 of CM029114.1, read as the reverse complement.
GAGGTGATCAGAAACGCATGGGGCCACGTTTGAAGTGTATATATGTAGTTCTATATGATCAGCCGCAACATGAAAACCACTGACAGGTGAGACGAATTACGCTGATTATCTCGTTAAAATGGCACCTGTCAAGGGCTGAGATGTATTCGGCAGCGAAGGAACGTGTTGGATGTGTTGGAAGCAGGAAAAATCGGCGAGCGTAAGGATCTGAGTAACTTTGACCGAGGCCAAATTGCGATGGCGAGACGACTGGGTCAGAGCACCTTTATACAGCAGGTCTTGTTGGGTGTTTTGGATGTATGCAGTGGTCAGTACCTACCAAAAGCGGTTCAAGGAAGGACAACCATTGACACTGTCTTGGGTGCCCAAGGCTCAATGATGCGCATGGGGTGCTAAGGCTGGCCTGTGCGGTCCAATCCCTCAGGACAGCCACTGTAGCACAAATCGCTGAAAACCTTAATGTTGGCTACGATAGAAAGGTGTCAGAGGAGTGTGTGAGGCGGTGTCATGCTGTGTATGAGTCCCCATGCTGACCCCCGTCCACTGTCGAAAGGCCCACAATAGGCCTCTGTCTATCAGAACTGGATCATGGAGCAATGGAAGAAGTTTGTCTGCTCTGATGAAAATTTTTTCTTTTAGATCATCTAGATGTCCAGGTATGTGCATCATTTACCTGATGCAATATGGGTAGAAGGAAAGCTGGCAGAGGCAGTGTGATGTTCTGGTTAGTGTCCTGCTGGGAAACCTTGGGTCCTGGCTTTCATGTGAAGGTTACTTTGACATATATCACCTACCTAAACATTACTGAAGACCAAGCACATCCCTTCATGGCAATGGTATTCCCTGAATACCAATGTTATTCCCTTGCCTCTTTCAACACAGTAATGTCTTAGGAACATGACATGAAATCAAGGTGTTGACTCGGCCTCCAAATTCCCCAGATGTCTAAGCATCTGGGGGTACGTTGGAAAAAACGTCATTGAGGCCCTAACTCGCAACTTACAGGACTTAAAGGAACTGATGCCAGCGTCTTGGTTCCTGATACCACAGGACACCTTCAGAGGTCTTTTGGCATCCAGGCCATGACCGATCGGAACGGGTCAGCGGCGCAAGCTTGACCTACATGATAGTAGGGAGGTGGCTTTAATGTTGTGGCTGATCAGTGTAGTTCCCTTAACATACTTTATTTGTTTGCAAATGGAGAACTACATATAGTCAGTTGAACTTTATTTAGAACCTCACATTATTGTACATTTATTTGCCAAAGATGAAGTGATTCTCAGAGAAATTCACTTTTATAGCCCGCACAACATCTTGATGGGCTGAGATCATTCTGTCTAAGTGATGACAAAATGGCCTTAAGCTCATAGGAATGTTCTGAAGTGCTTGTAGTGTTGATGGAGAAGAGGAATCCAATCACGAATAGTTGCAGGAGATTGAGTTTGAGAAGCAAGCTGATGTCAGGAGTAAATTGCAGCTCACATCAGATATAATCTTTACATGTGGATACAGGTTGACAGGTATAATCATCATAAATATCAACAGTCTGGCTGATGATAGGGCTGATTCATCTGTTGTAACTTCTGTCTATATTTTTCTCCCACTACTTTTAAAACAGTATTACAAAACAGAATGCTATTTCTGCACTACAGCAAACCGACTGGGGACAAACAGAGGACTTCAGTGTAAGTGCTCTCATCACTCAAGTTGACCAGCTGGGCAATGTCCCTGGACATGTACTGCACACTGTCAAAGGATGAAAAGTTACTTCTATTAAAGTAGGAGGACAAAGCAGGATCCTAATTTTTCTTCATATAATGATGCTTAGTCTTCCACCATGTACAAATTCATCAGTATGAAAAACCTCCTAAATCAGTGCCTTTTTTCCTAGGTTTTATGAGACACTGTCTGTCCAAGCAATGCCCATCTGATCAAAATTCCAGAGTAAAGTTTTGCTCTGACCCGGGTTTGAGGTCATAGGACTTCAGTCTCAGTTTTAGATGCACAATGACTTTCCGGCTGCAGCTGTTTCTGGAGATCTGTGTGTATTCGCCCAAATCCACCATAATTGTCTTTTCTTTCCACAGCTTCATAATTGACCTTTTGTGTGTGTCTAACCATCTGTGTGACTCCAGCCCTCCAGTTTGAACATTTGTGTCAATTGGTGAAATTCTCTGAGCGGCTCATTGTTCTCTCTCTCTCTCTCTCTCTCTCTCTATGGCTCTCTCTGGTTCTGGCTCTGGCCCCATCACTGGTGTAAGAAAACACTGGAATTCAAGGCACGTCGTTTGCACTTCCTCTGTTTTCCTCACATTGCTAAGGTAGCACTTCCTGTCTCGGGAGCAGGAAAACACCTCTCTGATGCAAAACACACAATTGTGCTCCAACATACATAACACATGCCAACACTTTGCCCACATACTATAAGATACCATGTGATCTATAGGGAAAAATTGTTTATGTATATACTGTATACTCTGTGTTGTGCAAAAGTTTAAAGCACTTTTGAGATTTTCCATCAGGCATTACCATCAAGAATTAGTCTGATATGTCCCCAATTCATTCTGCAGCAGGACAACAAGCCCAAACATACAACCGGAGTCATAAAGAACTGTCCCCAGAGACAAGAAGAACAAGGAGTCCTACCATAGATGGTCTGAGACCTGATCTTAGCATCATGGGGTCAGTCTGGGATCAGACAAAGCAGCAGAAGAACCTGAAATAGAAGAACAGTGTGGCGAGTTCTCCAAGATACTTGGAAGAACCTACCCACCAAGTACGCTGAGAAACTGCGCAAGTGGAGCTTGGAGAATAAATGCTGTTTTATTCTCGGGGGGGGGGGGGGTCACATCAAATATTGATTTGAGCCACTTGCAGAAAGTGATGAGTAACAGCAACAAGCCTAAGAGACCAAAATTGGTTAACCACAGCAAATTAACAGAGCAGAGAAAAAAAACAATCCAAGTATTTCACTAGGACCTGCCCAAGTTTAGCCTCTGAATAGGGTTAATACCAGGGTGAACACCAATCCGGCGGATCAGGTAGTTGCATCCCTGGTTATGAATCTTATCATTATAACAATCAGAAATGTTTTCATCCAACACTGCTGTTCCCCTCAGCTTTGTGGAATACTTTAGCTACTGTTTCAGCTCCATTGTTAGTTTGATTTTCTGATCCGTAAACTTGACTTTCATCAACTTTCCTGCAGCAACGGGAAGCAAACACACTTTGACAAACCCAATGTTCACAACCTGTCTAGCACCAAATGGCAGACAAAGTTAGCTAATAGCTGGTGAGGAAAGTGGAAAATCTTGCAGCTGAAGACCTAAAACATTTATTTCGAGAGTGGGTGGAGACCAAAACAGAGCTAAAAGCAGAGTTTATATTGAACTTATATTAAACTTTTATTGCTGTAGTTGACAGAAAAACAACTTCAAATTATTCAAATGCCGTTCTTTGTCTGTTAGATGTGTTCATAGGCAGCCGTTTGCCTATTTTGGCCGAAAAATCAGGTCTTCACTCGAGATCACATTTTACTGCATAGATGGCAATGACACATTAAGGGGGAGCAGGAAAGGAATGATCCCAGAGCAAGGCAGCTTTAATCTGACCTTTTTTTTTTTGAAAGCTTTAATTTGCCACCTTTTTCTTGTCCACTTTCAAGCATCAGCTGAAAATTGTGAATATAAAAATAACTCACTTAGGAAAAACCAAGGTCACCTTCCTTGAAAGGAGAGAATGATCAAATTCAAGTGTACTTAACAAGATTATTTATAAAGAAAAAAACCCCTAAAACAACAAAAACCCTTAAAACTAAATTTAATCAGGGTATTAATTAGGGTATTACATATACACACACACACACACACACACACAAAGATTCAAAGCAGCCTTCCTTTGTTTTCTGTCTCGGACCCCCCCGCCTCTTTGACAGTCACACCAGGTTCCTGACCCCAACTCGACCACAATGGGCGACAGAAATACAGTCCTGCTGTCATTTTGTCAGACTCATCTCTCTGTGTGTCTCTCTCTCTGGTCCTGACAGCCTGTGACAGTACTGGGGGGCGGCTGGGGGGGGGGCACAAAGTCACACACAGGCATTCACATTCTTTGAGTCTTAGTCAGTTTCTCACAGAAAATGCCATTGTTGACATCCAGAGGAGCAGACGGAGGGCGGGGGGGGTGGGGGGGGTGGGGGGGGCTGCTGAGTGTGGACTTGTGACTTTGTGAGAAGCCCGTCCTGTCAGCTGTCAATGATGGGGAGAGAGAGAAAGAGAGACAGAGCGATAACAACTGACAGAGAGAAGAGGGCTGATAAGTCCAGGGGTGAAGTTGATGAATGGCCGACGGCCTGCTCGGAGGGGGGGGGGGCATTTGTCAGAGTCAGAAATCGTCCTCTTTTAGTTCACATCCGGGATGAGAAATGCAGAGGTTACGCACAGTAGATGTTACTGTCGTCTGTGCCGACAAATGAATCAGTCTGGCCTGGTGGACATTTGGCAGAGGTCTCTTTAATTCCAGATTGTACATCCCCCATGGCGAAGTTTCCAATTAGCAAGTCGAAAGAAGGAGTTGCCGAAATGCTTTGAGAAACATGGGGAAAAGTAAGGCTACCTTAGCACCTTCTTCTTTTTAATGTCATATTCAAATACATTTAACACCATTTTCCTTGATTTTCCTATCCCATCAATGTGTATGTGCATGTGTGTGTCCGTATGTTTTTTGCATTTGGCGCGTGTGATAAATAGATACACACCTGGCTTCTTACATAAGCTGAAGCCTCCGAGGTGGCTGCACTCCCCCACTGTCAGAGTTTCCACCGCACCGACTTTGACCTGATAATATACAGGCACATGCAGATACATACTCATGCTCAAACACACACACAAACACACAAACACACACACACAAACACACAAACACAGACACACAAACATATTGAAACAAACATACACAAACACATGCAAATGCAGTGCACAGACATTCTAACACAGACAGAAGGATGCACTAGACATAGAATTGGACACAAATATAATCACACACATATTAGCACACACACACACACACACACACACACACAACCTAAATTGGGCATCAAGTACATTTTGACTTGTTGTACCCCGATACAAAATGCATATCATCAAAAAAACAAGGCACAGACACATCTATACTTATCTACCTGTACATATACATGTTTTTTATACACTCACATACAAGCTCATATTAAATCATATACAAAGCCGCAGTCTCTTTTCAGATATGGGTCCATGCATTGAACAGTGAGCGACTCTACAGTTGATGGTTTAACCGACTCAACATGCTGAATTAGCAAAGAGGAAACAGAAACACACACACACACACACATACACATGGACTCAGAAAACGGGACAGCATATGCACACACAGGTCTGGCACACACACACACACGTCCTATAAGGAAAGGGTAGGACAGGGCGCCGGAGCTACGACACAATAATCGCCGGGCCAGTGAGGACAACAGCGGATTAGAGAGTGACAGAGAGTGCGGGAGAGAGAGAGAGAGAGAGAGAGAGATCAGGGTCATTAAAGAGAGAGCGAGAGAGAGAGAGAATGCTGAGTGTGAGGTAGGAGTGATGACAGGAGTAAGTGATGAGGAGGTGAGTGAAGGGAACCAAGTGTAAAAGGAAAATTAAGCATCTCATCATCACTGATGGTATATAATAAAAATTCAGGCAAATGATGTGGACATGTGATCATTACACCCCATATGCGATTGTTGAACATCTTTCTTTTTTAATAACCATGGGCATTAATCTGCAGCTATAACAGCTCCGTTGTTCTGGGCAGCTCTCCACCATATTTTGGAACCTGGCTGCGGGGATTTGCTCCCATTCGGCTGTGAGGGCCAACTCACGTGGTGGAATAGATTATGATTTGCCTGCAGAATATGCCCAGTGTTAATGTTTGGTGTCCAAGCTCCGTCCTCATCACCCCCTCACGAGGTAACACTGAAACCAAAGCTCGGCAGGGAGCAGGGACCGATTATAGCCTCGTCCCAGGGACCATGCAGGCGGACGCTGGGGCGGGTGGTAGGGCTTTATTAACATCAGCAGGGGTGGTGACAGTGGCAATTTTTAGTATGGCCATCAGTTGAGGGGTCTGGCAGTGGGTCAGGGCGCCGTGCGGGTCAGTCACTCACCGTACTCACAGACCAGAACCAGCGCCAAAATGTGCATATGAATGTTGCCATATTGAAACAGGAAAGGGCCTCCCTCAAACTGCTGCGCGAAGCTGAAAACACACTCTTGTCTAGAATGCAAGTTTACCCTGTAGCAATGAGGTTTCACTTCACAAAGTGGGAACAAAGTGGGTTCAGCCCAAACCACGGAAACCAGCCCCCAGAATAAAAGCACGCATGAGTATGTGGAAAAGCGCTTCTACGTTTTGGGCCATATTGTGCATACAACCCTTAATCGTCATAAGATAATACTGCAAAATGCAATATTTGTGTATCTATAAGTAAAAAAAAAAACAAAACCCAGAAACATAAAAAAACGGGGTGTTAGTTCAAATAACAAAAGAGTAGAGCCTCACCTCCCTGCGCAGTTTTCTTTGCTGGGGAAGACGATTTTCTTTTGTTATCGATTGATGCATCTAGAATGCAATCTGCATGAGTTCAAATTGAAAAATTAATTTACAAAGTTCTCACTCCCCAAACATGGAAAATTAGCGACAATATAATATTTTTCTGTGATTAATATTTGATTAATATCTTCTGATCAAAATTGCCATTCAGTTTTCTTACTATTACTTTTTTTTCCGATTTTTAAAATGCACACTCATGAGAATAGATCAAATGTCTATATATAATGTTACAATCAGCATGATATCACTAAGATTTGAGGTCATTTTCATTGATTTTGTCACATAAAATTCTAAGGAGAAGACGTCTGGACGGCCAGATCATCGGGACAAGTGCACGCGTGTTTGTGTGTGTGTGTGTGCGTGCGTGTGTGTGCGTGTGTGTTTTGAGGATGTGAGTATATGGGAAATGTTGTAACATGGGTAATGTGTTACACCATATCCCCGTAGAAACCTGAGACAAATATAATTCTGGTTAGAAAGAAAGACCCGTTCCTCTTTCTATGTTGCTTCCCTCCTGTTTTTTTTTTTAATGTGAGGGGCAGTACAGAGCAGCATGACAGGAGCGTGATTTGTAAAAAAAAAAAAAAAAATGCAGGAATATATGGAGGGGTGGGGTGGATCTTATCACTTCTTTGTGAAAAACAGGACAGGGAGAAGAAATGGACAAACATGCACTTCTTGTTTCACTTCTGTAAACCTCACTGGATATCTGGAAATGAGCTAATACCTAGTTACCGTAACCAAGAGATCTGGGACAAATAAACTCGTTCTTAAAAATACTGCTGGCTGTCCTGGGGATCTGCTGGCTCCGGCGCACAGTCCAGCTTTTTCTTTTTTCTTTTTTCTTTTTTTTCCAAGGACTGAACATCAGGGTTAATGAACAACTGGCTTAGTGTCCCAAGAGCAAATAAACTCTCTTCAAGTATTTTCAGATCAAGCGCGAAGGCTTGGTCAGAACCCTGCTTGGACCTTGTGAACAAAGCTCCCTGTGGAGGAAAGTTAATTTCCTCCACAATGTTTTTAATGTCGTACTGTGATGATGACCCCCCCAAACATGTGCAGAAGTGTAGCAACAAAATTGACTCCCCCATTGTGGGAGACAAAATTTTCATTTTTTAAAATTTTTTTTTTAATTTTTTTTTATTTTTTAGGCTGACAGATAAGATAAAATGATCTTTATATCCTTTGGTTTCTCTCTCGTACATATTTACAGTCCGGCGATTATGACTTCAGCTCCCTGTAAGATAATAACAGGAAATCGTGCAGGATGATGTGCGGGAAGGCTGAGCACCAAGCCATTGTGTGTAAAAGTAGGATGATGACAAATACAGAGCGAGAGCGACAGATGAGTTCGTTGTATGTGTGCCCCTGTACTTATTCATGCAATTGTTGGGAGAACCTGACCATTCTGAGTTTGGACATTTATGGAAAGTGAGGTCATTTTTGGGCAGTCTTCCCTTCTTTAGGGGGATGTCTGAGGGAAGTTATGAGTTTACCATAAAAGTCAGAATCAGACTTGGGATTTGAACTCGTCATATCGTAAGCCACATAAAATACCGACTTTAGATTTGAATTGGACTTTGACCTTTTTGAGTCAAGGCTCGGTTTTTCCAAGTTCATGCCATTTCATTGTTCTCTGAGTTATTGCCAAAGCTGTTATATCACTTAACGGTACATTATGAGGTAGATTTGGGGCAAAGAGAATACACCAGGAAACCAAATGCCAGGTAACAAAGGTTAATTCTTGGCTTAATGATAAAGGTTAGAATTAGATTTGAGACTTGGGCTCTCATCAGACCTCAATCGCAAAAATTAATGACTTGATTCTTGAATTGGACTTAAGTTCACTACTGGATGCTTCACTTACTTGACATGGCTCCCTAAAGACGTGAAAGTAAATAAGTTTGGACCAAGTAAATCCCCTGGACACTCCGAAAGAGAGCCCCAAACGAGCCATTCATGACAACACATATCTAACTTTTAGGCCTTTGCCTTGTAAGGGCTTGGTCTCAGCAGTGAATAAAACCACTGCCATGTTTAATGATGGGTATTCAGACACCTGGAAGATTTGCAGCTGACTTACAAATGCTTATGACTTTACCCGCATCCAACATCTTAGAACTTGAGGAGAATTTCTCTGACTTGAAACTTGACTTTCTTTCGTCCCAAAAGATGTAAACACAGTTCAAGTTTAAGGGTCGGAGTCAGACGTGATTGTAATAGTTAAAGTTAGGGGATAGTCACAGTCAAATCCAGCTCCTCGGCTTGTGTCTAGCAGAGCCAGAATGTAGTTTCTAGTTGTCTTGGTGTTTGAGTGTTAAACTTGCAAATGATCATTCGGAATAATACGCACATGGGAGTGCGTGTGTGTGTCCTGAGACAGAGGGTGGACTGAGGACAAAGTGTGGGAGGGCTAGACAAGGCCGCCTATGGAGCCACAACACCCCCACAGCAAACAAGAGGGAGACCAAACTACCAGCCCAGCCCATACAAACACACTTTCACCGCATGACAACACCATTGTGGTAGAGGAAGATGGTGTGTGTGTGTGTGTGTGTGTGTGTGTGTGTGTGTGTGTGTGTGTGTGTGTGTGTGTGTGGTTGTGGGTTGTTGGTGGGGTGGCGTGGCGTGGCGTGGCGTGGCGTGGCGTGGCATGGTCATCTGGGTTTCCCCCAGAGAGTGAAACAAACGGAGTGAGGGAGATTCACTTCCCCATTGGGACAGACAGATAATATTGACACAGTCTGTCACAATAAGAGGCAGACTGAGCCAAAATCTCAAACCCCCGGGACTGAGGGTTTACTGACAATCTGTCCAACAAAACACAATGAAACTGAGATCTGGTGACTTTTTTGATCACAAAATGTATTTCGCTTGTAATTAAAAACAAATAAGGAATAAAAGAGAGAAAGATTTCCAAATAAACTTTCTTCCATCAGGGTTCAGAGTCACAACAACGTAACAAATTGTAGGTTTGATCTCACTCTTACGCAGATTTATGTCCGATAACAGGAATGCGACAATTGTTAGCACTGTATGCCGATGATGTCCACCTATTCTTCCACCAACAAAACTGACAGCCTTGCTATATGCTGGGGGCTCTCTGTATATATGTCTGGTGGATGTGGAGGAAACCAGATACCAAATACCTTCCTCAGGTAAACTGACAAAATACAAATTCTTCTTGTTATTGATCCGTATGAGCCGTTTACTGTGCTAAATCAAAAAACGTCTACTCATTTCACTTGAGTTTCCAAATGCCAACACTGGGCAGGGAACAAAATTTGTTTTTTTTGTAAACTTTGTGGTTTTGGGTTGCTTTTGTGCACAAGGAAAAAAAATCAATCCAACTTTTAAAGAAAGTTAAGCCTCTTAGTTAAATTACGTTGCATACACTTTAAGTCCTAACGAGATCGAGATCCTCTGATGTTTTCCAGACCAAAGATCCTTTACTAACAGGGACCTAAGGCAATGAGACATCCTGCTTGAGAAGGTCTGTTTAGCTGAGCCACTGGGTTTTTACACCAAACATGCAAGCACAACACTTCAGAGTGAACGACCCCCGTTGTCATTTGTGATCCAGGGCTTCAATTACAAAAGCAATTCACAGCGGCCTGACTTTCCCCAAACTGCATTACCGACCTGACAAAAGAAGCACATGACAATGGGAAGTCTTCAATTTGCAAGATGCATTTCTCGAGTTAAGTTACCGCAAACTAATCATGAGATACTACTACATACATGTCTCCAGATATTGGAGAAAATGGGGCTCAAGAGGGTCCCACAGCTCATTTTTGCCCCATGACATCCACTGAGTTAACGTGGACCTAGACTTTCTGGTTTTGATCCCCACAGTTCAACTAAACTCCCCCACATCTGAATTTATTAAAGATAATCCCTCGTGTCACTAGTGAATCTATCTAGACAATATATGTAGAACCATTTTAATGTAATATTTTCAATGGTCTTTTCTCAATAAAAAGAATCCCCCTCTTTTTTCATGTGAAAACCAAGCGGGGATCATCTCTACTGCTTCTTCTCAAGACGTATGTTAAACAGAAAGTTTAGCTCGGTTTTGACAAAGTCTGCACTCGTTGACCTGCTCTTTTTTTAGCTGCATTTTGCCGTATCTTCTTGACTTTCTGCTGTTGAAATGTGCTGATTTTACAGAAATGTGTGAAATTAAGATGAGACACAAGCAGGGTGTGTCTGTGTGTTTGTGTGTGTGTTTGTATGTGTGTGTTTGTGTGTGTGTGTTTGTGTGTGTGTGTTTGTGTGCGTGTGTGTGTATGTTTATGTTGTGAGTGAGTGTTCAGCAGGAGTCAGCTCATAAGTGAGTCAGTCTCTCGGGAATCACGTCCTGTCTCCCCTCAGGTGAAAGGGATGGGATCTCACACACACACACACACACACATACATAAACATAAATTTACACAGTGGTGAGTCAGGAAGGTGTGTCTTTCTCTGTTTGTGTGTGTGTGCGTGTGTGTAGCCTGTCTGCACACATGCATGTAAACATCTGTGTGTCTTCGTCAGCTGAAATTGTGCCCCGACCACCGTGACCTCTCCTCCGAGTGCGTCTGCATCTTGTCAGGTGTGCGCAAGATGTGGGCGGGCCGACCGCACTGTTTACCCACAACGCCCGGGTGCGACACCGGAGGCCGCCGGGGCGGCCGTGATTGGCTGCCAGCTACCGGCTCATTAAGCCGCTCGCACGGGGACACCGTGCCAGGAGACACACTCTCCATTTGTTTCACAACACAGGGATAAAGTCGCACACGCTCGCCAGAGGGACACTGCAGGTGTGGCCGGCGGCCAGGTGCGCACGCTCACCCCTGCGCACGCGCACACACATCGTGGCAGCACAGAGTCTGTCTGGCCCCTGTGACCCGGCTGAACCTTGGCTCACCCTCACCGGTTCCTAACACCACACGGCCTCACACATGGATGCCCATTGGCTGCCGGACCAAACACCAGGGTCATGACTTACAGCAGAAGAGAGGAGAAGAGAAAAGGAAGAGAAGAAAAAAGAAAGAAAAGAATAGGAAAAAAGAAAAGAATAGGAAAAAAGAAAAGAGAATGAAGGAAAAGAAGAGAAAAGAAAAGAAGAAAAAAGAAAAGAGAAAAGAAGGAAAAGAGAAGAATAGGAAAAAAAGGAAAGTAAAGAAAAGGAAAAAAGAAAAAGAAGAAAGGAAAAGAAAAGAGAAAAGAAAAGAGAACAGAAGATAAAAGAAAAGAAAAGGAGAAAAGAAAAAAGAAAATAGAAGAAAAAAGAAGAGAAAAGAAAAGAGAAGAGAGGAAAAAAGAAAGAAGAAAAGTGAAGAGAAGAAAGGAAAAGAAAGGAAAAGGAGAGAGGAGAGGAAGAAAAGAAAAGTGAAGGGAAGAAAGGAAAAGAAAGGAAAAGAGAAGAGAGGAAGAAAAGAAAAAAGATAAGGAAAGATGAGGAGAGAAGAGGAGAAGAATGAAAAAGATAGAAACGGAAATTATTTGAGGAGAAAAGAAAGAAATGAGAGAAGAAGAGAAGAAAAGAAAGGAAAGAACAAAACAAAAATCAGGGAAAGTAACATGACAGTTGAGAAGAAATGACAAAAAATAAAAATGCAATAAAAATGCAGATTGCACTGCTGTTAGGTGGGAACTTAGAAAATAGAGGAACTAAGAAAAAAACAGCCTCAATTTTATCTTGATGACAATGTATTTTTTGACACTATCGGGTGTCGAAAGGCTTTGGTCAGCAAAACCGGTGAGAGAATTTTCTCAAATCCACAAAAGAGCATCTCAGGACTGAGAAAGGGACGAGTCAATCAGTGACTGTTTATTAGAACATTGGTTTACAAGCTCTTCCTCACCGGCCGACTGCTTGTGTTGCCTGGACCTGTTGGACTTTGATGGTCGTGATGTTGCCGTGTCCCCCGGGACAAACCAAATCCCACTGGCGGGAACAGTCCTGTTATATCTGATAGAAATGGTGGTCGGGGCCACGAAAATCTTGATAGACCGGAATCGCAAATTTACAAGTAGCTGAAGCTATAATAGAGTAAATGTAAGTAATAGAGTAAGTGTAACAGAGTAAATAGTACAATATTTCATACATGTTGTTTATGTTATTCTTCTTTCTTTTTTCTTTCTTTATTTGAACCATTGTCACTGAAATGAAAATAATAACATGTACCAGGTAAATGATCTCTAGCTTTTTTTTTTTTTTTCATTTTTCAGTGTGATGGGTTTGGTTTTTCCTCTAACTCCTCATCCTTCACTCTAACCCCCCCCACCACCACCACCACTACCATCTCACTTGAGGAACAAACGTGTCATCGCCTTGTGCGAATCATATATTGCCTTGAGAACCCAGCATCGGATGTAAATCACATTTACTTCTTCTTCCTCCTTCTTCTATTTCCTCCTCCTCCTTATTAATAGCTGCTACTTTAGAAGAACTTGTGGCATCTTTGTGTTTTGATTTCGAAATTACTTTTTTTTTTTTTTTTTTTAAATTCTGGTATCGTCTCCTTTGCCGTGAATCATGGCTAAACCCTCTGATATGGCTTGTGAGGGGACTGGCCTTCATCCACCGGCCTTTTCAGAGAGCGGGGTGTGTGTGTGGGGGGGGGATGGGTTCTTTCGCATTACTTTTTCCTTGTGTTTTGAAGTCTTGGAATAATGTGAAATATTGCCACAGCACTATGACTACGGCGTTTATCCCCTCAGACTGCCCATAACATGCCAGAATAAACCAAATAACACGGCCCTCGCCGACACGGGCTGGGCTTCTGACCACCATGTCAGCTTCCTGCCCCACACATGCGCGGTCTCGAAGCGGGTGCGTTTGTCTGTTTATGTGTGTTTATGTACCTCCAGGCCCTGTAAAGTACACGCTGACTCATCACTCTCAAAGAGGAGAATCTGCTGACCGATTTAGCTCTGCAGGGGAAACCCCGTTACACAACAGAATGACATTTAGACTCTCTCTCTTACTTTATGAAAGGGCGCTGTCTTACCTCCCTTTACTTGTATATTTTCTCCGTCATACATACTTTTTTTTTTAGCCAAATTCCTTTTTTAACCCCGTTGACATTTTATTTATTTACTTTTTTCATTTCCCTGCTGCCTTTCCCTCCTTCTCGCTTTGCCCTGATGTTCCATCCCATCCCACCCCTAGCTGGCCCTTCTCCTTCTTTCCCCCTCTCCCACTCCGCCATTCATCTTCGGCCCATTCCTGGACTGACACCCTCCCTTCCCCTCGTCTCTCTTTCGCCATACGATACTTCTCTGTTGACGCGACCGTCTGCGAGTTTCTATAGCAACCGGACATTTCTGCTGACCCCTACCCCGGGTCTGCGTGACAGGGGGCTGCGGGATGCGCTGCAGTGGGGCAAAGATCGGCAGACGGTTTTACTGCCTGGGCAGAGCCTAACACACTTCAGCTTAACACACTTCAGTGTCAAATGGACATGCGGACGCATGAGTGCATTCGTCCGCATGTCCCTTTGACACATATTCACATGGATGTACACGCGCATCCGACCTCAAACACACAAAAACATGCAAATGAAACCTGAAACAAAAGCAGCAACGACTGTAAATGAACTGTATATTCGTTGAACATTTTTATTTTATATTAAAAATAACATTCATAACAGTAACAGTTGTACAACCAAAAATTATAATCTGAAACATGTCTGCAACAATAATTACACTTAAGAACCGGAGGGCTTCACAGCCTCCTTTTTTTTTTAAATAAGTTAAGAAATACAGTTTGCCCCCCCCCCAAGGTATCATTCTCTAATAGCATTTATACATACAGTGTCGGCTATAACTGGCTCACAGCGATCTCTAAAAGCCGGGTCATTAAGACTTGCTTTAATGTGGGTACTCGTAGCATTTTATCTAGACAGGCATTTGGTTGTTATTCCATTCTGATCTGGCAGTAGTACAAAATGAGCGGGTTATTGATATAATCCAGTACATCGAGCTACAGTACACAGCAGAGCACTTCACTAAAGTCAGTGTAGTATGATCAGTGTGTGGCTACCCCAGTGTTAGATAAGGTTAGATTCAGACATTGTAAGATAACAGTAATGTTTTGGCATTCAGGCCTGAGCTGCGAACCCCCCCCACCCCCCCACCCCCGGTTTCCAGTTATCATCTCAGTGTAGAAATCCAGTTCTCCACATCTACAGTTACGGCTTGAGCACCACATTTAGCCCCAGGTAACCAACTCTTAGTCCAACAGTAACAGTCAGGTTCACCCATCAGTAGTCGAGCTGGAAGTGAGACGCGTTAAGATCGGCCAAGCAGCGGCTGCCGAGCGCAGGAACGGACCGCCGGTCTATGCCAGTCTAGCTCTGGGCGTCTGACAAGCCCCCTCCGATCCGACGTCAGTGGGATTGGTGGGTCCTGTGAGTCAAAAGTCCAGTGTTTAGCGTGACGGGTGTCTCCCAGTCCGAGGAGTTCATAAGATTGCACTTTTGTCGGATCCATGGAGCCGGACGCTCTGCGGCAGCTCTGGAGTGGGACAGGTGACCCTCTCTGAATGCAGTGGCAGTGGCAGAGTCAGCTGTCCCCACGTTCACGCATCCTATGTTCCTTGTCTCTCTGTTTTCGCCTTTGGTTCAATGTGTCTGGGCCAAAAGCTTTTGGTTAGCTTTACCCTTTCCTGTCAGAGAAAAAGAGATAAAGATGAGATAAATGTGTTCCTTTCCATTTTATATATATATATATATATATGGAACCAACAGCTGGAAAATTAAAATGCCACAAAAATTATCTATACCATAAATATCCACAAATTCCCATATTATTTTTTCCCTTGGCATCACTGAGTTTGACAGCCAGAGGAAAACATGTTTGCAAACCCTCAGCAGTGGCAGGTGGCTCTCATCTTTAATCAGCTTTGTCATTTCATTGCCCCGAGTAAATATGGAAAAAAACAGTACCATTATTCAGAGGTTAGCTGAGTTTTTTTTTTTCTTCTTCAAATGATTTTAAAGTAAATTCCAATGTTCCAATCCCCTCTCAATATGCCACCCTAATTTATGATGTAACCCCCCCCCCCGGGCTTGTGCTCTCTCCTTACCTGCAGCTCTACATGATCATGGCTCGAATGGCTGCCTTGCTGATGCGCTTGCGTTGTTTCCTCCTGCGACGAGGCGACGCCGGACGGAACGGGGTCCGGCGCGCTGAGGACGAGGCGGGCGCCACGGTATAGATGGCTGGGGGAGATAAAGAAACGCCGGAGAGCACGGTGAGTACGGCAGTAAACAGCAGACAAAGTAGTAATAGAATACTTCAACACAGATAACATCTTTCTTAAACGACATACATTGAAAGTGGTATCAAAGATGTAAATGGTACTGAGATGTTCAAACAGCTGATCAGGCCATGATGTGACAATATTATACAGCTGTGGACGGTGCAAAGTAAAGTGGAGGTCAGCAGGGATGGATGCTCAAAGAGAGCAGAGACTTGGGTTTGCGTCATGTTGCATAGTGACGGTTACCACTGGTTTCTTTTTACCAAGAAAAACAATCTTTCACTAACTAAGTAGTTCTGGACTTGGGAAAACAAGTAATGTCTTTGTGTCTTTGTTCACCAGCTACGGTACCAAATCAGTCGACTCATAACTGTCACTTGGAGACGGTGAACCAAGAATAAACATGGGGGAAGACAAAAATAATAGAAAAATGCTTAATATCAAATGAAAAAAAAAATTTAAAAAGTGAAAAATCCATAAAATTAACAACAGTTACATCTTGCTTTTAACAGCAGTGTGTAGCACCACGGGGAGCTACTGTAGTGGCTCGAACTGGACTCCGAAGGGCTGCCTAACAAAGCCTGGGGCTGCCCGCACGCTTGAGCCGGACGCGGAGCGGCGGAAAGCCCAGCCCTCCGACCGCGGAGCTCTCGGGAGGGTTGAGGAAGAATGGCAGGACACATGTGACCGTCGGTGTTTAGTCGCACATGCATGGGAAGCCGCTTCCTGTCTGGGGAAACTCTCGCGCTGGTTCTCTCGTACGTTAGCTGCTAGAATCACAATGCGCTCAAACACCGGGGGGGGGGCATAACCACTGGAGTGTGGCAGTAGTTAGAGTGGTTACTACATCGGAAAAGGGCAGCGGCTGAAACACAAGTCCCCCAAGACATATCAACGCGTCCTGCATTTTGCCATTTTTTCCGAGCTGTTCCGTTTGAGCAACCGTGCTGAACTGTGCCATATTGTGCCCATGGAGTAACTCTGCAGCATTGCCGCTTACCTTTACGGACACATGATGTATTTAGGTAACCTATGACCTTTAAAACAAACGCTCATCCACAATGAGACATTGTCACACAGCTGAGCAGTACCTGTTTTAAACGCCGTTGGCTTTGGTCTTTGCTGTGGATGATGCGGATGAAGATGAGTCTGTTTATCCGGCTCCCTCTGTACCATCTCCAGGAGTCTCTGCCTCCTCTCCTCCTCTGTTAAATGACCGTCTCCTCCAGTCGGCTTAGAGTCTGTTTCCTTCCCCTGATTGGCCGACTCCGCACCAGCGGAGTCCCTGCTGTTGGCCGCGTCCTCCCCCCTGCCCTCATTCCCTTCTTTCTGAGTGACTGTTTCATTTCTCAGTCTCTCAGTCTCAGTCTGTTTGCGGTTTGTGACCTCTGTATTTTTTTGGACGGTCACCGAGTCTCTCATATCCGTGGTTAGAGGAGGGGTGGGGTTTAGTTCTGATTTGGGGGGCTGGGTCGGGCCAGTAGGTGGGGAGGCGCTGTCCGACTGGGGAGCATTGAAACGATACTGCGCCCTCAGCTCTTGGTCGTCCGCCCTCCCGTGGTTGTGCTGCTGTGGATTACGCAGCTGCGGTTGATACGGGAGTCGCTGCTGATGCTCTAACACCTGTTGCTGCCTCTGTGCGTGATCCGGGTGATGCACCTCAGCACCGCTGTTTGCACCAAGCACGCTGCCTTCCTCCCTGCTCCCGTCATAACCACTCCCCTGCCCCACCTGCTGCGTACTCCCCATGATGCTGTGCTCCGCCCTTGCCTCCGACGGCCAGCTGCTGACAGACCCGAGCGCCCCGTCGATGGGCTGCTGCGCCGCTGGCTTCATGAGCGTGGGTGCCTGATGCACCCTGGGCTGTGTCCAGTGCACCAGCTGGGTGTGGCTGCCCTGCGGCCACTGCCTCGCCACCTGCTCACGCTCTTCTGGGTGGTGGCGCTGCTGGTTGTGCTTCAGGTCATCGTGGCGATGCAGGTCGGCCTTGGAGGCCTGAGTTTTGGCCGACGCGTGGTGAACGGATCGGGGAAGAGGCAGGGGAAGGTGGGAGGATGGGGGAGGCTGCTGCGGCGGGGGTGGGAGGGGTTTGGGGTGGCTCTGAACAGAAGAGTGAGTGATCGGGAGGGACGAGGAGGACGAGGACGAGGAAGACGTGATGGGCTGGCACCTGCAGCTGACGTGATCGTCCACCGAGATTATGGCTTTTTCGTAGTGGGGTTTCCTGTTAATGTACTGGATCTTAAACACCTGAAATTAGAGGTAGAGAAAAAAACATTAGCAAATAATAACAGTATAAATCAGTAGTGAAGTTTGGCATCCGGACCTTTCCAGGCGACATGATAATCCTCTGAATGCTGTTGACTCTCTGCCAAAACCTGCCTTTCCCATAAATTTATTCTCAGGACAGAAATGTCGCTTTGCCTCGTCTCAAAGTTAAATTGTGTCACTTCAGATTCTGCACATTAACTTGCGATGTCCAGCCAAGTGCACAAATGATGGCTTGAAAATGAAAGTTTTTAAAAGGACTAAAATAAAAATGTCAACAAAGAGTTTGTGAAACATCTGACCTTCAATGTTACTATGGCCTGGCAGGCAAAATGGCTGTGATATTGCGACTACCCTATAGTAAAAATCATTTGTCCTCTATGGATAAATTTCACAATACAATAATAGATAAATTCATGTTGAAAGCAATTAACTTTGTTGTACTCTTCATTGCATGAATAGCATAAGACAAAACTTATATAACTTGCTAAATACTGTGTTTTAGAAGTGGATTTATACTCTTGGACAGGGTCGGGTTTGCTGTTTGCCCCGGTTTGTGATCTTTATGCTAAACTAAGCTAACTGGCTGCTGCCTTGGCGAAGTGACAGTGGTCTCTTTGCGAGAAAAATGGTGAACTAATCCTTTAATTTTGAAAGAAGTTATCTGTATAAGATTATATATAGGCTATAAGATGATCATGTCATCATGATATTCTAGAGATATAAAGACGATATACTGTAATATTTCATTACTGTCCGGAGGATTGTAAATAAAAAGGATAGATCCCTTCGAAGTTCACCCCCCGAAAGGGAGTTTTTACAAGCATTTGGTATTTGATGGCACTGTGTCACGGTGATTACGGTCGTACGGACCGTAGCTGTTGTACCTATGTGAAGTCATGAAGTCGTGTTTACGTGGCGGCTGTATGTACCTGTAGGTATCTGCTGGAGGTTACGGTGGGGATGCACTGCAGGAGCCTCTGGTTGCAGCAGCCCGAACACCGCTGCACCTCCACACAGCGCGGCCACACTATGAAGTTGGCGTTGCGGCGGTCCAGCATGGACCTCGTCACCTCCATCACCTCCGTGCGAACTGTGCAGGCCGCCTGCACGGCTGGCTGCGCCTCCACTGTTGGTGGAGGGGAGGGATAAAAAGAGAGAATGAGGCAAGGGGGGAGATTGTTGGGCATAAAAATGTGCTGAGAGACAGATGGAAGGGAAGGGACGCGGGCCGATGTGGAAACCTACCGAGACTTCTAGCATGTCGACCATGGGTGTGGTTTGTGGGAATATCATGCTCGTCTTCTTCCTCGTCTACGGAAAAAAAGCAGATGGGAGGGGGAGAATTGGGAAGGGTGAGAAATAAAAGGAGGGAACGGGACATAAAACACAATTAGGGAGTTCATAAAGTCATCTTAACATTTTCCAGCTTTTATCTGAGAAATTGAGCAACACTGAGCCAGCGCCCTTACGAGAGCAACGAGAGAAATCTCATCTAAAAAGGCGCGATGCTTTTAGGGGCAGGTTTTAGCCGAGCTCATTGTTCGGTGCACAGAGGAAGGCTTTTTTTTCCTCCTCCTGCTAAAACAATTAGGCTATTTTCTGCCACAATTCGTCTTTGCCGCCGTCAAGAATACTGTTGAGGAGAGATATGAGTTGTTAAATATAACTCATGTCTGGATCTATGTGTGTGTGTGGTGTGTGTTCGTGTGTCTACGTGTGTTTTCGCGTGGCTGCGTGTGTGTGTGTGTGTGTGTGTATGTGTGTGATCTGCAGATGCACAAGGTGTTATTTGGCAGCCTATTATCCCTAATTAAAGGCCTGGTGCATAGACAGAACGGCTTCTTATTGTTCCCAGATGCCGCTTTTGCTAATTTTATCCGTGCATTTATCTGTATCTACATGGTTTGTAAGGCTCGTCCCTTTCCTCCTCTGATATAATGTGTAAAACCAGCCGGCGCCAATAAGAACAATCACACTGGTCCTGACGATCCTGACGCAGCTGCAGCTTAAATCTTTTCTCTTTCAGACTTGTGCTCGCAAACATTAGCATTCTAAAGCGCTAACGGTGCTAATAAGCTGATACTGACAGCGGGTATAATGTTTATCCTATTCGCCATTTTGATTTAGTGTGTTGGCATGCTAACATTTGCTAATTGCCACAAAGCATCGCCGAAGAAAAACGTGACCATCGGCCTGATGGTCACGTCGCACGTTCTGCAGGTACTTGATCAAAGTGCTTAAGAATTTTGCATTTTGACCCCTGGAGAAAAAGTCATCGGACCGACGAAGTCTCTAAGATTTTTCCACTGGGCACCTTGAATATCTGTAGCAGATTTCATGACAATCCATCTGACAGATGTTGAGATATTTCATTCTGGACCGACTGAGCCAGCCCACATTTCCTTCCATAGAGCTACGCTGCTACTACAGCATTTAAGCGAAAATACAAGAAAATAAATAGAAATGAAAAAAAAAAACAACAACCCAGAACTCGGTATCGTAAAAAAAGCCTAAATCTCCAAAGTTGCCGGCTTCAGTTTCATAACTATTATTCCAGATAAAGACCCACACTGAGTCACTTCCTCCTGCCTCCCTCCCTCTGATAGTTCCTCTCTACGCTCGCCACGTTATGTCACCGCGCTATTTATGTATTATGGAGGGATCAAAGGATCGTCTACTAATGTATGTATGTGTGATTCGGTTCCTCCGAAGGATGAGGTTCTCATGAATTTTTTAAAATGGCCCACCAAGCTGCATGTGTGTGTGTGTGTGTGTGTGTGTGTGTGTGTGTGTGTGTGTGTGTGTGTGTGTGTGTGTCTGTGTAGGCAAGTTTTTTTGGACTCGTTTTCTGGGGGGGGGGGGTCTCTTTCTGTCAAACAAACACACACACACACACACACACACACACACACACACACACACATCCATATTTCAGAACCTGGAGAGGAATCCAGAGCAGGAGAACAATGCACTGACCTTGTGCTGGAAGTTTCTTTCTCTCTCCCTCTCAGTGTGTTAGACACACCAAGGTCATAGCCACTCTCTCTCTCTCTCTCCCTCTCTCCCTGTCTCTCTCTCTCTCACACACACACACACACTGGGCTGGTTCATCAGTCTCGCTGCTGTCTTGGGTAAATATTGCCTTAACATGGTGCTTGGCATGTATGCTGATACTCTCTCTCTCTCTTATTACATTCCTATCTCTTCAGGCCTCAGTAGACACACACACACACACACACACACACACACAGATCCACCTCCTCCATGTCTGTGTTATTAATGTGTGTGTGTTTGTGTGTCTATGTTTGAGAGAGTGTGTGTGTATGTGTGTGTGTGTGTGTGTGTGTGTGTGTCTGTGTGTGTGTGTGTGGCAGTCATTAGTACCAATTGAACTGGTCTCCTGCTGCAGCAGCAGTTTTAGGTCGTCCACAGAGGAGATGGGAGAGTTCCTCACCAGGTCGACCAGCGACGGGGGGAGAGGATCGCCCTGTGGAGACAGACACCGACTGTTATAATCTGCCGTTACCTTCTTTGGAAACACACTTTTTTTTTTGGCAGGAATGCCGACAACACTTTGGATTGAATCAATGGCTATGTCCCACTTTGGCTTTGGAAACTCCAAAATCTGCATTTCAGCAAATAAGGCCCAATGGGTTGACGACACTTGTCTAATTCTAAAGGCTCCGCCAAATGTAGCTGAAGAATGCAGCCTACTTTTACCCGACTTCAGGTCGCACAACTGGCATATCTGAGCCCTCGGTCCGCTGTACCCACAATCATCAGCAGTAAGAAGAAGCAATCAGGTGATTCCAGTCAACTCGTGGAGTCAGAAAATTGTTGTATGATAAAGTATTTTTTAAGCAAGTCACTGACAGTATCAGTCACAAACCAAAACAAAACAGAAAAACAACAGATGATGGTGATAATCTTTTTTTTTCACTTTAGAGGCCATTACTTTTGGTTTCTATGGGGCTGGACAGCTTATTTGGGGAAGTGGTGGTGGTGGTGGTGGTGGGGGGGTTGTCAGCCAGGGCCTCAAGTCCCCTGTTGGCTGCATCCTTTTGAGGATCCAGGACCTGAAGAGGGACATTATTAACAGCCACGACAGCGGGACTGAGTACTGTTTTCAACTTGTGAGTCTGTGTGTGTGTATTTGTGTGTGTGTGTGTGTGTGTTGGGGGGGGGTGGGTTGTGCATGAGTAATCATGGCAAAAATGTGAACCTGAAGACGCCCACGGTAGCGGGAACTACCACAAAGGCAGTTTTTGAGTGCTTTGGCCAGTGTTTAGATGTCTGTCTGCCTGTCTGCTTGTCTGCCTGCCTGTCTGCCTGTCTGCCTGTCTGCCTGCCTGCCTGCCTGCCTGTCTGCCTGCCTGTCTGCCTGCCTGCCTGCCTGTCTGCCTGCCTGTCTGCCTGTATGTCTGCCTTCCTGCCTGCCTGTCTGTCTGCTGACATATTTTGTCCCTGCGACAGCGTCGCAACGGTGCAAGATGCCGTCACGAAAGTCTACGTTGGGATAGAGATGATGGCTGAGTTTTTAAGATGGGTGCACTGAGACCGTAATAATGCAGTAATGAGCACAACTATTGACGTCGGCGTGTTGATGGGTGTCTTGGTTGGTGCGATCCCATTGCAAGATCATTTATCATAATTTCTAAGGAGGCTCGGGCGACGTCTTTGCAGGTGAGAAAATGTATTCATGGGGGGGGGGGGTCAAAATGCTACCACACATATGCCATCGGCGTCTTGTGACTTTTAATCCTTAGTGCTAGTAGGCTGATTTTGCTAATTATTCAATTATTCAACTGGAGTGGAACATCAGCAGCGGAAACGTGCGAACACAGAGTAACAAAAGAGGGGAAGAGAGCCGGCGTACAGCATCTCGCTCCTCCGTCTCCGGTCAACCCTTGCTCCGGTTTCACTTCCCCCTGCAGAGTGAATGGCGATGGTCGTGATCGGCGTTTTTTGCTGCTGTCGTCACCCTCTCCCGCCCGCGTGTTTACCCACGAATACCGCAGCTGCTCCCAGCCTCACACGGGGAAAAAACGCCGCCTGCTACCTGTCGCTCTCTCTCTCTCTTTCTCACTCTCTATGCATCTCACCCACTTTTTTTTTCTTTCATTCAGTCTCACTTCAGTTTGTCACGCTTTTGGCACCGATGTTTCATAATGACATTCTAGTTTTTTCAAGATTATTCTTACAATTAAAAAAAAACACACACACACACACACACATATATATATTCAAAAACATCTACATTTTATGGAAGACAAAACCTAATGAAGTATGCTATTATCTAACACAGTTATGTAAGTAATTTTAATTATTACCCAAGACCAGAGAAGGATTGTGAGATCTTAATGAACTTTTAATGAACGCCATAGCAGGAAGCCATTATGGATTCAGTTTGGCTTTTTTGTTTTTTTTTAACAGAGGCTCCCGCGGTTTCTTTATCGAAATCAAAGGCAGATCGCTCAGTTCTCCGTGTCACATTTTGCTTAGGTTGGCCGTGCGTCGATGCTATCTCCACGCAGCTGGAACAACACTCGATACGGTCACATGCCAGACAGATGCCAAGACAAATTAAGGAGTGTTAAGAGTGTGATAGGAAGGGTATTTTTTTTGGATAACCCTCCAAGATGCGGTGAGAGAGAAGTTAAAGACATCGTCATCTCGCTTTGATCGCTGGGGCCGCGGATGTAATGCGTTTACCGTGTCTCACAAGGAAACATGCTGCAAAAAGCTGCGCTCTATCGGTGAAAAGAAAAAAATCTTAACACTTCTAGCTTTAACCCAACTCGTTCCTCCGAGTATTTACGAAGGTCTCTGCGTCAGTCATTCCCGATGCGATGAGACAGAAAGTAGCCGCCGTTTATCCTGACCTTGGCGTCACAGCCGAAACGTATTCCTAAAAATATCTAAAAGGATCAAGAATGTCATACAGAGGAGTTTAGCAATGTGACCGTGTACTAGACCACAATACTGTGTAAGGATTATTGCCATACTGTTCGTACTGAATTAGCTATCCCTGTAATATCTCTGCTTTAGGATGATAATTGATTCATAGCTACATGAGCATAGGATCAATGGGATGAAGTACCTTGATTTGACAGTTTTTTCCACTTACCATCTGTTATTCTTTGTCTTTTCATTCGAATTCCCATGAAATGTGCTATACCACTGTATATATATATATATATATATATATATATATATATATATATATATATATATATATATTGCAATGTACAGTAACATTTACTGTTGAAGAAATTTCTTTCTATATTGCCAACTTCTGCTGGACAGTCTAAAGTCTTCAAATGGGGAAATGGGTGAAAGAAAGAAATATTATTCTATTTTTGCTCATATCTTGGATGTTTTACTAAGAATAATCACCAGCTAGAGGTCTGGGGTTTTTTTTATTACTGAGTAAGATTCAAACCAGACTCGGTATGATGTGAAAAATCCCTTGTATTACTACCATACTGTGTAAGTTCGTTTTTCTATCCATCTTCCCCCTGTCCTCTCTCATCCCTCTCTCTCTCCTCCGTCTCTGTCTGCTCCGTGGGCGGCGGCGGCTCGGGACACCTGGATGACTTTCACGAGCCGTTGGCTGACCTGGCTGAGCAAACACACGCTCAACCCCCTCTCTTCCAGTTCACATACAGATGCTTAACCGCTTAGCTGTCAGCCCAATTTGTCCAGGGAGCCTCGCACAGACACATATTCACACACACACACACACACACACACGACCACGAAACACACACACACACACGCACACACACAGAGGCAGTTTTCACACTGCAACAAGCTATCATTACAGCCCCAGTGTTAATCGCAAACACACACACACACACACACACATGGACCAACACACACATACAAAATTAGAGAGTGGGAAACACACGGGCAGGAAATAGGTCCTCACATGGACAAACAAACCACTGGTTATAAAAAGACCAAGAATTGGACATAAAGCTAATAATAGTGGTTTGGGCAGAAGATCCAAATTAGCCAGACCAAATCTGACACTGAGTTCCTTCTTTGCCACGTAGCGCTGACACACACACGCACACACAGAAATAGGCCTCTCTCGTTGTTTTGAGTCTCCGGGAAGCTTGTAAACAACTTTTCTGCACAACACTGTTAAGGAAAAATCTGCCGTTATTCATATCTTACACTGCGCGAGCCTGTGCAGCTAAAGCTCTTTGGTCTAGAGGGCTGTCTGATCGGATGCCATGATCTGCAAGCAGGTCATACACACACACACATACACACACACACACACACACACACACTCACTCACTCACTCATTAAAACACACACACACTGCATGGGGCCTTGGAGGAAGCCTGGAAGGCAAAGAGAGCGTATGGAATGTTTGAGGAGAAAGGTAAAGTGTAATGGAATGTAATTATGGGGCCAGATGACTGCTCTCACACACACACACAAACATACACACACACACACACATATACAAGCATGCAATCAAACAGAAGCAAAGACTCTGTGAGAAAAAGTAAACACACACACACACACACACACACACACACACACACACACACACACAAAAACACATAATCCAAGGGTGTGACGGGTGACTCACAATCATACCAACGCTGTCACAACATCAGAGACATGGCAGATGGCCAACACACTGTCGCGCAAACTCAATATTCGCAGAGCTCAGAGGGCACGCTCTCTCTCTCTCTCTCTCTCAAACACACACATGCACACACACCACAAGAGCAGATAGACAGACACCCCCCCCACCACCACCACCACCACCACCGAGCAGATGATGGATGGAAAGGCAGCAGAGCACAGGAGCCTAAAGGAGGAGGAGAGATGAAAATAAGCAAAAAAAGGGGGGGGGTGGAGGAGCAAGCCTGAGCATCCTCGAGCAAGGCAGCAAAATCTCCTGCCTGCTCAATTCTTTACTTTCAAAGTTGGTCAAAACGCTCAGGGAGTTCTTGTTGGTCAATCAGTATTATTTGGATAATCGAATAAGCGTTTAAGTCACTTTCTTTGCGACTTAATTTCTTTAATTCCAGCTTCTCAGTTTGAGAGGATTTGTAGCTTCCCTCTTCTTATGTCTTATCTGATGATGTCACCTTGGGTGAACAAATGAAACAATCAGTTACCAGAAAACATATTGGGTCTGATTAATTCATGACAAAATAACGAAGGTTAGCTGAAGCCCCATGCAAAACAGCGAAGCTATGAAAATTAAGGAACTGCATTAGGCTTCTTCTTTACTGAATTAACATCCTGTCCTCCTGATCCCATGAGAGGAAAAAAGGCACCAAAAAACTCTAAATGAACAGCAGCCGTCTTGAGTGAATAGTTAGCATTCCAGGCTAGCTGATACTATTAGTTGCAAGCCTGCAGCTGCTTCAAAGTAAAAGCCTACCGGCTGCTTGGAGTCCAACGGAGAACGAGGAGGTGCCGCTTGAGGGCTTTTACTGTGAAGTAGCCACAGGCGCCTGCAGAAAGTGTTCAAGGTAGCATCGAGTGCTCTCTCACTGCTTAATTACAGTTTATCTAAATTCAGTGTATATCTGGACGGTTCTCAATGCTTCCTCTTAGTAGAATATTATCATGGTTGCAGTGTCTGGTGAGAGAGAGTTTTGAAAATAAGTTGGGAAATTTTTCTATATATTCACATAAATTTATGAATATTTGTGTTATCTGCAGTCATTTTTTAAGATAAAATGTTGTAACCGTGATCCACAAATTCAACTTTTTAGCTTTCATTATTATTATTCCTAATATTTCAAAGTATCCACTGAACTCATCACTATGTTTTCCCCTAATGCTGAAACCACGCAGGGCTTTACGAACAAATACTCTTATGCGCCACTGCGCTTTTCTATCTGACACACATGCACGCACAGAGGCATAACCCCCATCGCCTGTGCACACACACAGAAACACAAGCACATATGTCCACTAACACAAAACACAGCTACACCCGGCCATGCACCCAGATGTGTGCGCACGCACACACACGCACACACACACACAGCTACACACTGGACACAAAGTCCGTGAAATCCCCAGGGGCAGATTACTTGTTGTTCTTATGTAAAATGGATCAAACCAGGCAGCAGCAAATCATCCCAGCTCGCCCAGAGAGAGACAATAGTCTGACAACGACCTGGTCAAAATCCACCAATCAACTCTGTGTGTGTGTGTGTGTGTGTGTGTGTGTGTGTGTGTGTGAGTGTGTGCAGATGCAACACTTTTGATTCAAACAGCAGATGATGAAAAGAACTGAGGTCTGACCTGATGTGTGAGTGCTTTTGTGCATTTGACTTCTGCATAAATGGATTTAAAAATGAGCCGTAACAACTCTCAGTGTTTGTGTGTGTGTTTGTGTGTGTAAGTAAATTCATCCTTGCGTGTGTGTTTGACAGCATATTGTATAAGCAGCAATGTTTGACGGGATTATGTACAGACACCGCAGCTGCACAGTAAAGAGAAAACAATCTTTCCCTCATAAATGATAAAGTTTTCAGGTTTAACTTATTACATAAACCTTAGTGAACCTGTGGTGACTTTACTGAATAATGTGTGTGTTTGTGTCTTTGTGTTTGTACGTGTGTGTATATGAAGCTTCTTCTGAAGACAGATGTGCCAGAGCTACGACATCAAAGATGTCTCCATATTTTCCATTGCCGGACCAAATATTGTGACAGGACGAGGATTAGAGCGAGCCGCTCCGACACATCTACCCGATGCTGCCCCCCACTCCCCCCCGGGGGAGTCACATGGCGGGTCAGCGTTTCATTTGAATAGAAAAAAAGGCATCAGATCTCTGCAGTTCTAGTGCGCTACTTCTGCTGCAGCTGATCTCACGTCACGCAAAAGACATCGAGGGCGCTAACAGTTTTCAGTATTATCCCGCAGACCACAGGATCACTGGTTTTAACCCCATCACCCCCGA
Organism: Istiophorus platypterus; assembly: GCA_016859345.1. Classification (NCBI taxonomy): domain Eukaryota; kingdom Metazoa; phylum Chordata; class Actinopteri; order Istiophoriformes; family Istiophoridae; genus Istiophorus; species Istiophorus platypterus. The sequence continues at coordinate 4,460,183 of CM029114.1, read as the reverse complement.
TCGCCCCTGTGCAAGGCACCGAGCCTCTTTGGCTACAGCCGAAGGTGCAGGGTAGTGTTTGTACCATCGCAATGTTCCGTTCATCGGTTTCAGGACGCTTCGCCTTTGATAGAGAGATGCTGTGAGATACCTGCTAAGAGACACACGTATCACAGAGTTAAATGTGCAAAGGACAAGACATTTCCAAAAACTCAGGTCTATAGTTCTTCCTTCTCAACACTGGCACCACCTTGAAGGGACACCAGAGCTAAAGACATTCACAGAGCTGGCTTGACAACTGCTAACTAGGTAGGATGGCTGTAGACTGTCCTCAGTACAAAAGTGTTAGTTTCGGTCATTAATGCTATCAAATGTTCAAAAGTGGAGAGGTAATACAGTAAAGGCAGAGATGGCACGATGTGGCAGCCTCAAATGTCTCAGCCTGGGTCGGATGGGTTGGGTTTCACCAAGCGTGAGATACCGGAGAACAGGCTCCGTGTCCCTGTCCCCTACCAACAGTGGACCCCGGTTCCCTTTTGACTATCAACAAGATGTTTTTCTCAACCATAAACAAATAGTTTTAGTAGCCAAAACTTGACGGCGGCCTTAGGCCCGGAGGTGGCGAATCAAAGATGCTTGAACGGGCCAGATTTTTTTGCATGACGCAGACGTCCTTGCTTGCTGGACAGCTCGTCCACATGACCGGCGAGCCTCAGAGGGGGGTTCCGGGCAAATGCGGGTGTTAGAGACAGGACTCGGTTACTAAATTATCTCTGCTAAATAATCATATCAAAGAAACGGGGAAGGGAATCGCCGGCAAACTGTAAAACCAAACGACTAAGACCTCCATTCATACAGATTACACTTAATTTCTGTGGCCATTTAGTCCAGCATTTTTTGTGAGGAAATGATCTTCAGTTGGTATCGATGTGCAGTCTGTTTCTCTTCTCTGCTCTACAGTTTATCTGGCCACCTGGAGGTTTCCGTTTACTGGCCGTGGACTAAAGAAACAGGTGTCTGCTGGAAACGGGGGGCTTTAATGAGATTACTGCACAAAAGGTGAATGTGTTTGAGAGAAGCAAAGTATATACATTTCAGTCGCAGTGGGAGACGAGGACTTGGTGTTGTGGTGCGACAGTGAAAACGGCAGCTGGGCTGATGGGTGGATTTCAGCTCCGGCTTTGTACGGTAGGTTAACTCCTGCTGCTGGGCCACCGGCCAAAGCCCTGCCTCACACTCCCTCCCTCCCTCCCTCCCTCTAAGGCACCGTGCCTCTTCCTTGCAAACACTTCAGGAGAACCACAGCCATGTAACGTGCAAAAGGAGCCGCGGGGAGAAACGGATCCCACGTACGGCACAGGCTGCAGGGTCTCGGAGGGAAAACTGATGTACAGGCTGTCACACACACACAAACACACACACACACACACACACATGCACACACACATAACAGTGCATTGTGGTTTTTTGCCTTGCAGTTAAACTGGAGGAAATACCCAGCACACAGGGCTGGAAAATCGCTTCAGGGAATCACATATGAGAAAGAATTTCTCACTAGCCGAGATGTCAGGTCCTCTAATGACTGTCACTGTCTATTTCACCCGAAGTATCCGAGTCAGACACTTGAACCCACAACGATTTCCCCTGTTATTTTAATTGAAATTCAATCTTTGCACAGCTTCCACGGGACTACTTAGTATTTTCAGGTCGGCATAAGATGAGAAAAGGAATCTAGGCACAGAGAAAGAAAGATGGTAAAGGGCCCAAAAATAACTAGCATCTTTTCTTGACTTAACCAGGTAGTGTGGTGGAGAAAAAACGGCCTTTTTGTGCAAAACAGTTTTGACACAGAAATAAATAGTTAAGTCATAAATTTGAGTAAAGTTACCTTAGAGCATAATAATGTTTTCTCTTATATTTCACTATTAATTTTTGCCGGTTAATTGCCTTATAATGATCACCACATTTTTATTAACTACAACATCACTGGTGTTTTTTTACATTTAAATCAAGAGCTCATTAAGTACAACTGTGCGTTTTTATTCCACAGACTCTCTTGTTAGTCTCCCCTGCACCGACCGGAGCTAGTGCTGGGTCTGTGCCGGCGCGTCCCTGTCTTACCTCAGCGCTTCCGAGCCGCAGACGGGCCGCCGAGAGCGCGGCCAGCAGCAGCAGAAGGACCCAGGACCTCATGTCGCCGCCCAGCCTGAGGAGCCGCAAGCGACCGGCTGGGCATTGAGCACCTCGGCGTCCAATCCTCTGGTTTGCACCGAGACTCGTCCCGTTCGTCGTTGTCGTGCGCTTGTGCGAGGCACGCACTGTTAAATACCCCCCCCCCCCGGGTTGTGTCACTGCCCCTGCAAGAGCCGCTTGTCCAAATGTTTGCTCAAAGGTGACTCACGCGCGGGCTAGACGTGTCTGACTGTGTCCATGCCACTGGAAAAAACTGGGAAAGAAAAGAAAAGAAAACACAAAAAAACCAGGAGACGTCGAGGCTTCGACAGGTGCGTCGCCTAACGCGGGCTGTGGTGACTGACGGAGGCTACAGCCGCACAGTTCCCATTCTATCAGTCTGCAGTGTAACGTCCCGGCGACCCCCTCCTCCTCCTCCTCCTCCTCCTCCTCCCCCCGCTGTGATCCCAAAAAAAAGTCTCCAAATGTGTGATCCTTTTTTTTTCTTTAATTGATCTTTCTCGTGTCAAGGTGCTCGATGCGTCCGATTTCCAGTCAAAATCCGATTAAAAAAAAAAAATCAAATAAGAAGCTCCCGTTCCAACAATCGCAGTTACATGTAAATAATAATAATAATAATAACAATTATAATAATATTATTAATAATAATAATAATATTTCAGAATTCTGGTGTTAAGTAAAAAAAAAAAATACAGCTCCAGTGGTCCGTGCGTAAAGTTGGTCACTTTGGAACGGCGCTTCGTGCGTAATTCTGCGGAGTCGGCGGGCTACTCGCTCGGCTGCCAGTTTTGCATCCGTCTCATCTACGCGTCCGTCCCGTCTGTGGCGGCTCCCCGGGCGTCTCACGCTCCTGCAGCCGCCGGTGTCTCCCCGCTTCGCGGCGCCGCTCCGCTCACTGGCCCCGCTGGATCGGGCTGTTCTCGCAACCCTCGCGCGTCTCCTCTCTGGTTGCGTTCAGGGCTGCGAGCAGCTTTTTCCAAATAGAAACAGCCCCCCCCCCCCCCCCGAAGTACACGGTGTCAAGTCGGGACGAAGAGAACCCGAGGCACCCGGAAACCGGGTGATTATACTATCAAAATAAGAGGATCGGCGTTGGCATTTGCATGTGAAAATTTCCTGAAGTCGGTGCTGAGACCGCAGCACCAGCAGCGAAATGAATGTGTATGACAAAAGACTATTGATTTATGATAATAATAAGTGATTAAATATGATGGACATGTGGTTTACAGCGAAGTATATGAAATCCATATCAAACAGATCTCCATCCACATGCTTAGATTTCCGATCACAGATACTTGCACGAGTTCATGATGTGAAAAATCGGATGAAAGAAAGAACAGCACCTAAGCTTTTATTTCACTGCGGATATATTAAACTGTAGCGGTATTTCTGGTTAGGATTTTTTTTTTTTAAATTTCAGTATAGGCACTGGCTTTGGCAATTCCAGCACTTACGAGCTATTATTCTGAAAGTTCCCTACCGCAGGTCTAAATCCTCAGGTGGCGAACTTGACTGTGGTCCCTAACTCCGCTCCAGGGACCTCATTCCTCTCCTCTTGGAGCTGGGCTTACCGCCTCCTTATTAGGGGCGCGGAGACCCGAGGGCCCGTGAATGCTCTTAAAGGTAAAGTCCGGAGCCATGATGCGATGTATTAATTCCTGCCTGCATCACAATAACTTAAATGACATGAAATGAACCTAATGTTTGCCCCCCCCCCCCTTTTTCCCCAAGGGGCTATAAAGTGTTGTTTTCTAAAGTGATTATACATTTTAAATAAAACCATATCTCACCAAAGAATTTGGTGATACAGTAAAATCCTTTTACATCGTTTGAAAAAAGTACTAATTTTGATTTACATATGTGAGTCTGTGTATTTAAAGACATTGTTTGAAACCAAAAGCAGACGTGACTTGAGGTATTGGGGCCACCTTTTGTTTGCATTTGATCCAAGGTTTGCATCTATAAGATATAGTTAGGTCACCTTAAACAAACTGTTTGGTACCATAGAGACAAGATCTGTTTTTATTGGATTATAACGATGTCATATCTAAAGAGGAATATTAAGCACTTTAAAAGTATAATGCATTTTACTTCTGAAAAAGCATTCTGTCCTTTTCTCTCCCTCTACTGTAAAAGTGCAGGCAGTGCATTACATCACCAGAAAATTCATCTTGGTTGATGAAGTTATGAGTCAGAGATGGGGCAAATGGTTTTCCAGAAAAATAGAAAAAAAATTCCAAGCATTTGTTGTAATCTTCTTGGATTATTGTGTGGATTGAAGGGTGCAGACTGGCAAATAGGCAAAACAGGATGTGGGTTAGAAAGTTTGGACAATCCCACGGCTGCGTTTCAAAATCACTTCAACAGAATGACCACCTAATGCTTTGGATATTCAGGCAACGCAAAACCCCACCCATCAGCAAATGGAGAGTCATTTGTCTTTCAAATCTCATCAGGCTGCCATACAGAAAAAAAGATCCAAAGAGTAAAAATGAAAAAAATATGCTTTGAAAATCATTTTTAAAAATTCCCCATGGTCTCATTTAAGACATGTTACAACCCTCTGGCTTGAATAATATCTCGCGCAGCATGCTGTTTGACAAAACCCAGCTCAAGAAGCGGATCTCAAAGGTAACACATGGATCACGACAGGCTGATTCTTATCACGTATGGTTTCACATCTGTGCTCGTAAGTCATTCTGGATTGCGAAAGGTATGACTGACGGGGGAGGCAAATTAGGGTCACCGTGCTGAGACGGCGGGAGAGCGCATCAGCGCTTTGAACGTCTCGAAGCACTTGTGAGGCTCAAAGGTTCCTCTTGTATTCCATTTTACCCATAACATCTCAAAGATGGGACATTATGATAAACCACACAGTGTTGTGGAAGTGAAACATGTCTTTTTGTTGGGCAGAAGTTAAAACGACATGGCCACAAAATCTAAACAGCTTTCATGTGTTTCCTGTCTCTTTAGTTCCTGTCTCTGTTCATCTCCTTTGCTAGTCTGTAAATGTTCGTCCTGCTCTGCCGTTCATAAGTTTTGTCTCATGAAACTCATGTTCTCATGAGTTTTGTCTTGAAAACACCGACAGAGGACAGATCCGCCTCCCATTTACAGAGTAGACCGCGACTGTTTTCCAGGAAGCCCGGAGTTTCGTTTCGGGGTCACGGCTGGATGGATCGCCGTGGAAGGCAGGGGTCACGCCGGAGGGAACAGAGGAACAGAGGACAGAGGAAGTAGGCATCCCTTGTGTGGCTATTCCTGGTCTACATGCCCACACTCACACACACACACACACACACACACACACGCGTGCGCATAGCCTCATATATAGCCTCTAAATGCTGACCTTTACCTTTGTGCACATTGCACAGGGTGATTGACAGAGTATGGGGGCAAACTGCTCTCACTGACAGGATGAAGTATGAGCCTTAAATTTAATAATGACCACAGTGTACATGTAGAGTGTGTGTGCGTGTGCGTGTGTTTGCGTGCAGGTGTTTGGTGTTTGACAGCTCGAGACCGTATCAGGTTTACAGTGTTGCTCGCTGTCGGTCGTCAGCGTTCAACATGGAATTCCCAGTATGTCAGAGAGGTAGGAGATGTATCGCATGTGTGTGCGTATGTGTGCATGTGTGTGTGTTTTGGCAGGTGAAATAATGCAGAACATATTGGCAGCTTGCACAGCTGTCTACGACACTGGGCGTCACAGGTGTGTGATTCCATGGTTTCTATTTCTGTGTCACTGCGAAGCCAAGGGTAAGATGGGGCCAACACAACTGCCATGTAATTATCATTAGGTAGTTAATTTCTTTTTCCCCTACGAAAGTAACAAGTCACAACAAGAGTCAGGGCCGAGGACAAACATCAGCTGCTGAATAATTACAAAACATATCGGAAGTCAATAAATTAGTCCACTTTTTTTTTTGTAATATAATAATATGAACATTTTCTGATGTCACCTGCATGGAGTATTACGCTGACTCTTTTTTTTTTTTTTTTTTTACAAAAAAAACCTATAGTATAAAAACTACCACTTTACCACACAGATAAGTTTTGTTTGAGTGGTTAAATTTGGATAAATCTTGTGCCAATAAACTACACTGTCATCAAAAAACTAGTAAAAGGAAAATTCCCACAAGCTTGTATTACACTTCCGTTAAGTTGGTTTCCATTTGTAAGAGATAGAAATGAAAAAATAAAACACTTCATCCTACAGTTACTCAACTCGAGACTTTCATGAGACCCTTGTTGCCACCTGTTTCTTTTCGAACTTCATGCCAAGCAGTTTGTAACACAGAATTTATGTTTAAAAATGTTTCGCAGCATTATTCATGAATAATAAACCGAACTTGATGTGTAAAATTGGTCAAGTTCCCATTTGAAAGCCGTAGAAGAGCCGTAGGAACAAACTAACATCCATGTTTGACTTTCATATTCAACATCCAGAGTAGGAACTCAGACTGTAAATAATGTTTTATTTTATTTCTGCTGCAGGAAATCCAGTGTTCTGACCTGCAATTAGGGTTAGTTAAGTGAGATGTGATTTAACCCAGCTGGGACCTAGAAAACCACAGGTCTCACTGGTGGGAAACCAAAACTACTCCATGTTGTGCTGCTTTTGGTCATCTGCATTTCTTCTTTAACCAAAACCTAACCCCTGGATAAGCGACAATAAATGTTGGATGTGTTTGCATGACAGTATCTGGCTGTGAATTCAGCCACTGTGCCTGGGTCCAGACACATTTGACTTAGTTTGTTAAGATGGATGGTATGTAATGCTTTTAATGTGATTCCGACTCACTTAATTTCAGAAGCCTGAATGAGTTCAGGCCAACAAAGACGAACTTTTTTCCCCCGACTAGACAGCCAGCAGAGAAGTAATTTAAGTAATCAGACAGTCACATTTAGTTAAACAGAGGAGTGGCTCGTATGGAGTGAGTTAAAGTCGGAGCATCTGTCTGTCTGTATCAGATCCTTTAAGGGGTGCGTCTTTCCAGTCTTATTCATTCCACTTATTTGATTTTTGGCTGGACCACAAAAATGGGGCCAGCCAAATAAACGCGAATGTCTGTAAGTGAGCAAGTGAGTAATGAAGTTGCACCATTGGTCAGCCGCCTCAGTGTTGGAATTTTCCCATTGGCTGTTGGTCTTTCAAAATGAATCGGTGCAAACAGTTTCTCTTGCATCATTAGGGGGTTGTTTACAAGCAACTTAGCACCTTTGTCACTAGATTTACTGACTTTTCAGGCCCCTTTAGGAACTTTTCTTCACAAAAGCACCCCGCGAAAAACCTGGTGACTTTTTGGACAAGCTTTAGCTACTTTCCGTGGAGGAGAATTGGCAAAGCTGCTCTGCGAGTTTGAGGTCAGGCTTTCTCTCTGCAGACACACCTCTCTATGTGTCTCATTCAACTGACCACACAGCAGATGGCACAGGCGTAAATTAGCTTCTAACCGTCTCTCCGATGGATCATTTTACTAGTACATATATTCAAAATAACAACACAGCCCCTGTCTTTAACTTATGTGCACAGTGATTCTGTCAGAGGTTAAAAAAAATCAGGATTTTAGTAGCAGAGCAATATCTTAGAAATGTCTTGGAAGTGACTGCTGGTTAACATGTAGAGTTAATGGGCCAGGTTTCAGTAACAGTTTCCTACTTGTTCCACTGTCTGACTACAGAAGCAGAAAAACATGTAAGTCAGAACAGCTTTATTGGGAACTTGACTCTATTAAATTACTGTATATGTGAGCAAAGAGGGCAGGAGACATGCAAACAGATAAAGGGCATTACACTCATTTACTAGGTTTGGACCTAGTCATGTTTTTTCATTGTCTCATCCCCTCTCTCACTACATGATTTCCTTTTTTGAACCTCACTCTGCACGTGGTTCTGTGTGAGTGTTAATTCACTTCCTGTCCAATATCCTGATCTAATTAATAGAGTGAATTTCTTTCCTCCTGTCCTCTTGCCAACTTACTCTGTCACCGCAGCCTGTTGCAGGATGAGGCAAACAGCCACTGCAATCCTAATAGAGTTCAAATCCGGGTCATGGACTCAATACGCGACCACTACGGCTCATTCTGCTGATGCCTTTCTAGATCAGAACTGTACTGGATCTGTACAGGATTTCCGTGAGATTATCCCTAATAAATTCCACAGGATCAATAGCAGAAAAGCTATTTACACTTTACCAACTACTATGACAGAGTAATGGTTATCATTTTAAAATCCTACTTTGTTTACACTGTCAAGTAGGATATAATTTAAGGCCAGTGATGTCATAATGTATAAAAGCATGCAGAAACTATGCACTGTAGCATGTGATTTATGACACAAACAATCACCAGCTTGCAAAAAAATATCTCATTATTATTTGATTCTTTTAAAAACAAAAAAGTTGTTGGAAATTTTTGAAAATTGCGTATCCCTAATGTCTTAAAACTATACTATAACTTAAATATAATGAAAGATTCTGACGTAATTATAATTTTCCTTGACATTTAGCCCTTTTTCTTCTGGGGATGAAAGTAGTTGTAGCAGTTTTATTTGGACAAAAGTGTTTACCCAATGAATGGAATGAAAATCTATTTTATATTATTTGTTGTAGTGAAATTTTATGAATCATATAGATGGTGTTATGTGAGCAATACGACTAAGAGCCATGAAATAGATGCTTTAGTTGAAGTTCTAATATTCCATTTATTGAGTTCACATTCACATATATTGGGCACCCACACACTGTTGACCCCTTGTTCTCACTTTATTAAAGGTAGAGTTTCGGAGACTGTAACCAACGCTATGGAGCAACATTTTAATAAGTGGCTCCCCCATTTCATTTTTTCCTGCCACTGGTTTCATCACATTCTGCTGATTAACGTTCTTGTGTCAGCATGCCAAAACACGTAGCATTTCTCCTATACACAAAGGCAGTGAAGAAGAACCCATCTTTTCAAGCTAGCAAAGATGAATGTAAACCATGCAGGATGTAAAATATTCAAAAATCAGTGTTGCAAATGTTTGATCGGGGGGATCTCAAGGATAAATGTACAGCATTTTAATGATACATAACAAACACAACTTTTTGGTTCTCAAGAAAAACGCACAGTTGCTTCATCCCCATCAAGACTGATTTATGAAGCTTCTCATTTCACTGGGGTTTTTTTTCCCCCATGCACGCTTCATTAAATGTCTGGTTCATCAGGATAATATTCCTCTCTGTTTTTTGTACTAAATCTGGTACATGTAAATTGAGCTTTGCCCTGCCCCTGCCCTGCAACATGGACCAAATTTTGATCCAACTATGCTCTTGCAGTATTGGTCATTAATCCAAACCCTGAAATGAACCTTAACCTTGAATATGTACAGACTACCTTTCATACAGTCATCAAAACTCAGTAGACTTTTTTACTTCTTTGACACATTATCGTCATAGTATCATAAGATGAGTATCAGCAGTAGACGCTCCAAATAACAAGTGACCAAAAAACCCATTCATATTTCATAAATGCTATTGTGATATTGATTCATTTGATGCGTTTCATTTGGAGCAATGAGGCATTTGTAGTTTGCCATCATTTGTAGATAACAGTCAACGGGTATAATGGGTATAAAGGATTTTGGTGCAGATTTCAGTAGGACATTTTTTTGTATTTGCTTCATTCTTGCTGGGAATCTGAAACAGCATTGAGACGAATACAAGACACTACACAGTTTTTTTCTTTTTTTTATGGAAACACGGTCTAATGAAATTCTTTGACGATTATGCGCTGCAAAATGCAGACACCCCCGCCGATTCAGTGTTTTGGAGACACAAACACTGAACAGCCCCCAGTCTGAGATGCAGTTGGCCTTCACAGTGAAAAGGGTAATAAATTCATGTAGAAAATGTAATTGTATGATGAAATGAGTAGCTGGGCAAGGAAAATTTCTCTCTGCGGCTGTATTTAGGGGGGAACATTATCATCATCATATTAGCAAAGTGTGACACTGACTTATTTCTTCAGTATGATCACATATCTATGTGTTAATAATGTACTCTATAAATTTATGTCACAAAGTTATGTAAATGTAACCTGGAAAAACATTGGATCAAAGACGCTTTACTGCAGCTACATTGCCGACAGGAGTCTGATTAATCCCACATGGCCTGTCCTGAATTGTATGAAGTGGTTGTGAAATTCCCAAAACATGCTGGTCCGACGTCAGTCATTGGTCTGAACACATGCTTCATCAAGTATAGACTGTGTGAATCTACATTTTGGAATCCAACAGCTAATATATTTGTTGGAAAAATTAGTTGTACTGTACCCGGACGTACACACTGGAATAATTAATTCTGGAAACAAGAATAGCACAAGCAGAACACAAGTACAAGCAAGAAACTTTGCCAAATTGTGAGTATGAGTAATACCTGGTATTATTCCCCTCCCAGGTCTTGATTTAGATTTTACTGTCTCATGTTCCATTTTTGGCCACATATTGTATTTGAGCTGGTGTCAATCAAATCTTAAGCGTGACCCGGAAAAACATGGCCACCCATTGGCATTGTTGTGGCTTCTGTGAATCACCTCACAGTTTCTTTCTCAAAGAGCGCTTTGAGGAGATGGAAAGCAAAGGAGGAGGAAAAGAGGGGCGGTGGGGGGGAGAGGGGTACTGAGAGGGGAGGAAAGGAGAGGGAGAGAGGGAGGGCAGAATCACGGCTGTATTGTTGTGTTCTTTCCCAACGTCAAAAGCAGAGGAAGTGGAAGAGAGCAGCTAAATATACAAAAAGCACAATGAGGCAGCGAGCAGGCAGCAGCTGTGGAACATGGCCATCACCAGGCTTGGGAGCGTTAAACGCTGAGGGCCACCTTTTACTTTTACAGCAGGGGCTGGTTGAGAGTACACGCTGGTTTACAGGTGCACCCCACATCCAGGCAGTCAACACGGACTGAGGCACAGTCACACCCCTGAGCCCCCACAGTACAACCACAGTCTGTCCGGGTTGAAGATGTCATCTTTGAAAGATTTAGAGAATTAGCTACAAGTCACATACTGTTTAATTCACCTGCCGAACATTCATTGGTTTCCATTCGTTTCAGTGCAATCAAAAATCACTAGACTTACAGCTTATATGCACTCTGCCAACCACTATAACAGAGAAAAGCTTATCATTCTAAAATTCTACTTTGTTTACACTGGCAGGTAGGATTTGGTTTAAGGCCAGTGATGACTTATGACACAAACAATCACCAACTTCCAAAAATTTTTGAATATGTTTTCAGAAAAGCATTATTATTTGATTATTTTTAAAACAAAAAAGTCAGTAACACATTATTTGTAACCCTTTATTTTGAAAATTGCCTATCCCTAATCTCTCAATAACTATAACAAAATTTAAGCCAATCAAATGTAATGAAAGACTGTTGCAATAATAATTTTCCTTGACATTTAGCTCTTGTTCCTGTGGAGGTAGGTGAATGCAGTTGTTGTAATTGTCTTTGCACAAAAGTGTTTACCAAATGAATGTAATGAAATTTTTCTATATGAATGGTGATTCATATAGATGGTTTTATGGGAGCAGTAAGACTACTTTAAGAGTCATAAGATAGATGCTTCAGTTGAAATTCTGATATTCAATTAAACATTCATTGGTTACCATTCATTTCAGTGCAATCAAAATCCCTAGACTTACAACTTAGATACTTGCAACTTATTTGTCAAAAGTAAAAACTAACAGGAAAATCGAATGAAGACAAAGTTTAGAATGAAATGGACATACTCAAGTAAAGGCTGATACTTGAGAATATGTACTTAATTGTATTACACCAACAGTTATGAGAGGGACAAACCCATTGGACACAAAATAAGTAAAGGGGTACACCGTGAAAAAGAGTCATGTATACTTGATTTGTCACTGTAAAGGGCCTATATGTAAGTGTTGGCTCTGCTACATAGGCAACGTTAGCATTACCAGCAGTTTACTTACCAGTCTAGAAGAAAAGTTGCAAGTTCAGCATCAGACTGAAGCTGATCAAAGAGCCATCTCCAGTGGTTGAAAGCAACGTCAGTGTTAACTCTTGTTTTGCTTCTATTTCTATCACCTCTTTTTGTCTACTGCCACTAACATGCTGACCAGCTAGCCAAGGCTCGGCCGGCTGGACTCGATACTTTCTGTTAGAGAGTCACTGTAGCGTCCAGTCTGAACTTGGAGCAAATTCAAAAACCATATGCGGAGTATTTATGTTAACAGAGAGAGTATATAGCGCCGACCTTAGAGAGAAAGGAGAGCTGGTCGAGTCCAGATAAATCAAACAATCTGGTCTTTGGAAAGCTGGCTAGCTTTTGGGATGCCAGCTAGCTACACTTGCTAAAAGCCAGCTAGCTTGCTGGCCAAAGAAATATAAGACATCACATCGGAGAAAGATTAACATGTATTATCACATTTAAAACAAGACTTTAAATGTCATGATTTCACTTAAAAACATATGGGATTTTTGGACAGTTAACATGTGATAATAATGTGACATAATGCTGGCACATAACGCTTTCAGACATTTCACATGAAAGCCTGACTTTTCCATTGGCCTTGTTATAAATGTTTTGAACAAGTGTTTTGATACACTTGTTCTTCAATTGTACTAGATGTATGTGTGTGTGCATGTGTGTGTGTTTGTCTGTGTATGTGTTTGTGTGTCTGCCCCCCCCCCCCCATCCAGGTCATGTGGTAAGTGGACCTTGGGAAAAAAAACAGGAAGAATAGCAGGAGACATATTTTCCTCATTACTGTGGCAACAGCGGATGCAGTTGTTTTGACTTTATATGGACTGGTTGCATGACTTGATTAGTTATAAACACATGACAACATGACTGGACAACATCATCTTCATCTGTATTGACTTATATGTGCCGTTTAAAGGACAGTTTTATCCACAGCACCTGACCGCAGCACGAGTACATACAGTTTCCAGCACAGGGGGCTGATCAGTACAGGTTGACATAATCGCCATCATCATCGGCATTTTCATCGGCATTTTCATCTGCATCCTCCATCATTACCTTCTCGATAATTTTACCGTGCTTTTTTGCTTCCCCTTGTCTTCCCCTCATGATGTCGTATTGCACGAATTAAACCCTGAACGATGTGGTTATGGAAGATAATCACACATGGTTGGAAACCTGACATTTAGTCATGTTGTTGATGCTTTTGTCTAGCTGGATGGGAGGAGGGAAAAAAACACCTGTTTGCTCCACATGTTGACATTAGTCATTGGTTAAATTTCATTGGTACCTAATTTAAAAAAAAATTCTATTACTACTGCTTTGTCAATCATTATCCATAATAACCTTTTACAATGAGGGTGTACAGCTCAGTGGCAGAGCATTTGGCTGCTTTTTTAAGAAATCCCCAGTTCAAAGCTGGTTAATGGAGGTCTGGTGATTCTGAATATATCATCATCATAAAGCTTGAACTCTGGTCCCTATGTGGTGGCATGGAGCTTGGGCTTTGCTAACTAAAGGAATGTGTGCATTCGCCATTTTAGTGTCCGGAGCATACGTATACAAGTGTTTACCCAAAGAGTGGCTTTTAGCCTGTTGGAGAAGAGGAGGAAACATGTTGATATTTATCATTGTCAAGAAGAAAAGTGAAAAGCATTTGTTGTTGTGGGGGGTATAGCTCAGTGGTAGAGCATTTGACTGCAGATCAAGAGGTCCCCAGTTCAAATCTGGGTGCCCCCTACGTTCCTTCTCTGTCTGAATGGCTTTTATGTTTATCAGGGACTGTCAGCTTTGATCGCAACATTGGCCTCTAGTCCCTTTGGTTTCACAAAAACACATCTCAATATGCAATGTTATACTGAAGACAAAGCCCACGCCAGAAAGGTGCAACTTGCAGAACTTGTTAACCCATTCCTTTGAAGTACCAAACACTGTAAGAGCTTTCTAGTTTTGTCGTTTATGGGAAAACAACAGCTGTTGGCAGCTGGAATTCATGCCTGTAAGGAAATCTGTCGTAACAGTGTAGTCATTGCACTTCCTTCAGCGAGTTCCAGACACTCCTGTTTGCCTAAGTTTGTGCCTTTCATCAAGCTAGTAGAAGAACTGTGCTTGAATTAAATATACAATCTACAATGTAGGGGGCACCCAGATTTGAACTGGGGACCTCTTGATCTGCAGTCAAATGCTCTACCACTGAGCTATACCCCCACATACTGCCTGGTTATAATGCTTATTCTTTAACACAGCACTAACAGGGTCACCAACAAGTGATTGGAGTCCAGGTCCGTGCCCATATCTGATTCAATGCTTTCTTGTCCAGCACTTGTGTTATGTACTTCCGGTAATTGTCACAGCATCCACGTGTCCGTTAATATTGCGAGCATTTTCAGAGCTGACTGGTACACGCTTGGCTAATAAGGACATCCTATCACCCCCGCAAATATGAGTACATGGCATAATTCAGATCAGTTATTTGTTGAAATGAAGAGATTGACCATACGATATTAAAGGTCCAATCAGGTGAGAATAACATTCAGAAGCTGAGAAGAGTAATACAGTTAATTAATCAATTAAATCAAGTTATCTAGATGAAGAGTGGTACTATATATAAGAAAAGGCATAATTCTTATCTGTCCCATCAAGAAGAATGATTGTTAATATTATAGCTTAACCGTCTGTGAGGTTTTGATATAACTTTGCAGAGTTTGTACATGAATAATTATATCCATGCTAAATCATGTTGTTAAGTTCAGTTTCTTCATATCTGTTGTTTATTATTGTCCTAACGCCTATAGGTATACTACAACCAACATCTGGACTTGTGGAGGGCAGTTAACCTGAGTAAATTCGGGGTTACACTTGAGGAACACACCGCCACCGCATGAGTCAGGTGTGTAACCCTCTCAAAGTACCTCTCATTTACTTCTGTTCATGTATATATTCATTTCAACATGTACTCATCCCATGTACAAGGGGCTTCAGCATAAGTAGAGAGAACCTTTCAGGTGTAGGGGGCACCCAGATTTGAACTGGGGACCTCTTGATCTGCAGTCAAATGCTCTACCACTGAGCTATACCCCCACATGTGGTGTTTGCTATATGCTTTTCAATAGCACTACACCAAGTGATTAGAGCCCAGGTCTGCACCCATATCTGATTCAAAGATTTCTTGTCCATTTTGTTCACCAGCAACAAAGATTTAACCTCCATAGGCTTGAAAGGTTGGTGTAAAACCGTAATTCATGTCAGTTACAATGGGTTTCAATATTAACCACTTTTACTCACCTGCACAAACTCCCAGCACCCCACTTGAGTAATTTGCAAGGGCCCAACTTGTGTGACATACTTCCGGTAATTGTTATAGCATCCACGTGCTCGTTAGTAATGTGAGCATCTGCAATTTTATCACAGCTGACTGGTAAACGCTTGGCTAATAAGGACATCCTGCCACTTCCGAAAATGTGAGATGACAATAAATTACAGGAGCTGAGAGTAGTAATTCAGTTAACTAATCAAATAAATCAAGTTATTTAGAAGAACAAAGGTCCAGTATACAGAAAAAGACATATCAATATATAATTTTTAATGGTTTCTGTCTGATTAAAATTTAAAGTCGGATTGTATTTCTAAAAATCTTAAAAAATAAAAAATCTATGAAAAATATTATGTATTATTTATCTTGATAGATTGGCAATATTATTCTTATCAGTCCCATCACAAAGAATGTTTGTTAATATTATGTGATAACCATAACTGTGAGGAGTTTGTACATTAATATTTATATCCATAAATTCAGCATGTTGTAACCTTCAATTTCTTCACATCTGTTGATTACTCTTGTCCTAAAATCAGTCTATAGATAAACCACCACCAACTGGACTTGTGCAAGGAGGTTAACCTAAGTAAGTTTTGGGATACACTTGAGGAACAGCATCCCTCAGATGATTCAGGTGGGTCATAGCACTTAAGACTCTAGAATAAGCAACAAGGACTCGTCAGGTCAACAACACTGGAGGGGGCACCCAGATTTGAACTGGGGACCTCTTGATCTGCAGTCAAATGCTCTACCACTGAGCTATACCCCCAAGTACAGAGGGAAGTTTGTGCTGATCACTAAACATGATCAATAAGTAAAACTGACTGATTGGGTCTACAGCAAGTGATTAGAGTCCAGGTCTGTGCCCACATCCACATCCATCTGTGCCCATTATTTCCTCCAGCAACAAAAGCTCAACTCCCATAGGCTATGAATGGGAGTAATTACAGACAATATATCATTTTTAATGGTTTCCGTGTGAATGAATTTAATGATGGATTATAATTCATAAAATCATGGGAAAAATATGATCTATAGTTTATCTGCAGAGTTTGTATATGAATAATTATATCCATGCTAAATCCAACATGTTGTAAAGTTCAACTTCTGCATGTCTATTGATTATTATTGTCCTAAAAACTTAGTTGTGGGATGTACTTCCAGTAATTGTCCCACTAGGCTTAGGGGGCACCCAGATTTGAACTGGGGACCTCTTGATCTGCAGTCAAATGCTCTACCACTGAGCTATACCCCCACATGTGGAGTTTGCTATATGCTTTTCAATAGCACTACACCAAGTGATTAGAGCCCAGGTCTGCACCCATATCTGATTCAAAGATTTCTTGTCCATTTTGTTCACCAGCAACAAAGATTTAACCTCCATAGGCTTGAAAGGTTGGTGTAAAACCGTAATTCATGTCAGTTACAATGGGTTTCAATATTAACCACTTTTACTCACCTGCACAAACTCCCAGCACCCCACTTGAGTAATTTGCAAGGGCCCAACTTGTGTGACATACTTCCGGTAATTGTTATAGCATCCACGTGCTCGTTAGTAATGTGAGCATCTGCAATTTTATCACAGCTGACTGGTAAACGCTTGGCTAATAAGGACATCCTGCCACTTCCGAAAATGTGAGATGACAATAAATTACAGGAGCTGAGAGTAGTAATTCAGTTAACTAATCAAATAAATCAAGTTATTTAGAAGAACAAAGGTCCAGTATACAGAAAAAGACATATCAATATATAATTTTTAATGGTTTCTGTCTGATTAAAATTTAAAGTCGGATTGTATTTCTCAAAATCTTATGAAAAATATTATGTATAATTTATCTTGATAGATTGGAAATATTATTCTTATCAGTCCCATCACAAAGAATGTTTGTTAATACTATGTCATAACCATAACTTTGAGGAGTTTATACATGAATATTTATATCCATAAATTCAGCATGTTGTAACTTTCAATTTCTTCACATCTGTTGATTACTCTTGTCCTAAGATCAGTCTATAGATGAACCACCACCAACTGGACTGGTGCAAGAAGGTTAACCTATGTAAGTTTTGGGATACACTTGAGGAACAGCATCCCTCAGATGATTTAGGTGTGTCATAGCACTTAGGACTCTAGAATAAGCAACAAGGACTGGTCAGGTCAACAACACTGGAGGGGGCACCCAGATTTGAACTGGGGACCTCTTGATCTGCAGTCAAATGCTCTACCACTGAGCTATACCCCCATGTACAGAGGGAAGTTTGTGCTGATCACTAAACATAATCAATAAGTAAAACTGACTGATTGGGTCTACAGCAAGTGATTAGAGTCCATGTCTGTGCCCACATCTGATTCAAAGATTTCTTGTCCATTTATTTCCTCCAGCAACAAAAGCTCAACTCCCATAGGCTATGAATGGGAGTAATTACAGACAATATATCATTTTTAATGGTTTCCGTGTGAATGAATTTAATGATGGATTATAATTCATAAAATCATGGGAAAAATATGATCTATAGTTTGTTTGCAGAGTTTGTATATGAATAATTATATCCATGCTAAATCCAACATGTTGTAAAGTTCAACTTCTGCATGTCTATTGATTATTATTGTCCTAAAAACCTAGTTGTGGGATGTACTTCCAGTAATTGTCCCACTAGGTTTAGGGGGCACCCAAATTTGAACTGGGGACCTCTTAATCTGCAGTCAAATGCTCTACCACTGAGCTATACCCCCTCATCTATGAGTCATCAAAAGTAAGGATAATTGATTTCTAACTACTCATCTAATGAGCAATAAATATGTCAGAAACCACTCAGACCTTCTCAAATCACCCCTGCAGCATTAACCACTGCTCTGCTGCTTATCTGTTATCTGTTTATCTGTTTTTATCACGATCATGTCAGAGCTTGGCTAAATTATTGCTCAAAAACATTTTGATCTCATGTTTCATAAGTTCTTTTTCTGCCAAATGGCTGCGTGGGATATCTGATAGCGTCCCAAAAACTCAGATGTTGCGGGAGTTTTTTCGCTGTTTCACGTCATAGCACATTTGCATCATCTGAATAGGTAAAGAAAACACTCCAAAATCATCAAAACATCAAAAACATTTAGGACTCTCCAGTGTTTAAGCAATGGTCAGAGAGAGAGTAAAAGAGAGTGACGGCAAACGTGTGCGTGCAAAAGAGGTGTTTGACTTTTAACCGCCTTTAGTGTCTCAAAACATCTGAAATGAAAGGACCTGACACATGTTAGGAGGTCAGCAACTCCCACAGCCACCCACCAAGGCAAACATCCTCAAAAACCAAACACCAGTAACTAGACTCTGTGGCTACTGTTGTTTGGTAATCAAACAGCAATAAAGACAGATTGCACTGGCTGTCGCAATCACGACTGATCTGTAAATTCATTGAGATGAATAGAAATGGTAGCATAATGCATGACGATCTGCAGTGAAAGGATGCAACTCTGATAAACTGTTCTGTGCTTAGAAAGTGGGTGTGGGAGTGACAGTCTGGTGTTAGTGCTCATGTGTGTGGTTAATGAGGTGAAGGCGGATGTTCACTGTTGTTATAGAGGGGTAGAGAGACACGCAGTGTGATGAGTAGAAGCAGAGGAGGAAGACACAACGCAGAAATGTTTGTGTAGATTTCAAAAGGAAAGATTTAATGCAATGCTGGGGGATACGAAGCGATACGATGCAATGTGATGTGATGTGATGCAGTTTATCAGCCACAAAAGTGAGGCTGGTGTTTTATTGAACTTTCAGATCTGTGTGTGTGTGTGTGTGTGTGTGTGTGTTTATAGTTCGGATCAAAATGAAGGCCATGTTCCAAGATGGGTGTGGTCCAACCCATGATTACTAAGTACACATCTACAATGCAGTGATGACCACTGAGTACTAATGTGCTCATGTAGTAATGACTACTGAGTACTCATTTAATAATGTAATAATGTAATAATGACCACTGAATACACATTCACACACACTCACACACACACACACACACACTCACACACTCACACACTCACACACACGCACACACAGACTCACAAGGTGACAACAATAACAGCCGATTCAGCTTGTAAAAACCAGACGTTCGTAACAATCATCCCATTCAGCTGTAGGGGACTGGATCCAACTGTACATGATACAATATGACATGTTATGGTGAAAACAATTCAACATGCCCTATGACACAACATGACACAATACAGTACATAGGACACAACATTATATGAAGCAATACATGATACAGGGAGCTATAGTGTTATGGAATACAATGCAATACTATGATATAATATGAAGGAGCAGCGACGCAAGGTGCTATACCTGAAATCTCACAGTGCAGCTCAATTTAAAATTTATCACAATAGAACCGTTCAAATTAGTTTCCATACTCAAAAGTAATGAATTACAGCCTGTTGTAACAGGAGTCTACTCTAATCATGTATAGTATTTCCATAAACACACAGTTTGGGTCTGTTAGGTTACACTTGTAACATTGCAGCATCATGTTCCCCAGCAGTGTTTAATACCTGCATTCCTCCACACCTTTAGGCTCCACTTTCTCCTCATCCCCTAATGTGCGGGTGGTTCCCTTCACAGGTGTAGCGCTATCTGTCTTCACGCAAAAACACACACACACACACACACACAGAAACACACACACACACACACACACACACACACACACACACACACACACACACACACACACACACACACACACAAGCTTTGATCTGAGTGGTGTTTTGTTGAATTGGTGGGAATTTCCACTTGCACCGCTGCAGGAGGGTCGCCTTCCTCTACCTTCCGAAAAGAAAAAAAAAAAAAAAATCTTCTGCTTCTTTTTCCTCCAAGTCTTCTGAAGCTTCAAGAGGGCTGCCCCCTTTGGGCACTCCTCCTCCACCTCCTCTTCCTCACTGCCTTTTTTCTTTGACTTCCTCCTCCTTCTCCTCTTTTTCAGCCTCGCTCAATCCCCCCGTTGTTCTGTGATCCTCCTTCTCTCACAGCCGGGCCACCAAGTGTTCTCCATAGGTCTCTCATAAGGTCTTTGGTGTCATACATCAAACAAGCCCCTTCATGCGCATTCATGACATGTTCGCCGAGCCTATAGGAAAATGGCGGGTGAATGAGGGCCCCTGTCTCACTCCTCCATCCTTCAAGTGACCTATTAAGAGTAACAAGGCAAAAAAAAGAAAAGAAGAAGAAGTAATGACTGAGCCTTTCATTTCGGGGCAGGGCAACTTTGGCCTACCTCGTGTGCAGATTAGCGCAGTGAAGATCCGACAGGATTTTTCCGTCGTAAAAACAAATGATGGCCTCCTTCACCCAGGCCCTCCACCTCTCTTGCACCCCAGAGAGGGAAGGTTTTAGACTTCCCTCACTCCAGAATACAAACTGGATGATTCACATGGTGATAATAAATCAAATTTAATTAAAGAAAAATATTTATTATACCCCCATTTTCAATCATTTCAGCACAATTCAGCTGCGGTGGTTTCCCCCTCTTTCAAGTTGATTGGTTAGAAACCATGTTTTAAAAGCACATTTGAACTATTAGTTCATATTGAATTTGCTCCCAGAACAGAGACGGCACTTGTTCAAAGATGCATTTTGGGTAAATCGATTCAATGCATGATTGGATTATATTGGCATCCAGAAGAACATCTGACCCAACAAATTCTAAGGAGGAACCAGGGTTAGGTTAAGGTAACGGGTGTGGTGGTTGAAGAGGCTGCAGTGTGATTTAAATATCACAGGTGTGATCTCTGCAGCAGCAGCGAGGAGCCAACTGTCCTGAGGGAGTTTGCCGCAATCGAATTTCTTTCCCCTCCTTATTCTCCACAGACCTGCAGCTTAAAATCAAAAAAAGAAATGAAAGCAAAAAAAAAAAAAGCCGCTGCAGGCTGAGAGATCTGAAATCGCTCAAAACTTCCCTGCACCTGGTTTTCCCACCTCTCTCCTCCGCTCTAGCCGTTAACCTCTTTTTTTTCCTTTCTCGAGATGAACGACTCGGAGCACAAACGCCACCACAGCCCTTTCCAGCCAGGGGATTTTTTTTTTCCCCCGCAAGGGCTAACGGACAAAAAACAAACTCGGACTAAAGTTGTTGTTTTTTTTGTTTTGTTTTTTTGTTTTGTTTTTTTTTGTTTGTTTTTTTTTATTTTGTTTTTTTTAATTTTGGAACAAAGTATCACAAGTGTCACAGAAAAAAAAAAAAAAGCTGGTGTGAACGATGAGCACAACCGTGGCTCAGAAAGCACGTAGGCCCGACTCAGGCACACAAATCACACATGCTCAAAGCAAAGCCACTTCCCCAAATTTGCCATCTGGGGAAGTTTTGGTGGTTTTTCTGAGTAAATTTGCTCAGTTGTGGTTTTTACACAGGGCTGCTAAGAAAAGCCTGTGTGGATACGTGGAGCAGTGGAAGTGCGTCAGCAGAGGAGGAACACTGACTTCCCAGGACAAATTCATCCATTCACAAGCAGACTGCACGATCCTGGGTTTGCGGTATGACCCTTTACAGTCAGGGCCTTCGTCCTGAATTGAGCCCCGACAGGCAAAAAAAGAAGGTCAGTGCTGTAAAGCAGGTAAAGTACATTTTCTTTTTACGCTGAAAAATCCTACGTGTGAGCAGTGCCCTGGTTCTAGAGCCAACCTTTTTTTTTTGGATTATCCAGAGCAAATAGGGTTTGGAAAAAAATAAAATGAAACACGAAATACAACTAAAGATAATATTTGAACATATCTCTGTATTGCTGCCCTCAATCATTTCTCATTTACTACTAATCCAGGTAGCAGCTCCGGATCTGGGACTCATAATGGAGACCTGACCCCCTAAAGATCTGATTTTGAGACATAAAATCAAATTCATTTACATGTAAAGTTTGGTCTTTTAGTAAGGACAAAATTTACTAGTAAAGCCCGAGAAATTGAAACATTAGAAAGACAGCACTAGGGACACATTTTAAAATGTCATTTCAGTTTTGCTTAGGAACAGTCCTGGCTCGGTTTGGACTTGAACTCAGGGACTTGAGAATGGACTTGGGCGTTGTCCTTGAATGACTTGATATGTGACCTTAGGCTGAGGTAAGTCAGCCAGTAAGTATGGTCTCGTATGATGCATGACAGTGGTTCATTCCTCCTCAAAATATCCATCACCGATATCATAAGTGGGACCACATCCATAGTGACCAGCCCAAGACTATGTGTAACACTGTCATCACTGTCTGGCATATGCTTCCAAAATTCAACTTTTACAAAATGAAGACAAAGAACCTTGGTTAAAAATGCATTTTTTAGATATCAGGCAAGTTTTCAAAGGGTTCAAATCACCAAAAGTTGGAGGTACTGTATTTGGTTTTCACCAGACAGTGTTACAATAATCAGAGATCCCGTCATTCCTCGGAAGGAAATGGATCAGAACTGGGAGACAGGTGAGGGGGTTAATGAAAGGTGGAAGAAGGGATGGAAGGACAAATGAACGAGTGCAAAAGAGAGAGAGAGAGAGAGAGAGAGAGAGAGACAGCAGGAGAAAATGACTGTGAGCTGCAGCTATTTCTGGAATGCACCTTTGCTTAAAGTCTAACCAGGCAACACACAAACACACACACACACATACACGCATGCACATGCGCGGTGACAACCTGACCAGTTTCTACCGTATTTGATAAGGTAATAAGGGCATTAGGTTTCCACTCTTTCCCCACCGTCGCTATCTGATTTACAGGACTTCCTGCTCGCTGCCTGCATTCCTTGATATTAATACTTCACCGTGCATGCTGCTTCATGTGTGCATGTACTCAGGCCAGGAACTATATACAGCTTATAAATGTCAGCGCTACAGAGGGGTGTGTCGGTGTGTGTGTATGTGCGTGTTTTTAAATGTGTTCCTTCAAATGTGTCCGTGCACTTGTTTCTCTCTTCTGCTGCTTGGCGCAAAACTTTTTTCAATGTACTTATCTATATTTTTGGTTTTTTTGATATATTGTAAAGCCCGTGTCTACAAACCTATGCACGTAATGACGTGCACCCATGTGTGCGTGAACCACGGAAACTGACGGTGACCATCTCCACCGCCATAGGAAACACACCCCGAGCTGCAGCGTTTTGTCGTCCTTTGAAAAATGGAAAAAAAATTATGCACGCTAGCAACTGTATTTCAGCACTTTGGTTTATGTTTACATGAAAAGTGAGGAGAATTCATATTTTAAACTTTAATCTTGTATGTGTGTGTGTGTGTGTGTGTGTGTGTGTGTGTGTGTGTGTGTGTGTGTGTGTCTGTGTGTGTGTGTGTGTGTTTGATGTCGGATTGACTTCTATTCGCCCCGTTGCGGTCACATCCACTGTCCTCACCGTTTCCTGTTTACAGGAGACAACTTCCTCTGAACTTTAGCGAGGCTTCACATCAAACGGCAACAGATCCATCTTCTCTCTCTCTCTCTCTCTCTCTCTCTCTCTCTCTTTTCCCCTCTTTCTCTTTCCCTCTCTCTCTCTCCCTCTTGTTACCTCCAGATAAATCCATAAACAATACTGGAGGGGGATGAATAAAGTATCACTGGCTCCTTTGTACTCCTGAAGGAACTGATCAATGGTGGAGAGTAATAGCAGGAAGCTGAAAGTTAAAGAGGCTCAAATGGTCCAAATTTGCTTTCATCTCTCTCCCTTTCAAGGCGGGTTAGTGCGTAATACGCATAAACACACACAGTTAAACACACGCACACGTGCACACACATACACACACCAACCACGCTCTTGGAGCTTTCTAATGTCCTGCCATGCAGGTGTGTGCTAATCTTTTAAATCCAATAATAATGGCAATCCCAGTCTTCATATGAGCCCATGAAGATCAATGGGAACAGTTGTATGGTGTGTGTGCCTGTATAGATTAAAAATACACGCTGTAGTAATACGTATTGTTCTTGTATGAGTAAGAGTCGAGTAAGAAGTTTGACGTCTTTGTTCCTCTTTCTTTTCTTTTCGTTTCCGGGTAATTTGGTTTCTGAAATGCTGCAATTTGTATTGTGCTGGCCATTCTTTTTTTTGTTGTTTTTTGTTGTTTTTTTACAGATGTTGATACTCCTCTCCAAAATGTCAGCAGGCTTCATTTCAGAAGAGGACATCATCATTGCTGACCAAAAGAGGAGATGGGAAAGGTCTCAGAGAGCAGCTCCCCTTGTGAGGGGATTGGGTGGAAGGGGTGGGCTTGTTCCCGATCCTCTAGCACTGCCCTTTGCTGCAACATGGAGGTCAAAGGGTTAAAGTTGAAAATAAAACAGCAGAGGTTGAAAAGTGAAGTTCATATTGATACTGAAGGGTTGGGCCTTCATTGGCTGTACACTGTGCATTCTTTTTTGTGTAAGGTAAAACATTTTTGTGGGAATTTTCATTCATGATTCGAGGCATCACCAACGATGGACCTCCAAAATGTCCCTTGCTGGTGTGTAAGGACGGGGAGAACCACTGCTAAATAGGTACACAAGTGCACACACACACACACACACACACACACACACACACACACACACACACACACATACGCACACTTAAAGACGGTAGTGTTTCATGGCCCATTGTAGATTATGGAAAAAATTTTTCCAACATAATAGATACAGATCAGGGGGATTTACAGAACTTAGACAATGGAAGAAAGGGAGGGAATCAAAAGCAACTGACATCACTGCCTAAACCTCCTGAGAAGGTTATGAACGTGTGAAAAAATAAGACAGCGTGTGGGATAGCGGAGGAACACCAGAGAGTAGATGTGGAAAAGAATGATATCATAAGTCTAAAAGCATAATTCGATCATTTCTGTTAATTAGATTATTGTGATTTAAGGTTAAAAAACATGACTGGTTTTGGATTAATGGAAACCGGGAGGACAGAGATGGAGAACTGAGGAAAGGATCAAGGAGAATGTGAGGGGAAAGGATTGACAGGGAAAAAAGGGCAGAAGGAAAAAAGAGCCGAAAGATCGTGGGATTGGAGGAAGGAAAGGAGGGAAGAAGAAGAAGGCTGGAAGAGGGAGAAGAAGGGGAAGGACTTAAAAAGAGAAAGAAAGGGTAGGATCCAATAAAGGGAATGATGAACTAGTTAAAGATACATATACAGATAAAGAGAATGATGGATGTAAAGAACTAAGAAGCAAGAGATTAAAATGAAAAATAGTGGGAGGACAAGGTGCAAAAGAAAGAAGAAGTAAAGAAGGTAGTGAAGGAGGGAAGGGTGAAAGGGGAAAAAGAGAAAGGGGGTGATGGTGAGGAAGAGGGGTAAGAATGGATGGAGTCAGGATGAAAGCGAGGAATGATTGAAAGGAAGAAAAGAAGTAGAGAGGAGAGAGGGAGAAAACGAGAGAAAGGAAAACAGAAGAGGGGAAAGAAAAAGAAGGAAAGAGGACGCAAGGGAAGAGAATAGGTAGAAAAAAAGGGGGCAGGGAGAGTGGGAGGGGGAGAAAAAGGGAAAATCCAAGTTTACAGCCACAGTTGTAACAGCTTTTTCATCAGCGGTTTTGCGTGTGTTCCTGTGTGTAAAAGTCTCGCGGCTCTGTAGCTGCATGCCTGAGGTGACGTGTGTGTGTGTGTGTGTGTGTGTGCGCGTCTGGTCGCGGCCCGAGGGTACGACTGACTGAGTGACTAATTGTGCCGTCTGCCCGCCATAAAACACAAACAGACACACACACATCCACACATGTACACACATCGAGATTACGCAATCGCCATCAGGATAATCTCCCCGGCCCGTCGTTTTTTCTTTTTTCGCTTTTTTTCCCCCCGGAGGATGAATATCTACACGTCTAGATTACTCTCTCGTCTGGAAATCCTTCGCTTTGCTTACCTAATCCCTGACCTCTGCTTACATTACACCATCCATCCTCCACGCTCGCCCGGCACTGAATAACTAATCCGGCGCTTCTTGGAAAATTCCCATATCTCCCACTGTTGGTGAGCCGTTTGGTTTGGGTCCAAATGACGCTGCGATAGGATGCGGTCATTTTTATCGTTTTTAAACCTGTCCGCATGAGGTCAGGTGTTATGTAAACAGTGAACTCTTACTGCCCAGTCAACTCACAAAGGTCATGGGGCAGACATGGATCCCAGTTGATCCATGAGGGTTTACAAACCACTTTGCTGAGTTCCCTCGCCACGGTTTGTCAGCGCACTTCGAAGTAACACCGACTAAAACCGAGTGGAATTCGATGGAGCTGGCGCCGATAGACGCTGAGCAGCGTTTAATTTTCCTGAAAATACTGCGACGCGTTGGAGGAGGCGGTCTGTACGACGGCGGCGAAGAAGGAGAGGCCGGAAAAAGCGATGCTACCGAGCCAACCGATCACAGTTCTTTTGGTCCACCTCGCGCTGAACGTCAGGCTTCGGCGTGTTCTACAGCGTAGGGTCCACAGCTAAACGTAAATTGGCCGTTAAACTGGTGTGACTCAATTCCGACCAGTGTTGTTTTTTTTTTAACAATGGCCACAATTGTTCTATGACCTTCTTTATTACTGTACCCATGAAGACAAAGGTCATCTACCCTCGACGAAGCATTCATTTAAAACCCCGAAACATGATCTCCCCCTAAACCCCTACCAAGCTGTTTTTGAGCCTAAACCAAACGTCTGCAATAACACTGTAACATAAAAGGGTTAGTTTTTTTATCAGTTCATGTGTAGCATATCTCCTGCCGCCATGGGGGCGCTATTTCAAGAAATGCTCCTGGGGTCGTAACAGAGGGTCAATGACAAAATGAGGAGTGATGACGTTTATAACACAGTTTCACCTGGGTTTACAATGATAATCCACAATGTGTGTTTATACAAATGAATGATCATCATACAAGTAATGGGTGGATAGTGACAGACAGGGAGGCTAAAGAAAGAAAGAAAGAAAGAAAGAAAGAAAGAAAGAAAGAAAGAAAGAAAGAAAGAAAGAAAGAAAGAAAGAAAGAAAGAAAGAAAGAATTGTGTTTTTAATCTCTTGTGGTGTTGAATCTGGTATATATTGAAATTACCTTCTCTTGGTGTGGTCTTACAATATACGGAATAATATCTGAGTGCACTTTGATGTAGCCCATTTCTGTTTGCTGTCGCAGCCTAATTTCCTCACGGGGATGATTAAAGTTTCATCTTACCTCTAATGTCATGAGATAAAGGCTCTAAAGAGATTTATGTGGTTTGCTGCTGTGGCCAAAAGTCCCTGCTGTTTTATGAGGAGTAGGACTCCTATTATTGCTCCTCAGACAAAGTACAGATATGGGCAAAGAAGTAATATCCGCCTCCCATTCATTCCTGGGGCTGAAGGAGAAGTGTGATCTTTGACACACACACACACACACACACACACACACTTCACACTCGCCTCGACCACAGCCTTCAGGCTAAGGGTTAACCCCTTCTTCCCCGCCTGCATGTTCACTGAGGAAAAGACAGGAGGCAGAGCTGGAGGTAGCAGAGATGAAGATGTTGAGGTTCTCTCTGGGAGTGACCAGGATGGATAGGATCAGGAATGAGTACATCAGAGGGACAGCACATGTTAGAGGTTTTGGAGATAAAGTCAGAGAGGCCAGACTGAGATGGTTTGGACATGTCCTGAGAAGAGATAGTGAATATATTGGTAGAAGGATACTGAGTTTTGAACTGCCAGGCAGGAGGCCTAGAGGAAGACCAAAGAGGAGGTTTATGGATGTAGTGAAAGAGGACATGAAGGTAGTTGGTGTGAGTGAAGAGGACGCAGAAGACAGGGTTAGATGGAGGACACTGATTCGCTGTGGCGACCCCTAAAGGGAAAAGCCGAAAGAAAAAGAAGAGAAGAAGAAGATGTTCACTTTTTGAAAAACCAGGTGTTCGAAGTGAGCAGAGCAGCATGAAAACCAGAGGTATTTACATCCAAAAGTGTTCTTTGACTGAGCATCATAGCTAACGTACCAATATGAAAGGTTCATTTTCCCATCTGTGAACCCCCTATAAGCTTAGGCAACTAAAACTACTTAGTTAAGGTTTGAGAAAAGGTCCCGATGCTGGTGCAGGAAACAGGATGATTCATTTCTCCCGCTTTGGTGACTTTAAGAGGAAAATAATCACTCTCACGACTGCAAGAACATTGTCAGAACAATGTAAAAATGTGTGTGTGAGGTGTTCAAACAAACTATCATTGCTGTCATTTTTTTTTTCTTAACACAGTCCAGGCAAGTCATGGTCGAAGCAAAACACTACAATATAAAGTTACTGGATTTATCCAAAACTTACCGAGAATCTGACAATAAACTGAATTAAACAACTGAATGTATAACTGGAAAGCATAATATCTAGGTTAGGCTCACTTAATGCGAAGCTTTGGGAGTGGTTCAAGTACTAGTTGACTCCTCTCTTGACTTTTTTTTTTTTTATTTACACATTCCTGCACTTTTGAGGGTTGTTTTTTTTTTTTTTTTTTTTTTTTTATACAATGCAGCTTCTGTTTGATCCGAGGAGTCATCTGGGAAAAGTCTCACGTCCATCCAGGTGTTCGAAACGCTCAAGTGGCCAATTCGTCCACGGATTAAATAAATGAGCTGGGACTTCTTCATCTCCGGCTGCCGTGATATGGCCTCAGCCTCTTATCTGCTCTGTTGGATGACCAACGGTTTTAATGAAAAAGTTCATTATTAGAGATAAGAACGTGCACATGTTAAGTCGTTTTTGGGAACAAAGGACACACAATACACACTATACATAATGTTGCTTGAATACTCTTGTTGTTAAGTGTATTTCAAGATTAAAAGATGATAAAACAAGCTCAGACATATACAGGGGAGTCTCAGCTGACCTCTATCACAGTGTGTCTTCTTTTATGCAACATCTCAGTGATGTTTTTGTTCGCTGGCAGCATTTTCGAATCAATGTATCCACAGGGTGTGTGTGTCTGAGTGTGTCTGAGTGTGTCTGTGGGTGGGTGAAGTCGCCGGATGGAAATATGGTGTTAGCCACAGTTCAGGTAACACTGAAACGTGGCGCAACAAGTGAAAATCAAAACACAGGCAGCTGGCCCCCCACACACGCAGTGGACGGTTTGCTGTGGAAGAGTTAGCACAGACAAACACCGGCCGGCAGGGAACACAGATGAAACAGATATAAAACGGGGTGAAAGACGGGGCATGAGAGAGAGCAACTTAACTGCAACAGCAAATACATTTTGTATCAAAAGTAATTGCGACTGGATTATGTTTTCTATTATTATGTCCCATAATGAGGATATGTTGTTTACTTGCTTTGACAGTCGCAAATATGTTGATGGGCCTGTCATTAAAATTACGTATCACTAAAATGTTCACTAAAATCTTATTTGTTTTCCATCAAAATATCTGATCTTACAGAACAATATCCACTTAATGAATCATTAAACTGTTTAAGTTATTTTAAGAAACTCACAGCACTTGGTTAAAGTTTGGGAAAGATTCTGGTCTGGTTTAATAAAGAGTTTGAGGGAGACTTCAGACACAGTGTGTTTATTTCCATTTGATAAAAACCAGTATCTTTCCCTGACCCCAGCCAAAGCGCTTCTGTTGTCCAAACCACAGACGGGGCTCTGGATGCGAACGCTGGTCTCTGGTGTGACAGTCGTGAGCTTTGTCAATGCACCATCCATCCACTCCGAGCCGGCTGCTTTTTATAAATGTAGCGCTTCATTTGCTCAGACTATCATTTGAATTGCAAATACGCAAATATAACTTGATTTGCAATTTGTCTACGCTGACTACAGACTTTACTTGAATCTAAACACAACGGGCCCTGTTTGTTTCGGTAGGATTCCTGGGTCAGTGCAAATTACTACACAAAGAATAAATGAAGGACACTGAAAAGAAGCGTTAAAAGTTGAAAGAAAAAAGGGGAGTTAGTCAAAAGGTTTCAGCTGCCTAAAAACATATACACGACGTCCGCAGGTCACGGAAAAAAAAAATCGAACTCTCTCCGAGGTCATGATCCAGGCAAGCGCGGGCGTCTGAAGTTTGCCCCGCGCTCCACATCTGGTGGATTCGTTCTCGTAAATCTCTCGCCCTCACACACTCGGATGCACTGCTCACCCTGACGCACTCAGGCATCCGTGCTGGCTCACACACTCCCTCCATCCATCGTGGCCTCCCCTGTATCAATGGCTCCATTGATAGGCTTGCGTGAGTCTCTCCGGGTGGATCCTGCTTTCGGGGGGGTTAGCCCTCCTTTAGGCATGCTGACCTTAAGTTTCCACACACACTCAACACATGCACATGTGTTCCTGCACGGATACAAAAATGCTCAAATATCAATCAATATAGATTAGTAAAAAGCCTCATCCATCTATAGCCATTTCAGCCTTGCAGATGTTGGGTTATTCAAGGATATTCCACAAACTGTTGTGCAGTTTCTGTATCAAACAGTTACAAACAATGCAGAGATTAATTATGATCTTAAGTGAAGGGGCTTTTGTATGGGTGGGGATTATTATGCTTATACCGTGACCAACTATCCAAATATGTGGTATTACGCTCTCGTAATTTAAGATGATTGTTTGCTTTATCTGGGGTACTGCATACATGAAAACAGTTGTATAGTATGAGGCCTTTTGTTGCTTTTGGAAAGTCTGATTATTGCCTCAACGGGTGTCAGCATCTGCTCGTACTGAAAGCTATGGATTTATAAAAGGGAAATAGAAAAATACAGGGCTGTGGAGTGAGAAAGAGGGGCAAGTTTACCAGACCTCCATGGTCCACTCTCCATCTCCACTTTAGGCTAGCGAAACAGGCGTGAATCTCCGACAAAACCACTGACGTCTAAGCTGCACTGTGGGTAATGCAAGTGCAAGGTTTAATGATGATATCAGTTGCTGAGAAAGGCACTGTGTAAAAAATGGGTTCAGCTGGAGACGAGAGTGCCCTCTGACCTGGTGCCAGTTGGAAGACTGTTCCAGATCAGTGGAGCCAGTATAGCAAAAGCACGAACACCCCAATTGACCTGGACTGCTCAGCAACTAAAACGACCAAACTGTACAAAGAAAAACTTCAAACTCTATTCTAAAAAAAGACTGGGAGCCTTGAGTAGATAAATCACTTGTTTAACTAAATGCTCACTAACTAAAAGTTAATGAATGCTTACAAAGTGAGTTTATTTAGGAGATGCTGACCGACACACAGGTTAAAAACAATGTGGCTGTGTTTTCCTGTTCCAGACGGGCCGTGGGCCAAGCTCCAGACATGAGCTCACAGGGACACTCCCTGCGGCGCGCTGAGGAGGTGAGGGGTGAAGTTTTCAGGTGTCTGCAGCACCCACCTGGTGGGGATTCCTGTTTTGTTTTTTTTGTGTTTTTTTTAAATGAGTGTAGCACCATACCTGTGCTTAGATCCTCAGAGACCCACCCATCCACGAACAAATACTCAACGTACACACAAATGACCCACATGTGCAAAGGAAAGGTGTGTGAAAGTTTGGGAGGCGGAGGTGTTGCTGGAGGGTCGATGGTTCACATCCCAGAGCCAATGAAGAGGGACCTCCGCCATCCTTAAAGACTCAAGTCGCCGTTAAGCAAGGCACCAAATCCTGCAGCAGCCCCGGTGGACAACCACATGAACTGTGGGTTCATCTGGCAGAATCCAGGTATGAAAGCAATTTACCTGTTCCCTCGGGTCATTACTGTAGGGGAGAAAAAAATTCTCTCTTAGTCAGCTTGTCTGTTTAAATAAAACACACACACACTCACACGAACACAAACGTCAGGCACATCCTCTCACATTTTCCCTAGATTTTTACAACATGCTGTTCCGCTTAATAGGTCTAAATCACTGTCTGTGTGTACGTCTATTGATGTGGTTGTAGCCATCGTTACATACTGTACAGCCCCAATACTATTTATAGGCTAAAACAGTCTTGTTGAGATGTGTCTGTCATCATCTGCGGTGATTCACAGTCTCACAATCCATGGAAACGCTAAGATAAGAAATTTTTTTATGGCTTTCACATTTACTGCTTGTAAGCTCTGATAGACAGGACTCACTCAGTGCTGCTTTCACTCAGAAATTAATTACAACCGACAAACAACGGGTTCAAAGGGCTGCTCCAATAGTCTCGATTCTATTCTTCTTTTCCCTCGAGGGTTCCCTTTTCCCACAGCGCACACATTAGTATTCTTAAAAACAAAGTCAGAGTCAAGTACCAAGAAACGCAATCAAAAGGGATAAACAGGGTGTAAAAAAAGAGCACTGCCCAAATTTCTGAAAGTAACAGCAGCAGTAACTTTGGCTACAGAAAAAGGAAAACAAAGTTATGAGGAAGTTAGGGAATTTAAGTTTATTCTGACATAAGGGTGTGGATGTTTAACAACCAGACTATGCTGAGTGGGACCCACTGGCCACTGGGGAAACGTAAACGCCTCCCTGATCATGTTCTGTGGCAACCTACACTTGTTTATTTATTTATTTTTTGTTTGTTTTATTTATTTATTGAGTGAAGTAAACGGTTTGTTGTTTGTTGTTTACCGTGTAGCAGCGTGTACGTAGGTGGTGGTGGATGGTGGGCGTACAAATCACAGAATCATAGAATCTACATCCCCATTGCCTACAAGTGGTCGGACTTAAGACAACAAAAGCAGTTGAATATTTTTCCATTATTACAGTAAACCATGGCCACGGTCTCTCTCTAACCTTTCCCTAAACTTAAACACAACCCTTTGCTGTAGTAAAATTAGTAGAATCGAAATGTAATTTCCAGGAGACAGATACGTATAAGATGTAAAACCTTGTTTACATTACATAATTACAGGTGCCACATTTTCCGCGCTCATCTGAAAAATCTTTTTTCATTTAGATTGTTGAAACCCTCTGTCTCTCCCCACATCACCCATCTATCCATTCCAGTCGTTCACCCTGCTGTCACTCTTCCATCAGTTCTCATGAGCTAATAGCGGTTTAGCCTTCAAAAATAAGGCCCAGTTAAAAATCAAACCACTGGGTTCAAATATCACCTCAATTAAATAAAAAGAAAGAAAAAGAAAAAGAGAGAGCTTGTCTTTAAAATTAAAAAAATGATTAGGAAAAGGGACACTTTACTCAGGTAAACTAGACAAGAGTATAATTTCTATACTATTAGTATATTTTTGAGGGTGACTGCCAAGAAACCCTCATATTTCATTAGTAGTAAAGATGATTTACAGCGACACTGAAGCCGTGATTAATTTAATGGTTAAGCCGTAGTGTTCCTGGTGGTGAATCCCGTGGGGCTAAGGATGCGTGTGTCAGCCTGTGGTGAGAAGAAGTCAAATGGGGACAAAGCATCGACGCCCACTCGCTTCGGGAGAAGACGTGACGCTGGGGGGGGGGACACGGAAGTGACCAGAGCTCCCGCAGCCGGCCCACTCATCCATCCTCAGGACAATCCGAGGAAGTGAAGACGGCGTTTGACCGAAACGAAGAAAAGAAAAACAACAACAACGGAGTTCTCCTTTTAAGGAGCCTCTGGCTACACAAAACCACCGGAGCCTCTTCTCCTCCTCCTCCTCCTCTTCCTCCTCCCCTCTCTCTCCCTCTCTCTCTCTCTCTCTGTCCACTACCTGTGATGTCACAGATAAAGAATTCCTGGCCGGTGAGTCTGCGGGGAGGCTTTGGTTAATAAGTGACAATATTTGACGAGGACCTTCTGACCACCCTGTCACATGTACCGTACACACAGACACTGTTTGTGTGTGTGTGTGTGTGTGTGTGTGTGTGTGTGTGTGTTCGTGTGTGTTCCCTTCTCTTCCAGGCTGTCTCACACAGACACCCACCCACCTACATGCTTATACTTCTACCTCTGTGAGGACACTGATTGACACGACGCAATCCCTGGCCCTTTACCCCCCCCCCGGCACCACAACCCTTAACCCCGTCTCTAACCTAGACCTGATTTTAACCTGAACCCTAAAATCTAAAACCCTAAAATCTTAACAACCCTCTAACACCCCTTTGAAGGTGTGTCCTCGCTCCCAAGGTCTAAAACTTAAACTGGAAACTGGTCTTCAAGAATAGAGCCATAGAGGTACACGCGCACACACACACACACACCCACACACCCACACACACCCACACACACACCCACACACACACTGACTGACAGGGACATAAAAGCACATAACAGTGTGTAATGTGTGCTCTGTTTGTCCTGTTGCCTGGTTTACTCGGGCTCACAAACACACAGAGAAATTTTTGTCATTGCATAACCACAGGGCCACTTGAGGGCAGAGAGAACGAGATGTAAACACAACACTTGTGATTTATCTTGTTATGGTGATGATGTTGTTCACCTGTCCACCAGACACACACAGAGCAGCAGTGCCGTTCATCTGGAGACGTGTTTCTGGCTGCGTTATGAATTTAATATTCAATATTTATTCTATGTTTAGCTCTGTTTTTGGTCTCCACCAACCCCTGAGGTAAACACCTGACACTTTAGCTGCTAAATGTTCCACTGTGTTCACCAGATCTGGCCGACTTCTGTCTATCTCACGTTAGGTGCTAGATAGGTAGCATCTTGTGGATTAGTTTTTTGTTTGTTTTGGGTTGTTTTTTTTAAAAACAGCTGCAAGAAATGAAGTTGATGAGGATGTTGAGACTTAATCGGAGCAAAAAAACAAAATAATATGCTTAAAGACACTAAAATTCTCTGCTCGTGAACCGCAAAGTAAAATTAGCAATCACAACAGGTGTCACTGTGGGTGACCCCTATTGAATTGAATGTGTCATTTGATCAATTTTAATATAAATATCATAATTAGTTCAGAGTTAACCTTAAAAAAACCAAGTACTAAGCCTTAATTTTTTTTCTTTGTTGCTGTGTGAATAGATTTATATCCCCACAAGTTCAGACAAGCGCAAACTCCATGGCATTGCGACATGCCAGAGTAACATCTCTCTTACCATAACCCCCCCCCCAGCACCATCTGACACAAATCTCTTTCTGACTCACCTTGATGACATCACCGCAGTGAGGTCAGTGTCCTGCTCGGCCGGGAGCGGATTAAAACCTGCGGTACGCTGTGCTGGCATACTGATCTCGGGGTTGGGGGGGGGGGGAGGCTTAAGCATGACCACACGGGGGCCACTCCGTGTGGCTCAGCAGATTAAAATGTGTGCCATGCCGGTGATGTCATGAAGTTTAGCCCAAGCGCATGACCTACATCTGGGCGGCAGCGGCGGCGGCGGCCCTCTCCTTGGCTTTTTCACGTGGACTCCTCCATCGTCTTCTTCAGATAATCCTGCATGTTACAGGCTCGGTTCACAGAATCATGGGAAAACACATGTCTCCCTTGTCCAGACCTTGACATGAATGCGACAAATATAACAGAGATTAATGGTCTCTTGTTTGCTGTTTTGTTCGAAGATATGCGAATAGAGGGCATTTCTATGATGTACAGACATTAAAAGCCCCTTTGTGATTTGGGGCTACATAAATAAAGTTGACTTGACTGAGTCTTTAGTGCACAGGGCTTTGAAATATAAAGAGAAATCAGCAAAATAACCTTTCCAGGAAACAGTTTCCCTGTTACAAAACACGTTGTCAACACCTCTAATGACCTTTCCGTTAGAAGAATAAACTGGGGGTAAGTGAGAAAAAAAAAAGCTGTGTGCTCGCAATTCAGGTGACCTGTCCCTTTAAGTACAATGAGTGGTGGAAAGTGCCCGTTGGCTGCTCTGGAAGGAAAATCCATCCTATTTATTTCGATCCAGCGCATTCCGAAAATTACAAGGGTCATAATTTGTCATCTTCTTCGCAGGAAAACAGATCCGAAGGTGGAAATGCCCCTCGGCTTTCTCATGAAAAGTCCGTGCGTTTGAGGCTCTCTTCGGACAAACAATAGTGGCAGTTAAAATGGCAACTTTATCAGCAATCCATTGGAAGTTTTTTTTTTTTTTTCCTTTGCTAGGGGAACCCCACTGATGCTTTATGATCATCATCATGGCAACCAGGA
Source organism: Istiophorus platypterus (assembly GCA_016859345.1). Classification (NCBI taxonomy): domain Eukaryota; kingdom Metazoa; phylum Chordata; class Actinopteri; order Istiophoriformes; family Istiophoridae; genus Istiophorus; species Istiophorus platypterus. The sequence continues at coordinate 4,423,767 of CM029114.1, read as the reverse complement.
GTCAATATATATCTCTGATGATGATCCAAATGAACCTCAGTTGGGGGGGGGGGCATTGTTTGGCTGATCTGGGCAACGCCTAGATGGAGCCCATGATGGAAGATGTGTTCCTCTTTTTACTTTAGAAAGGTCAAGTGCCAAAAAGTTCAGTGCTGCTAGAGGATATTATCATAAATGCCACAAGGCTGAAAAACATCGCGTACTGTTCGTGCCCAGTTTGAACTCGATTTAAAACGGAAACAAATACCATGGATGGGCTCGTTTTCACTCATATTCACTGCTGCTTTTGCATTGACAGTAGTTTGACTCCAAACCAATTTTAATGAGATATTATACTCACATCCTCATACTTGTCAGGACGCGATGTAAGAGCATGCCCAAACACTTCCAGTGTTAACATTACCGGGCACGGTTGTTAGGTTCTTGCTCAAAGGCCCGAGCAGGACACATCAGGGGGTAATTTGCGCACCGGTTTCCCTACGCACTTGAGAGGTAGTAGGTCGGTCGATGACCGCGGACGTCTGGGCTCGGAGCCGTCTAAATTTAGGCTTCGCACCAGACTTGTGCCATAAAATATTCAGCGAGTGTGACCCAGAATAAATGGAGCGGAACCCGTGAGCCACATTGTGCAGACAGTGAGCCTGGGCGCGATGCACAGCATGCCTCGCGCCACCGCAAGGTATACCCAATGCATTGTTCGCAATAGGGCTTTTTCTGTTTAATCTGTCAAACCTCTGGAAGCGGTAAGGAGCTTGGGGAGGAAGGTTAATTTATCATTTACCATCACCCCTTGATCTCTGCTGTGCTGAGTTTGATCTTTGTTTTATGGAAGTGATTAATAAGAGCCTGGATGCCCAATATCAACCATAGCCATATATTAAATCCGCTCAGTACTCGCACATGGACCAACCCGAGGGGCGTTTGTGCAGGAGCCAAACAAACAAGTCTGGGTCTCGGTCAGATGTGTCGTGTCCTGTGTATGAAAGTTATCGTGTATAAACAATCCGTTAGAGCTCCGCAGTGTACACACACCTGCAGCAGAGTGTGTGCACTCACCGCATGACTGGTGGAAGCACAATGCGCTGCCTAATACACCTTGATAAGACCTCGCTGTTGATGACTCAGACGGTGTGTGTGTGTGTGTGTGTACGTACATGTCTGTGAGTGTGAGCAGCATGTGTCATCGTCTATAGCCCCCCCCCCCCCCCGTCACACTCTTGGTTTGAAAAACAAACATTTTCTGTGTATTTCACTCTCACTCTATTTTTGATCACATTCCGTCCCAGTGACTTCAGACCAGAAATGGGAAAGCATGTGTGTGTGTGTGTGTGTGTGTGTGCACGTCTCAGTGTGACTGTATGTGTGTGTGGGTGTGCATGTGTGCCCATGATGTCAGCTGTTTGTTTATGTACTGTGGTTGTGTCTAGGGCACCAGCTTGGTAGATAAGCAGGGTGGGAGTCTGTGTGTGTGTGTGTGTGTGTGTGTGTGTGTGTGTGTGTGTGTGTGTGTGTGTGTGCATCGTTGGTGTTGAGGTCAACAGGAGGGACGTGCCAGACAGGGGCAGAAGGAGTGCATTAAAAACGATGTTTAAAGTCAGTGTAATGGCCCCAGGAGTACGGAGCTTGTCAAATTTATAGACTCCTGATTGTTGGGCAGCTGATAATTGAGTGTATTCCTGTCTCTGTCTCCGTCTCTGTCTCTCTGTCCCTCTGTCTATCTCTCTCTCTCCCTCACCACTGCCAGAGGAAACTGCTGCATAATGATAACAGGCCACGGAGACAATAGGTTCAACGGGCGGTAAACACACACACGTCTGCACACACACACACACACACACACACACACACACACACACACACACACACACACACACACACATGCCGGCGAAGCCCAGGGGTCAGGGATCCTGCCTGTGCCGCTGATAGTCTCCAGTGCTTCTGAAATTATTTATCAAATATGGAACAATCCGGACATACCAACTGCATTTCTGAGCCCTCCCCCCGCCTTAAAATGACCTGTTGGAATAAAGAAGCCCCCCCCCCATTCTTGCCTGGACCTTGTCTGCCCAACGATAAGGTCGGATTGAGTTTATTTCAGGCTACCTGCAAAGCTGCGAAGAGCACCGAGCCCCCGGGGGTTTCCGTTAAAAGCATTTTTTTGTGGGGTTTTTTTGTTGGGTTTTTTTTGGGCGAGGGGGAGTGGGGAGCAGTTCCAACACCTGGCCCCTCTCCCTCTGAGAGCTTTGACCTTGACTGGTTGCATTACCTGCCACTGGCTTTGCCACTTCTCTTTCTCCAGTCAACCAAATGCAGTTACACAGGGAATTAATGCTGCGCCGGTGCGAGGGTGCAGATGTGTAAGGTAACGAGATGAACGTGGACCGTGAGGACGGCTCTTATGTCCCTTGTGCAAAACAAATCACGTTACGATCTTTCCAGACAACATTCGATGACATGCTATAAAATGTTGTTGTCAAAGGTAATAAATGATTTACACAAGCTTCCATTTACTGGAAGTCTACTGGTAGTGGCTGATAGCTGATTGTGTCTCAGTTTCCCTTATCTCTCGTTGCTGTTTGACAATTTAGTTTGTTTCCATACAGGCTACATTAAAATCCTTCAGATTTTTGTAGTGGCCTCATTTCTAAGATTTCACAGAGAAAGGTTTTGGGGCTTATGAATGATTTGTTGACTCAGTTGGAAGAATAATAATTCTTTCAATGATTCGAACGATAAGAGAATTTTTTTGATTTTCAAACACCACAGCAAATGGAATGATGCTTCATAGACTTTAGGATTGACTTTGGTCCCGTTTGATGTTGTTTGAGGAGCTTTTATTCCTCCTGTCAGGCCTGTTCAGAGCCTCAGGTCGAACTTGTCCACGGCTTAATGGCTCCACTGTGTGTCTGAAGAGCTGAACAGCAGCCAAAGGGAATAGTTTCACTGTGGGGTTGGGCACACACGCACACACACACACACACAGGCACACACACACAGGCACACACACACACACACAACACACACACACACAACACTCACACGATCGCCACTAGAGGGAGCCCTATGAGTTATGTTATTGTCGGATCCACTGTGCCTTGAGCCGCCGGAAACAGATTCAAAGTGTACAACATCATTCCTATGGTCGTGTACAAAAAAAAAAAAAGAAAAGTGTTGGGGGGGGGGCTCTCTGCTATTCTATTTCCTGCTATTTCAGCCAAACTTATATTATAAATAGGCACGATTATATACTTTGGCCATTAGAGGTTTAAACAAAGCCACTTAAAGACTTCAAAACGGCATCTGACTATGTACATGGTGCAATAAATCATTACCTGAAAGTATCCAAAGGTTGTTCAAAATTATAAAAGGTCAATGGGATTTGAGATGAATTTGCATGTTTAAAAGATCAAACTGTGAGGAGCAATGTAAAAAATAAAAATAAAATAAAAATAAAATCGTGGTATTTCAGTTAAAAGGTGAATTTAAGGAACAACAGCAGTGAGGAAATAAAAGCATGTAGCACACTTAAGGAAGTTTGAAAAATACATGACAAATATAATATTATGTATATTAGAAACGTGCGATTGGCATCACAAAAAAAATCTACTGATACTGAAATTTTTAAAAAAAAGTTCTAATTTATCTTATTTTATTTTATTGTTTTCCTGATAGCATGTTGTTTCAAATAGGATGTGTTTTGTAAAAAAAAGAAAGGGCGCAGCAAGCTGTGGCTTCAGTCTTCAGCTTTTCAGACTGCTGCATTGTTTCCAGCCCCTTTAACACCTTTTTTAAAATAAAAAAGTCTTTCGGCTCATGATAATAACGATTATAGCAGTTAACAGACCCGCCGGCCCGAAGCGGGCGAAGCTCAACCTTTATTTTGTAAAACCAGCACCGGAAATGGCCGCCTTCCTTCCGCTAGCTTGACTCCGCCGCTGTCAACAGGAGCAGCCGAGAACGTCCGAGGCGTCACGACGAGCGTCCGTCGCCCCGGTTCCCTCGGCCCGAAGTTTCAGCGTCCGGCTCCGCGCCCCCGAACTTCTGGAGACCCGCCGTTAACCGAGCCGCCGACCCGGGACGTCGATAGCCGAGCGGAGCGGAGGCGGAGGCGGGGATGGTGTCTCTTTAAACCGCCGTCGGTGGACGCAGAGGCTGAAGAGGAGAATTTCTAGATACATAGCGTCGCTTCCTGGCCGAGGACCTGACGGTTCCCCCGCCGAGGACCTGACGGTTCCTCCCGCCGAGGACCTGACGGTTCCTCCCGCCCGGCTGTCGGTCGGACGCCGCGGTGTTCTCGTTCAACTGCGACAGACGCCGCGACGTTTACGAGGTAGGTGGAGAGCACCGAGTTTAACGGGCCGCGTTAAAGATGGACAACTTACCGTTAAGGACGAGAAAGAAAAAGCCGAACTAAAGTGACTTTTCGTGGATCCGCGTTCCTCCTCAGGATGATGCTGCCGTCGGTTAATCGACCGCTGCGTTGACGGACTAACGGTTACTCCGTTAGCTAGTTGCACTTCGTAATTACTTTCGAAACACGCCCAGCGAGTGAGCTTTTTAAAGGCTCAAATTAATGCTAAACCCAGCAACTGCCAGTTAACGGAGACTTCGACGTTAAGTTATTGTGCAGGCATGTTGTTTATTTTCTTTTCTATATTTTCAAAGCTGAGTTAGCTAAGTTCAGGACTGCTTCAAACTAATTTCACTGAGGTAAACTAATAGCCAACCACCTACAACGTCGTCTAACTATTGTTTTTATGCAATAATATAAATATTAGTATACATATTATAATAGTATCATTATATAATATTATATATATAAACTTTTTTTTTTACCTTATTTTTGCCCTACAGCATTTTTACTGCAGGGACTGTGTCACGCCTGTCAAAAGCAAAACAAGATCATGCTGTGTCATTCGAGCAGGCCATAGCGTGGTGATGCACGGTGATACGTTATCACACAGAAACTAGTGAAAGCGCTCTGCTAGGTTAGACTTGAGTGGTAGAGGATAAACGAGGGAAGTAAAGGATAAACAAGTGTAGTAAAGAAACAACCCTGGCCATTTGTTTTTCTGTAATTTGATAATCTGGGTCAAGAGATCCCAAAGGGCACCCAGGGACCACAAGGGGTCATTTTGGGGCCTTCGAAAGTGTTTTTCCCTGAAAAACGAGGTTCAGCTTAAGTTGGGATGAGACTGCGTGTTTTGTTTTGAACTTCATCCATTTGCATTTTCATCACAAGTTTGTGGAAAATTAATATTCAATAGCATAAGTTAGTTTGCAAGTAGACTTCTTCAGTTTAAATATTATCGGGCGCATCTGATTGGGGTTGAGGGCTGGTGGCCCAAATGTTTTTATTTTATTTATTTTATTTGTTTTGTAGGGAATCATATACAATGTTAAACATAAGTGCCACCAGCAGATTTTTCATACCAGCAATAGTTTCAAACTAATTCTTATCTGCAGTCCTTTGGTTCGTCTGAACTTGGTAACTTTGATACGCTATAGTTTGTGTTTGTTTCAACATAAGAGTTGTGCGTTAATGTAGCAGCAATGTTCATTGTTTTCAGTGGAACCACATGGTTGGATCGTGTTTTGTATCAGCTGAAAATGCAAGACTTATTGTAAATTCAGTTACTCCGGAGTTATTCTGACAGGCAGTTTTGTTGTCTTATTTTGAAAATTTAAAATAGATTATTACCTAAAGTCTCTGGCAAAGGGAGACCAGAAAGAAATCAGGAGTCATCATAATCCTTACTTAAGTTTTTAAATGTAAATGAACCATTATATTCTCCATGGAACCAGATACTGTTCCAGAATATTAAAAAACTAAATGCATAACTTTCTGCATATCACTAAGAAAAGGATATTGCAGTAATAAATGGTTAAAAATAGATAAATATAAACATTTGGAGGAAGTTGAGATGTTGTTTAGAACAGTTACAACAAATTACAACAATTAGGGGAAGGCTTTAGAATAAATGTTGCACATCTGAGATCCTCTGCTGAAGGTCTCAGATGTGCAACAAAGCCTCTGTACCTGGGGAACTTCTTTCCAGAGGATCTCAGGCTTGGCCCTATTCCACAGCAGCGCTCTAAGCCTTTCTGAAAGCCAGCGACGTGCAAGAGAGACTGGGAATGAAATGTAAGCATCTGGTTCATGTTGATACAAACAGACCTGACTATGTATCTGCTCAGCTTAAATGACCGTAGTCGGTGTTTTCCCCCCGTCTACGTTGCAAAGGCCTTGGGGAAATTTTTCTAGAGCCAGTGAACACAGATGACTCACTGGCTCTATGTGTCTGAGTCATATTACACTGGCACTGCCCTAAAGTTAGCCACAGTATTAAACCGTGTGCCAGCCAGTTTTGGTTAGATGAGGACTGATTCTTGGCATTCCCGTCTTTGCCAACTCCTTCCCAATGTTTTCATTTTTTTAAATTTTCCCTCACCAGCCTCTCATTCCTGCATACCCCCCCCCCCTTTTCCACTCACTGGGAAAACTGCAATGCCTTCACTGGATTTTTAAACCCACGAAACACTGCGTTTTTACTCATTTTCCCTCATGTGATTCAACACTAGAATTTTTCCCACACATTCCTTTATTTCATCTTTCCTCCCCTTTGTGGTTTTAGCCCTTTATCTGCCGTTCAGTGCTTTTCATTGTTGTTGGGCTGCCCGCTGTCTTTCTCTACCTTTCTCTTCAATCTACCAGTGCCTTTTGTCACAATCAGTCCGCTCTAGCTATTTCTCTCAATTTTTTCCCTCTTTACCTCTCCCCTCATGTTCCTATCTCATTACCTCCGTTGTCTGTGCCCTGCCACTGGCACTGGTCAGGATACTAGAACAGTTACAGCCCCCTGCGCAGCCTTGAGAAAACACCATCACTACATCCTGACCTCTGCTCCCTAAGATTCTGATCAAGTTTAGTTCGTTTTTAGTGGCATGTTGGACTCACAATAAAAGTGAAACAATCAGCAGCTCAATTAATCAATTGGCAGAAAATTACTTGGCAACTGTTTTGATAATTGATTGATAGTTTGGGTCACGTTTCAAAGCCAAAATAATTATGGATAATGTTAGGATTTACTGCTTTTCTCCATTTTTCTCAAACTGCAGTTTAAATTTGTAAATATTTTCCAATATTTTAAATGACAGATTAACTGATCATAAAAATAATGAACTTGTAAATGTGGGTTTGTGTGTCTGTGTGTATCAGTTGTTTTGGCCAAATTCGCACTGCTGACGAGTCACCACAGATAGTCCATCCTGCCTTAAGCGGTTGTATTTGTTTGTACATTAATTCATCACCCATAAATCCTGTGAGGGGATGTGAGATACGAGAGGGACGGTGGAGGCAGCTCGCTGCTGTTCAGGAGTCATTTTCACTCTTGGGTTTTGCTGGTTCACTTCCTGTAGGCAGACCACTGACAATACCTGGCGTTCAGAGTAATGGCCAGGTGTGATGTGCTTCTCTACTGCTGTCCTTTGTGATTAAGGTTGGTAAGTTGGGTTAACTGTTCATTCGAAGTGTGACTGTATATATCTCATGGTGCTTCTTGTGCTGAATGAGCAGCAGCTTTCTGCTCTGCACATGATTCCCACAGGACCTGTTCCCTTCTAGCTGAGATTTGCCAGTTCATGGCTTCACAGAGGCCGCTCGGACACACATGGAGAAATCATATCTCAGGGACACATTGATTGGTGCAGTGCCAGGATGACCAAGGCTAAAGAGCCTTCTCTCAGCCTTCAATGGAACAACAAGGCTCTTGAAATTGATAATTGAAAGGCTTAGAAACTGTCATGCAAGCTATTCCAAGACAAAAAAACTGCTGAGTATGAATTGGCAATTGTGAGATTAAACTTTTTTTTTTTAGTTTAAGTGGATAGGCTGGTTGGCTAGAAACAAAGAGATTACGGTCATAGAAGAATGTGCGGCGCAATCAGACATCTCTACAGTATTTCAGTGGGAGTATTGGCAAGGGAAGCGAAGGAGGAGAAAAGGCTTTGTGCACGGCTGTCTTCTGCATGAACAAAGTGTGGTGGGGGGGTGGAAGGGGAGAGTGCTTCACCGGGTCACACTGAGATGCCATTTAAAGTGGAAGAGGGAGGATTTAAAGGGAATTAAAGTACACACTGCTCCCTTCTCTGCACTCTTAGCTAAAGCCTCTTGACGCGGTGTGGAGAAAGAAATGCTACTGTAACCTTGTGAAAGGGAGGCTTTTGTTTGCACAGCCACAGAATAGGGTTGTTGTTGCTGTGGAGTCAAAATATTTGTGACCTTATTGCTGTTTGTTTGTTTTGTGCAAACACTAGGGACTACAAAATGGTTTCATAACATGTTGTAATAAAAAAATCAGTTTTTGAAATACTGTCTTTAAGATGTGAGCTTTGTGTCTGATAGCAATGTCAAATATCTCATTATCCACAGTTTGATAGCTGCATCCTCTTTCTTTTAATCAGTGTTAATCAAACTTGCTGAGGAAATTTATATCCTTGGTCAATGAGCTTCTTAATACTGGCTGCCTGCAATGTTGCTCATCAAGCAATTTGGGTCAATTCCAACATGGCCCGTGTAGAAAATCTCCCGGGATACAAGTGTTGGAGTCTAATATGCAAATAGAGAATGCGAGAAACCATTTACATATGCAGCCTTGTGATTGGACAGACACGAAAGTGAGAGCTACAGCAAATACATGCATTCACAGCAGAGAACAAGCTGCTAACATAACTATGTTATCACTGCTCCAGGGCAGCATAGAAAACATGTATTTAGTGAGGACACAATTGTAAAATTCAGCTTTGGGTTTTGTAAATTAAGTCATTGCCTATGAATAGTTTCCAGCCGCTGCAGAAAGATCGGTTTCGGTATGAGTGTGTGCTGTTTTTACCTATGGTGAACAGAGAAGGCCTGCCTGCTATCGCTGGCAGTGGAACTGCTCCCGGGCATAGTCATGTTTGTTGTTGTTATTGCCTGTTTATGGCATCACCACAATCTGAAGTCTCTGCTCGTCTCAGTCTTTAAGCACTTATTTTTTTATTTGAGACTAAAAAAAAAAATCACCTCGTTTTCTCTGCTCAAATACTTTTTTGTACCGAGCCAGAGGAGGGAGATAATATAAAAAAATTAGATGTGGACAGTTATTGCGGTAGTGTTGAGAATGAGTACTGAAGAAGGTGTTGGTGGGGGGGGGGGTTATCTGAGCTGTACTTGAATGCAGTAATCACATTTAAAATCAACCTTTACGCTCTTTTGAGTTATGGAGGGGTTTTTGTTTTTTTTGTTTTTTTCATGTGTGTGTGCTGTCACACCACCTTCCTGTCTCTATGTGTTGGTTACAAACAGCCACAGCTTCCCGTTCTGTCATCTCCCTTCGCTCTTTTTTAAGTCGCATGAGTTACTCGTTGCGTTGATGTAACCCTGTCTCCCGGCTAACTATGTCAGAAGACTGATTCAAACCTTGTCCAAGTTAGTATTTCCTGGTCTTTTTTTTTTCCATGGATACACTGTAAATTTACAAGACGGGTTCCCCGAGCAGAATCTAAAGGTTTCTTGATTTTAGATGTGTGTAGTCAAATAAATGGAGACTCTAGCAGAGGTGGTGGTTGTAGAGCAGAGTAGCTCCTCGTGAAGTGAACAGAATAATCATTGTTACTTTTGGAAGTGCTATCACTTTCTATAATCCTACTTTAAATGTCCACTTTTCCTAGTAACTATTGCTAAGTTGCATAAGTGAGAACCAAAGCAGAAATTTTACGTTTCTTCCTGATGATGAGTCAGTGTTTGTGCTCACTGATTTCATGATTTCACGATGTCACGATATGGACCCCTGCCAACCCCCACATGACAATCTGCCTCAGTGACCTGTAGTAAGACACAATTGCCTCTGAGTCAAATGAATCGATACTTGGACCCTCTGTGTACAGCACACTTGAACTAGTAATATAAATATGGAATAGTTACAAGCAACTGTGGTCGTCAGGCTGAAGTCAGATACATTTACTGTCAGTTTTGGGCAAAGCTCAAAGCTTGGCAGACTTTATGAGAATTTTATTTTCAATTTTCAATAAGTGAAAATACACAGCATATTACAGTTATTTTTGACATGGTGATAAATCTCCCTGTCTCCTATTGTAACAGTAAATGATGCCTTCATAGATTTTCTTGTTTTTCTCTTTACTAATTATCCATGTCATGTTATGTTCTTTTTTCCTCTAACTACTGCACATAAACAGCCAGGGATAAACAAAAAAAATTACTCGCCAGAAGAGTAAACACCACAAGTAGTTAAGCTTGTCAGCTGCGGTTTATGCTAATTATCTGCACTGCAAGAGCAAATCTTTTAACCAATCAGATTGCTCAGCTTAAGATGCCTGTTACGTAATCGTTGATTGGCAGGGTTTTTCAGGAAAGTTAAAACCGGCGGATACTTTCTAACAAAACTGACTGTGAGATAAAGCCGATAGGATCAGGACGTCGTCCCCTCTCTCCTCGTCTGTATCACCTTTTGTTAAACTGGGACACTTTCTCAGGGTTTTTCTTTAATTATGCTGGGACCGTACAGGTACACTGCATCTGTGTGTGTTTTTGTCACTCTGCAGAGTTGTTTTGTAGCATCTGTACTCTGAATCTGTCTGCTCCGAAGCATGCTCACAGTGTCTGTCTCTGTTCTTTAAACTTGCTTGTTTAAATTTAATGTTTGTGCATCTGGATGTTTTTGTTTTGGGGTTTTTTTGGGGGGGTTTGAATGCTTTTTAAATCTCAGTGAGTGTTGGAGCAGCAGGACGGCCCCTGTAGATTAGCTGGATTACAGGTGACTGAGATTAAGCGAGAGCATCTGTCAGACACTTAGTTTTAGTATTACTCACTGCTATCACTGCTACATCAGCTGCCACCACTACTCTCACTGTCTCTTTCTACTGGTACCACTGCTAATACTGCTACTGCTACTATAACCACTGCACTTCAGGATATATTATTACTGTATCTACTGCTGTGACTACTCTTAACTGTTAAACTACTACAACATGTAGTACAAGTAGTAATTGCGACTGTTGATGCAGCTGCTCCTGATTCTACTACTTCTGTCACTACTGCTACCTCAACACTTTTACTAATTGTGCTGCCTTCACATTACTACTGATACTGGTACTGATACTTTTAGTACAGCCCTGCCTACCACTGCTGCTACTAACTACTGTGCTACTATTACAAGATGTTGCTACTAAACAGTTTCTCTTTCGGAACTGCAGTCAATAATTTGAACAATAGATTGCTAGGAATTGAAATTGCAAATATTTAAGTAATTGTCATCTTTCATTTTTCAAGCGAAAATGAGAAGCACAAGATTTGCACAGTTCCAGGTTCTCAAATGTGAGAACCTGGAATCTCAAATTCTCAAATCAATTTTCCTTGGTCGTAGATTTCCCTGGATTGAATATTATTGGTTTTTGTACTGTAGATCAGACAACACAAGACATGTGATGAGTCACCCTGGGCCCTGGCATATGTTGATGGACTTTTTTTCACAGTATTCTAATGATTTAAAGAGCAAATGAATAAAGGAGAAAATTGTAATTGGCAGGTTAATTGATGACAAAAGTTGAAATTAGTTGCAACCCAAGCCTCTTCTAACGTCAGAAAAAAATTGTAACACTTTCATGAATTCTGTTCTGTTTTTTAAAACAACCATATTTTGTTTCAATTTTACCCAAATGCACAATTATTGGTCATTGTTATGCATATATAAGCCTTCTTAGGTTGTGATGGTGTGTTTTGCATCTTATTACCTTCTCTGGAACTGAAAGAAAAATCTCTTTAAACTCCATAGGCATGGGTCTGAATTTTTTTTTGTAAATTCTTTTTTGTTTTTGGCCAAAAACCCCCCAAAAACCTCAAGTCATAAAAAGTCTACATTTAGTTGAAGTAGCTGAAGTTTGTTATTGTGTGGGTTTATTTTTTTAAGGAAAGATTGATCCCGTGTGAAGCATTTTGTTAGTAACTGATGGAAAAGTATTGGTTGCTTAATTATTAGTATTCTCAAAATGTGTTTAAGGACATAAACATGAAAACACAAAAAACAGAAAAACAAAATGTCTTCTGTGTCTCCTGTAGACTCCCCGCCATAAAAATTATCTCATGATGTGTATCTTATGGTCTTGTCCTGACGAGCTCCTGCCAGAGGCATCATGCTGTTTAAGGAGCTTTGTTAAATATGGATGAATCATAACTTATTGTTTTCCCCTCTGTGTCTTTCAGCCATGGCCCGTAGGAGTTCTCGCCTGCTGTCTGGTGGCTACTACAACTCAGATGAGGAATCTGACTCCAGTAGCGTGACAAACATATCCTACCGTGAAAACCCTGTCAAGTACGTAACTCTGTGTGTTTGTGTGTGTGTGTGTGTGTGTGTGTGTGTGTGTGTGTGTGTTTACATGTCTGAAGGTTGGTTTGTGGTCAGCAAGTGCAATTTGCAGTGTAAACGTAATGTTAAGCAATCTTCGTCTTTTCTCTAATGCCTCTCCTGTGTGTGTGCGTGTGTGTGTGTGTGTGTGTGTGTGTCTCTGTGTGTGTGTGTGTGTGTGTGCATTGTCTTTTCATTTTCTTAAGGGTTTTCAAGAAGAAGGCAGGGACCCGCAAGGCGGCCTCCCGCACCTCCAGCAGAGCCAACAGCAATGCTGGCTCAGCCAGCCCTGAGACGCCGACGCCGGTCACTGCTGGGGACCAGTCTGATGGTAAAAAAAAAAAAAAAAAAAAAGGCACAACATCCCATCTGTTCAAAATTTCCTGTCGACACAAAAGTAATAGTAATTGCATGAATGAGACACGGTCGGGACAGTGTGTGTCAGGGACATTTCGGAGCGACATGACCCACTTAGTTCCAGCCTTTTCAAATGTTAGGATTTGCTGCTTTTCTGTTTCATACCATTTTAAGTTTTGAGTGTTGGATTATTGGTTCAGAAAAGACAAATGTGTGATAGTGTCACAATGAGCTGTATCAGATACTGATAGACATTGTTCATTATTTTCTAATATTTTAGAGATTTGAGAAGTGGTTCCAAAACTGTTCAGGTCATGATGGCCCATAACAAAGTATTACCTACTTGCAATCTTTCGCCACGAGGCTGCATACAGTACATTTACTGGTTGTGGTCAGTTCAACCAAGGATTTTCCTTTTACTTTTTAAAATTTTGATATTATGAAGTGGTTTTGAGAGATCCTTTATCCTTTAATTCACCAGGGAAAAAAAGGAAAGATTGGAGGAAAGTCTGAAAAAGACAAAAGAAATTAAAACAATTTCATCTTTCATGTATTTTTTTTTCCACTTAATCATCTTGCAACACATCACAGTTATTTTACAACAAACCACATTAGAAACAACTGAATTAAATGATTAATATTGGAATGAAAAAAAAACATATTATTACAATGCAGTAAAGATTTGTTTCAGCACTATTTCAGGGGCTGAAAGAGTCCTTTAATATATTGTAATATGATTTATTCACAGCTGACTGTTTGTTTCACCTTGTCCTTTTTTCCCTCTGCCTCATCAGGCCCAAGTCCCTCCCCCTTGAGCGTCCAGACCCAGCCCATCATGAGGACGGTACACTATGTCCCCACCACGGCCACCCCTCGGCCTGCGCTGACCCCGTCGTCGGCCCGGGGTCAGACGCCCATGCGCTGCCCCTCGTCCTATCCAGAGAGGAACCCTTACACCGGGCTCTGCAGCTCCGACTGGCCGGGGCTGCACTTGAGGCCCAACTACAAGGAGCCAAGTCAGGGTGGGGTTGACAGCTCTGGGTACTCGTCCTCGGAAGGCACGCACAGGAAGCCCGCAGGCGCCGCCGGCAGTAGCAGCAGAGTGAACAGTAACACTGTGGCTGCAGGTTCTGGAGGCAGAGGCAGAATCAGCCGTGCCTTCTATAGTCTGATGGGTGAGAACTAAAGTGTATTGGTGTGTGTGTGTGTATTTTAATATGTTTGTGCATGACAATATGTTCATCTTTGCATTTGCATGTTTTTTCACAGACACACTCTCAGTGCTTGCTGTTGAAGCTCAGTCAAAACTAATGCATCTGACATCCTTAGGTATGTCATTGGTGTATGTTTAAGTTTGTCCTTATGTATACTTGCACATGCTTGTGCTTGTTTTACTGCCACTTTCCAAGTCAAGTATAGTGTGTTTTCACATGTTCAAATACATGCAGCTTTTGCATGCCACTTGGTTTGTGTTTTCACAATGGTTGCATATGATTTTTCTCCAACTTATCAAAATCTCAAAATCGCTGCAAATCGACTTTTCTCCTCTACCCTACAGCTAATTCTTCATTCAGCATACGCATGAAGAAGGCCTGTGGTCTGTTCCTTCTCCTTCTCCTCGTACTTCTATGTAAGTGACTTGGTTTTTTTTTTTAAACATTAAAGTTTGCATGTCATCTGCCACATTTTCCCATGTAGGAGACAACTTGCTGTCCTCAGGACATGCCGAGTGTTTGGTAATGCTTTGCTTTATTTGTTAAAGTCCATGTCCCTTTTTTCAGAAGGAGACAGTGTAGAAGAACATGTATCTTAAATACTTTGTGATCACTTTGGAGAATTCACTGACCAGACAAACCTGCAAGACCTGCAAGATTTCTTGAGTTTTAATGATCGCTCTCTAGTTTTGTCTGTATTTTCAGAAAGTAACACATGTCTTTTTGTAGAGCGATAAGGAAACTCCCACCACACCTACTTTCCTGAAGACGTACTAGTTCAGAAGTATTTGAGGTTTTCCACCAGGAAGTTGGTTAGCATAGGTGTCAGTGTCTGCACCAAAGTGAGCGTGACTAAATGAGTCATAGTGTCTCTGACATTTCAGGGCCTTTGATCTTAGCAGGTTAATGCACTTAGGTGATGTTTACTCTGTGCAAACTGTAACTGTATTCTCTGAGTGCTGCTCTTAAGGCTCCGTTCCCCCCTGTTTCCTCCAGGTATGTGGTTCCTCCTTCCCTTGTTGACCTCTCTCGTCTCCTACATGAGCTACACAAAGACCCCGTCACAGAAAGAACCCCTGGGTCAACCCGTTATCCCTGCCACTCGCCCTCCCCAACCCAACACCGTGCATCATGCACCTGTCATGGTAGGGCTACTTAGCTGCAGATCATCTTGTCACTGATTGTGTGTGTGTGTGTGTGTGTGTGTGTGTGTCTGCAAACATTTCCTAGCCTTTCAAAGTAATTAAAGCTTTGCTGCTGAGGAATTTAGTTCCTCCAACTTCATCCCCGTTGTGTAAAATATGCATTTCTTCAACTTTTCAAGACCAGTCTTATAACAACGTCTTTATTGTCTAGAAGACTGGTCACTACTTCACCTTAGGGATTTTGATACAGACTTAAACGCTAAAACAGCAAATGCAAACCAACAGAATATGAAAGACAGACTACAAAAACTAAAAAATTCTAAATGAAAACTATGATGTGTCTTACACAGTTTCCTTGTGACAAACACCTTTTTATTTGGGGATCTTTGGCATGAAACTTTGGGGTCTATTTCAGTTACCTCAGTAGTAATAAAAGTCCTCTTGTCCCACCAGGATCCAGCCATTGTGTCTGCTGCTGTAGAGGCAAAGATGCAGCCTCTTTTGGTAAGAAGCAAATCATCAGCAAGTAAAATCCTATAATGTGTTTTACCGTTTTCACCAAAACTGTTTTTTGCTAATATAAGCCATCTTAATGTGTTTTTGCTTGGTTGCAGGCGGAGCTGCAGCTGAAGCAAGAACAGGTTCTTTCCCAGGTCAGAGAATCCCTCTCTCTCTCTGTGTTTCTGACTGCTTATCTCTGTGTTATTCTTCTCCTTATCACCCATTTATTGTTGTATTTAGCAAACTTGCTCTTTAAGTGGTGAAAATGAAGCTGTGCCACAGTAACATCTAGTGGTGGTGATGGGGAACTGCAAGAACACAGGCTGATTTTTGCATGATTTTGTTTCTCTATTGTTTTCTTTGCAGTACCTTTTAATATTTTGTTTTTTGTAACTTTATAATTTAACAAATATTCTTTAATAAGAAAATGTGAGAGGAGTCAATAATACACTGACGCTGGTATAATTACAAGCACACGGGCACAAACCATTGCCGGTGTTGGACATGTCTGCAACTTTCTGTTACACCTAAAAATACCCTTTTTCTCAGTTAATTTGATTTAATGTTCTTGTAAACATTTGAATTTGAGCAAAAATTGTATACTTAAAAAGAAAAATACCAGGTATCAGAGGTCCTTGGTTCAAGGTAAATCTGTCCATTTAACAGGAGGAAACTTCAGTAGGATTTAAGTTAACAAGTCAATACAATGGAAAAAAATGTAACCCCAATGCAGGGACAACATTTCCCTGTGCTCTCCTGATGACTGACACCACTACATCTTTCTCGCTCAGATGAAAGAGCAAATGAAGCTGGACATGCAGGGCGTGAAAGCCCAGATGGAGGCCGTGGACTCGGACAGCCGGCTGCGCCTGGAGCAGGAGGTCGCTGGGCTGGGTAGGCAGATGGCGGACTACCAGGCTGACAGCCGCTCTGATGCTGCCAGCCTCAGCCTCAGGATCCAGGCTCTGGAGGCCCACAACGCTAAGGTAAGGGTGCTTGAGGGGATGTCCGCAAGTCACAGATTTGGGATTTTTGAAAGGAAAGACAGAGACATGCCATAAGAACTTATTGGCTGGAGATCATGCATCTATAATGTGATCTCCCTCTGTCTTGTAGCTGTCCCAGGAGCTGTCCTCCATCCAGATGAAGCCTCCCCCAGCCCCCTGTCCTGACACCAACACTGCCCCCGTCCACAACCATCTAACCCCAGAACTCCAAGAGGCCATGGAGAAGTGGCTCACTGAACGCATTAAGGTAGGCGGTGGGACACTATAGATGGTCTATAGGCTTGTTTACTGGCTCCAGATCCCATTTGAACATAATCACAGAACATAAAGCCTTTTATTTCAGAGCCTTGTTTGCTGTGTCATGTGTTGGTGTCCATTGGTTTTAGATTATACATCCTGACAATATATTTTATATTACCAGTTCATTTTTATGTGTGTGCACTTGTGTGTGTATTTTTAACATATGTTGATACAAATCGATACTCACGGTCCGTGCTGCATGTTAACCAGGAGCAGGATGCGCTCAAGCTTGGCGCCAAAGGAAGCAGCGCAGACTTCAGACGTCCCATGGCCGACAAAATGGCTGACTTCGCCCTGGAGACTCAAGGTCAGAAACATCCCCGCATCACACTCTCCTGGCTTTGGCTAGAAATACTAGATTTTAAAGGTTTTATTATCTTAGCTCTCGGTTCTTTCAATGGAGTCAACAGTTTGTTGTTTTTGTTTTAAAAAAAGCAACCAGCATTTTTGTGAGTGGGAGGGGAAATAAAAATATCAAAAAACAATACAGTAGGGGTTTATTTGTCTATTAGTTAATCTTCAAAGTAATTATTAGCTGTTTTACATTGTGTGTGTCTGTGTAGGCGCCAGTGTGATCAGCACCAGGTGTTCGGAGACATATCGTATCCGCTCAGCATGTGTGACCCTGTTTGGCTTCCCGCTCTGGTACCCGTCCGAAAGCCCTCGCACCGTTATCCAGGTATAACGCCACACACACACCCACACACACACACACACACACGCACACACAGTTTTTCGAAGTCACCATACAGCTTTTACTGGTTTCATTTATTCTTGGCTGCGCCCACCCCACCCCTCCCAGGGTTTCCCAGTGCTGCTGCCAGGGAAGTGTTGGGCGTTTCACGGGGTCCAGGGAACTCTTGTCCTCTCTCTGTCCCACCCCATAAGGATAAGTCATGTAACGCTGGACCACCTGCCACGCTACAACTCCCCCACCGGCCGGATTGACTCTGCACCCAAAGACTTCGAAGTCTATGTGAGTGCTCCCAGTAATGAATTGTAGGCATTTCAGGACTGCTTTTGTTTACCAGTGTTTAATATTAAGTTATGAGACTATAGCCTATAGCCTGCTGAACAGAGATGCAATTCACAACTGTCATTAATAAAAAATTGTAACTTGAGAAGTTTCCAGAGACTTTCAGCAGCATGAATTTGACTCCAGGCTTGCTGCTTTCTGTTTTATTCTAAATATTCTGATTGGAATGTAAAGCTGTTTGACATCAGCCTTTGTGAGAAGCGCTTCAGATGTCCTGTCACTTTGTCACTTTCTTTTGTAAGGTTTAATCACAGTCGCATATAGTGGCTTTCCAGTTCTGATTCTAAACAATCTCTGCTCTCTGTCCCAGGGAATGAAAAACGACACGGCAGAAGGAACGCTGCAGGGGAAATTCACCTACGATGAGAATGGAGAGTCCACGCAGACGTTCAAGCTGCCTGTAAGTTCAGTTTAACAAATCTAAATAGACAGAGACAACATGATGTTCACAGGAAGACAGAACATGACCTAACTACTTCCTGTTCTACATAAAAAGTCTGAGGTTGGCTTAAGCAGTCTTTGCTCTTGTTAAGTCTTAAATTTCAGCATACATTTATTTTGACTTGTTTTCTTCCATCACTATATCTCTTCACACTCTTAACTCATATTTGCCTTTTTTTCTTATTCTCTCTCTCTTTCTCTTCTCTTCTGCCCCCCCCCCCCCCAAATGATGCAGAACCCCAGCAATGAGGTCTATAAATTCGTGGAGCTGCGCGTCCTGAGTAACTGGGGCCATGTCGAATACACGTGTCTTTACCGCTTCCGTGTTCACGGAAAGATCGCTACCACATGAGATCCACTGACCCCAAAGTGACGCCTACTTCCAACAAATCAGAAAGTACATGTGTGATGTACGCTTCTTTTTGTTTTGTTTTTTTTTATTTCTAAAGTACAATTCAGATAGTTGGTCTGAGGTGGTCTTCAGGCCCAAATGCTACTGAAAAAAAATGTTCGGTGTAGACTCCTGTGCGTAAGCTGATTATGCTGCATTTTGGATATGCTTAATGTTAAAGCATCAAACATCATAGCTACCATATTTAATGCACAAGTTGAAATGCGTACTTGGCTTTGAATATGTGTACAGGATGTAGTGTACAATGTGTTTCTAAAAACCAAAAAAATTTGGGAGCATAGAGGTTCTGGAAACCTTATGCTTTCAGTCACATGAGCGTGCCAGAAAATAATAATTTAAAAAAAATAATAAATTTTTTAACTTTTGTTATTAATCATTATTGCTATTTATCAAAGTATTTCCTGCTTGGCATGCGTAGAGCGCACAATCCTTAAGAGATCAAAACATATCTTCACGTTTTGCCAACGAGAAGCTGCACTGGAGTGGTTGAGTGTTTAACACAGTCCTCAGTATTATCCAACAAATAAAAGGAGGGAAAGAGTTTCTCATTCACTTCACTGACCCAGATTTCTACTGATGGTCCTGAGCTTTCAACTGATTCAACTGGTTTCAATCATGCAACTCGATTGTTCCTGCCTCAACACATCAGTGATGAACTGTTGTTAATATTGTTGAGAAAGAAAAAAAAAAGCTTATTCCTAAATTACTATGTCAATATTTGGGCAATAAATTAGTATAAATTAGAGGTGTAACTATATTTTCCATGAATTGTTTTGTCTATAAAATTTTTAAAAATTGAGGGGGAAGTGCCCTTTAAAATTTCCCAGAGCCTTAGGTTACGTCTTCAAATGTCTTGTTTTATTTTTTTCTTTTCTTTTTCTTTTTTTTTTTACCGAGCAGCTTGTCCAAAACCCAAAGACCTTCAGTTACCTGTCGCATACGACAAAGAAAAGTATGAAATCCTCATTGTGAGAAGCTCAAACCATCACATTTTTGGCATTTTGGCCTAAAAAGAGATTATTTGGTCGTCAGAACAGCCCATTTATTTTCCGTTAATCAACTAAGCAATGAATCATTGCAGCTCTAATTTCAATAGTTAGTATTTTTATAATATTACTCTAGTCTAGTTTGTGAACTTCTCAGTCAAGCCTGTTTATCTGAACTGGCTGAAACAGCTGTTTTTGATGCTACATTCGTCAGGCTGACTCTCCTTTAAAGAACTACAGAAATTATACTGAAAGCAGCAGTCAGTGTGTTACAATAAGTATCGTTTGTTATTGGTGTGTTAAATTTGACTTCTTATTCCACCAAAGGGTACAAATGTGGATTTCTTTTTTTTTTGTCTTTAAGCAAGTTGTAGCGAATCATTTTTGATTTTATTACCAGTACTTGAATACTTGAAAACCTCTTTTTCTTACCTCTTTTTAGAGGTCGTGTTCAACTCCATGATCTCTGCCTTTTTTGTTCGAGCTACTCAACCAGGAAAGAAAGGCGTTTTTTTTATTGGTAAAGTGAGAATATTCATTTATCACTTCATGCGTTATGCGTGTTTTTCATAGGCTTGACAAGAAAACGCACTTTAATTACTTTGCAAAACTTCCAGACGCATGTAAAAATCGTAAAGGTTTATCAGTCAAAATCTCTAAAACAATAGCACGCAATAGCAAAACCGCACACAACCGTGTGTACGTTCATCATTTTCCATGTATTCTTTGTTGCTTCTTGTTGTTTTAGCTTAAAAAAAATTAGACAGTCGCTCTAATTACGAATTGCACAAGAGGTGAATCCCAGTAAAAATCCATCATTTTCTCACTGAATTTCCTTCATTGAATCAAATATATATTGGTCTTAATGGACATGCAGAACAAGAGGGACAGGTGAGATAAAGGAGGATTTTGCACTTTTTGTGATTTAGATCACGACAAAGGGGGAATTACAGCCCTGTATCAGGAATTATGTATTAGCTACAGTTTTTTTATATATATATAGGATATACACTCGTCAGTTTATTAGGTACATGTAGCTGAAACTAATCCAGACTAACACAACAGCCGAGCAAAAAGATAAATCCTCCCTTCATGTAGATTATAATGAGTTTTGCTTTTGGTAAAACAGCTTCAGAGAGGTGTTAATTCATATTCATGATCATTTTGGAGGCTGCAGTTCATGGCTCCATTGAACTACATTGTGTTATACAGAGAAGTGTTTCTGTTCTTTTGCCCAGCCTTGTTGGTATAAATGGGGCGGACAAAATAATAGAAACACCTATTAGTTAAACCCGATACAGCTCATTAGCAACAGAGACCACATTCCCCAAAATGAGCATTAGGCTGAATCAGCACCTCTCTTATAATCTTATAACTGTCATGAAGGGAGGATTTATAGTAGGAATGTTGTATTAGGCCTAATTAGTTTTAGCCACTTGTTCCTAATAAACTGATAACTGAGTGTATGTTGGTGTGGATGTAATCTTTCATATTTTATAACTTTACTTTGAAGAGTTGACAAAGACATTTTGATATAATTTGTGCTGGTAACATGAATTAATAATCGCAGTGCATTGCATTTTGTATTCAGGCTGTTGATTTTGTTCCTGTACAGTTTTAAAGTTATTTACAATTATTCCTTAAATATCTCGATTTTGTGTAACCATGAGTTATGTTTTGCAGCACTTAAGAATCGGTAAGACTTCCTCCTTGTAGAAGTAATTTTATTTAAGACACTGAACTGAATCTTGATTGGCTTTTGAGTTCTTGTCAAATGTGTTATTAGACACTGTACACAGTACAATGTGTATGATTGTTACTCACTCTTGTTACCTTAAAAAAGGGGAGACATTTGTTTTCATATTTGAAAGCTATTGAACAGCCTGTGCAGTCCTTAAAGCTGGCACCTGTGTAAACGTGCTCTTTTCTGACAATGTAAAGTCATATGAGCAACATGGAGAACAGCTTCATCTTCTCCACACCCATCTGATAATATATGTTGAACTGTTCTCAGTTTTGTTTTTTAAATCCTAAAAGACAACTTGAAAGACGGCTTTAGAGTGTCGTTGCCTTTATTGACAATTGTTTTCTGCTGATTAAAGCCGCATCATTTATCAGATCCTGCCTGAGCTGTTTCCCAGACTGTTCAACTATATAGGCCCATTTGTGAGACAAACTGGGTTGTTGGTCTGATTTATTGAATAAAACATTGTAATACATTTTTTGTTATTGCATTTATTGTTTCATAATGCCTAATTTCTAATATAAACTCCTGAAAACATGCCTATTACAAAAGCAGACACTATAAATCTACTGGACCTCCTACCTGTTTGACCTTGTTCATTGCCCCCCCCCCAGTATTACGATGTGGCAGGTCGATGTGATCATCTCTAAGTCTAAACTCGGCACGGTTTATACAAGTGGGTGTTTTTGTCATGACTTTGCTGAGCTCGTGTCCCCAGCAGGGTTTTTCGTCTCTCAACACTTAAACACAGTCAGGGTCACATTCGTAACACCTTGCGTCTGATTTCTCAGTAATGCTCACCTTGCATCACCTGTTTACTGAACAGTGTGCAGTTGCGTCAGTGAGATGGATGTTAATATGTGGGGCTGCTGTACAAGAAGTACCCATATAAACAGACCCGGGGTCAGCTTTTATGCCCTAATATGAACCATAAATGAGAAAAGAAAAAGCAACCTCAGACCTGTTGGACTTGGCAAACCTTCAGACTAATGTCTTTATTAATGCAACAACTCAAAGTACTGCTTTGTGCATTCTTCAAAATGCAAAAATGGGTGAGTTAAAGGGAAATTTAATGAACAATGCAGACTTAGCAACACTCTGTTCTGCAGGCAGGTTGTTAAGCAACCAGGGAGCCCTGAAGGCAAAGACAGAGTCTCCTTCACACATTAATTGTTGAGAAAGTCATTACTATTAACCCCTGCAGCATGTATTATAACTCTACCTTTACACGGACGCAACGCCAACCCTAAGTCAACCTAACCACCCCCTTCGTAAGTATCTAAACCATCCAATCAAAGAAGACACATCAGCACCTCCGTTTTGCTTCGTCTCCCAATCATAGCTTGGGTCTGACACAAAGTTGAGAAGGGTACAGCCAATGTCCTTTGGATTGGCACAATCCAAAAATGGCATTAGTCCCGGCTGATCATTTTTATAAGCCCCTGTTCCTGACTACCCGGTGCTACACGCAGATGAGATTCTGCAGTTGGTGAAGGACTGCAGAACTGCAGGAGACCACGAACCCTGTGGAGGTAAGATGGACTGATTCTGATGTGTTTGGTTCCACTGTTTATTCTGTAAGGTGTTCTGTATGTTTTATGTGCAGCTGTAGAACAAATAATGAGCTTTTTCATTTTGGTCCATTAAACCTGAGAGGCTATTTTTTTTTTTTTTATCAGAAGCAAGATCACCATTGTTGAAGGTAAATTTTAGACTCTAAAATGTGATTGGCATCTTTAGTGGTCAAAATGTAGAGAATGATCAAACTGACCCTTTACTCCACTTTCCCTAATGTTTGCATCCTAGACTCCTCTTCCAATTTCAGCCTTTTCCACGCCCCACAATGTTCAACACCACACTGAGTCCCGCCACCGATCTCTCCTTTAACTCCACCACCCTCGGCGGCTCCCGCGAACACCCGCCCTGGTACCAGTTCCCGGTGTGCGCCGTGGCCCCTTACGCCTTTGTTTTCTACTTCGGGGTCAAGGTGTTCAACCTGGCAGTGGGGACCCCCTGCAACGTCCTGGTCATCTGGCAGATTGCTGCCAGGAAGAGCGACGCCTCCACCTCCGACATCTTCATCTTCAACCTGGCAGTCCTGGACGCCTACTTCTGCCTGATGACGCCCATCGAGATGGTCAACCGGCTGCTGCTGGGCGACAGTCGCATCTGGTACTTTCAGAGGTTTGCGTATGGGATCAAGGACGTGGCGCCGCTCTTTCTGGTGATTTTAATTTTAATCCAACTGACTCAAGCAGATTTTCCATCCATTAAAACCTAAAGAAATGCATTGAAATACATAGTAAGGTTTGATCTGTCTACTGGTCTGTTACCCCAGGTCTGCATTTGCTTGGACCGCTACATGGCCGTGGTCCACCCAGTGCTTTTCACCGGTATCCGCGACAACAAGATCCGCATCAGCATCTCTGCGGTGGTCTGGGCCCTCATCCTGGCCTACGGCCTCACCAAGAGCACCCTGGGGGTCATGAGCGTCAACGAGGTCTTCAGCGGCGTCATCCTCTTCGCCTTCGCTGTCATGGTTTTCTGCAACATCTCCATCATCTGGGTCCTCCGCCGCTCCGTGGCGGGAAAGGAGGAGATGCACCCGGTGAAGAGGAAGGCCTTCCGCATGGTGCTGATCATCCTGGCCATCATCGTGGCCAACTACCTGCCGCCTGTGGCGCTCATGCCCTTCGTCTCCTACTACTCGTTCGTGGAGTTCCGCTGCCAGATCAGCGTCAGTGTGTTCTCCATCATGGACCTGAGCTGCAGCATCGAGCCTCTACTCTACATCACGAAGATGGAGCACATGGACGGCGGATGCTGCGGGCGGAGCGTCTCCAATAGGCCACAGGATGCCAAGGTGTAGTCGAGCCCCCATTTACGAATCAACCCCATCTTGGGACATTATTTCAAAAAAAGATAATCGGAAGATGAACCTGCATGTTCCACATTTCATGAAATATTCTCATGGATTTTCCCATTTGTACCATGGAAAACTGCACAAATCTGGCTGATGAAGCCAAAATGCAGTCACTGTATATTTGAGTTGACTGACTGAAATCTGAATTTTTGCATCTGTTTTCTCAAACAGAAGATTACACCATAAAAATGTATCATTTTTCCTTTAAACCAATATAATTAGCTTAACGAGACTATGTCTAGTCAGGACTGAGAAAAATCCCAACTAAACATTAATTAGCTGGATAGCAGTAAACTTAAATTATAAAAGGATTTATTATGTAAATGTTAATAGTAGAGAGACGCACAGATGAGTTAAATTTAATCCCTGATTTTAGACTGTTAATCAAAATAAAGTTTATTTTCAAAAGCAAACCAGTAAAAAAGGACACACTACGCTGGTAGACAATGCCTTTGTCCCCTAACATTCATTGTGGATTATCCAAAAGCAGAACAACGTATCTAATTACTTTTTTGGAAGGTTCTGCAATAGAGAGAATAATAATAATCCTAAAATGAATCATTTGAAGGTGATGCAACCTTTCTGCCCCTTACACAGGTTGCTGACTAGCCTTAAACTTTAAAACCCCCTTTTTCTCAGTTTCTCTAGTTACTGCTCGTCTCTTTTGTGGGGAGGAAATATACATCATGTCCACTTTAATGCCAACCTTGAGCCTGGAGCCTTGTTTACAGAGTACTGGTTAATCCCTTAGCCAGTCATTAATTGAGCCTCATAATCAGAAACACCCCATGGGACCAATTAGCAGCAATACAATGAGCAGGCAGGCAGATTATGTAAGTGGTTGAAAAGCTAAATACATGACAAACTATTAAAGAAAACTTATGTGCAGCATAATGACTTTTAAGTAACAAATCCCAGTTTTAAGAGTTATTTTCTTAAGGAGAATTTACCGGAAAATACTATTTAAACTTAAGTGATGATTAAATGTATTTCAAAAAACTACACCAGTTATGGTAACTTTAACTTTTAGGGTACAGTAAATTGCAGATATATGACAAACGACATAAAGCATAAAAAGACTTTATTTTAATTAAGAACGTCATAAATTACATTATAAATTTTGTTCAAGTGTTTGTCATCTCACAGAACATGTGTGAAATTATTTTAAGTGCAGAAATGTCTTTGCATTTCATATTTTGAATCAGAAAGTGAATTTTACACAGAAAATGTTTATTTAAAATCAACAACTGTCTGATTTTGCATAGATTACTTTTGAAAATAAACATATAATGTATTAATTGAAATTACTTATTTTTGATGATGTGGTATCTTATATTTCAGGCCAAACTGTCTCTCAGTGGTTCCATCTCTTCCATCGTACTGAGTAACTGATAGCTGCACACTGCTGTTTACCAGCTTTAGAGCTGGTCTAATGTGCTGGTTGTGCGGCCTCGAAATTAATCCAATCCTCGAATTATACATTCGATTTCTTAATGTGATGTTCTCCTCCAGGTGTAATAGATCCTTTCACTTGGCACTGTTTTTCTAAGCAGCTGTGCATGCTGGGGCAAAGCAGCAATGCTGTGTTAAGGTAATCAGCTGTTTTGGCCGACTGATGTAGCATTAGACAACAAAAAATATTCTGACAGTAAAAGTGATAGTGTACAAAATGAGAAAAAAAAAAAAAGAAATTGCTTTGGGGGAGAAGTGGAAGTCCTCTCAAAGCTAAAAGTAACTGTTGGTGACCCACAATTAGAAAATCAAACTTTAGTTATTAGATTTAAATCTGAGTAATTTTCTTTTGCATCACCTTTAGACTTTCCAGGCTGGCTTCAGGACCATCTTCTGAGGTCACATAACCGGGGTAAGTGGGGTAAAACTCAGGGGGGCTGAGTTTAGTGTTGTCATCCCCCGCCCCAGTTGACGAAGGCAGAAACAGCGGTATCAGCTTGGCATGAGCGTAGTCAATCTCAAACCCCTCAAAAATGAGCCCCACCCCGCTGGTGCCCAACCCCTCCTCAAGAAGCTGCGACACCTTCCTGGTTGCCAGCACCAGCCCCTCATAGTCCCCTTTTTCCAGTCTGAATATGTCAGAGGTCAAAGGTCGGCGTGGGACCAGCACGGTGAAGCCAGGGGAGTTGGGGAAAGGTGTGAGAAAGGCCACGTGACCCTCGTCCTCCCACACTCGCCAATGCTGCTCCTCCCCGCGGACGATGCGCGAGAACAAGCCCGGGTGAGCCGGGTCGTCCCCAAGGAAGGTCAGGTTCGGAGGGGCGTTCGGCAACGGGAGCTTGGCTCTGATCCTGGTCTGGATTTCAGTCAGGCTGGAGTCACTCCATCGGGGGGCGGTCTTGGAGGTGCAGTAGCCCGGGTCGTGGGTGTTGTGCTCCTCGTCTCCTGCCAGGTGGGGGCGCCACTCCGCATCCAGACCGTGTAGGGGGAGGACACGGATCTGTGAGAATGAAAATAAATGTATATTCTGTGACTGAAATTCTGTTTGACATGAACAAAGGACTGATTCAACTTGTGGCCCATTAATCAAACCTTTTACCATCACTGTTTTAAATACCTGTGGGCTCCTGACTACCTGAGCTGTTCAGCTAAGTTTTGCTTACATAGAACTTTATCTCAAGGTTCCACCACTCTGCCATCTACTGACCAAAATCCAAAGTACTCATCAAGCAAGCCCCCACCTGGGCAGGTCGGTCCCTGTGGGGTCTGCTGATCAGTGCACACCTCCGAACCCCCAGCCTGTCACACAGCAGCTCCGCCACAGCTCTCGCCCCCAGCAGCCAGGACAGGTACTCTGGCTCTGGCAGGCTGAAGACGCTTCCTCCCGGGTTGCCGGGGGCACTGCCCTCCAGGATAACGGAGCCCGGGGTCCAGGGCCGGGGGTTGAGGTAGGCCACCAGGCCCTCGGACTCCCAGATGACATGACGGGGAAGGGTGGAAGACATTCTGTGGAGCATAATGGACATGAGACAACATTTTGTTTGTTTTTTAAAAACCCTTGTAGTTTTTCCCTTTTAAAGTAGCGAAAATCAGGGATCACATTATATTACATTCTTATCTGTATGAGAAGCTAAGGTGTAAAACTGACAATAAAAATAAATCAATAGAGGAGAAAGCAGAGGTCACATTAGTTCATCAAGTTATTTGGGGAAATAGCAACACATGGACCCTTCTGTTTTCAAGTGTTCCTACATGATCACTTCACTGAGGAGACAAAACCTTAAAGTGAGTCTGGATTTGTTTTTTTTTTAAAAGATATTTTATTTTCATGGATGTGACAGACAAAAAAAATGTAAAATTAGACTCACTAAAGTTAAACCTTTTTCTTTATAATTTGAAGCTACATAGTGATGTAGCTGTATATATCAAAATAAACTGATATATACTGATTTAATGAAGCTAAAGGTTATCTAGAAAAAGGTAAGGGAGATAAAGCCATGGAAAAACTTATCTGTTTTTACAAAAATGTTTTTTAGAACTTGTAGAACCTAAAAATGACTCTTTTACGATTTTAAAAAACATGAAGTTGGTTATTAACTATTTTTTCTGCCGTTTTATAGTTCCTAGAAAGTAAAATACTAAAACAACTTCAAGATTCATAAAGGTTAATGTTTTTATGATAATCCACTCTTGTCAAATCTCTGAATTAGACGTTCAATCAAAATTAATATTTTCACTTTTGCAACCGTGTTAGTGCACATTCAAACAGTTTAACGTGTATTTTAAAGGTGGGCCAGATATGTTAAAAATGTGTTCTTAAGCACATGGATGCTCAATGTTTTATGCCATAGAATAAATAGGTAGATTCTCTGCATTTTCACTTTTCAAGGCTTAAAAAAGTTTTTCTGTCTCTTAAATTCTCTCATCAGACCCTAATCTGACATGAAAGTGCCTTGACAGAAAGTGAGACGTCAAAACCATATGACACTTCTACAGAGGTATTCTTCTATGCTGAAGGATTAGCTTAGGTATATTAAAGAAAATAAAGATAGTATATCAATTTTTGCATTGATCCCCAACATCACTGACAGTGACATTAATACATGTGCGACATCAGGAAAAAATTTATCCTTCTCATGCACAAGTACATCTAGGGAATTAGGGCTCCACATAAAGGATTTTTAAAATATCAATCACTATACAGACTCTTTTTTGGATTGGTAATTTAATTATTTTTTGTAAACAATGCCAGGAATAGTAAACATAAAAAAAACCCTCTTATAAATAGACCAACAGTCCAAAATCCAAAAATAAAACATTCAGTTTACTGTCATGTGTGACAGAGAAACATCAATTCCTAATATTTGAGAGGTTAAAACAATATCATTTTTACTTTACTGAAAATGACCGAATCGATCGTTCAACTATCAAAATAACCGCTGAATAAATTTTGTTGTCAGGTAATCGGTGACTCGACTAATCACCCAGTGAGGAATGTGGTCGAGTACTGATCATTGATCGGACTGAAACAAAAGGCTTCAAAAACAAAACGTTAACCTCGGTTAAACAACTAAGTGATGAATGATCTAAATCGCCTTGTTCTAAGTCGGACGGGTCGTGGTCGGTTATCAGTCAAGTTAAACACGGAAGTAAGTCACTGCGGCTGCACTGTGAGTGCACACCAACGTTAAAGCAGAGGCGACACTGCACTGAAATAGGAACAACTAAGTCCACCATGCGTGTGCCGAATGTCAGCGTGGATTCAAACGACCCGGAGAAAAGTCAGAGTGATGGTGAAACATTGAAATTTTCGTTATGAAAGTTATAGCGCAACCTTAAAATACCGGTTGTTTGAATGGAGTTCGGAGCCAAAGCCTGTCAACCCAAGAGACCGTCGGGTGCAGGGTTTCTTTTTTCTTTTTAAGTTAAAACGTTATCAAATCAGATAAACCGAGCTGACCTACCTTCTAAAAATGTACCTTGTGAACTGCATAAAGCAACGTTGGAAGTGTGGCGAAAACAGACCTGTTTCCTGCTTCTCTCGGCTCCGGGTAAAACGTCGCGTAGCGGGAAAGAACGGCCACTAAAACGGCGACGGCAGCTCCGGTTCGCCGCAGAAGTCAAGACCGGCTGATGCGGAGCTGACGCATTTTAAATACTGGCTGACAAAGACCAAAACAATCAAAAGCTTTTGTAAAGAAGCAAAGATAAGTTGTCTCATGACTCCAGTTTCCGGTCTACTAGTGATGATTCTTCTTCTTCTTCTTCTTCTTCTTCTTCTTCTTCTTCTTCTTCTTCTTCTTCTTCTTCTTCTTCTTCAGTAAACCACCTCAAAGGAGCATTACCACCCTCCACCGGGGGTCGGCGGTACATCGACAGGAAAAAAAACAGGAAAAGCTCAGACAAACCTGTACTAGGTGATTAATTAGGTGTATTTCCAGTGAGATGTCCTGATGCAATGTAAGATAAAACCACATCCAGCCAGTAGCACAGGCTCAACAGGCACTGACTGGTTTTTCTAAAATGTTTGATTGAGACAACGGCTTAGTCTGGCGTCCCAGGTGGCACAGCTAAGACCACACCTTAACTGTCTCTAACTCAATAGAGGATAATAAGCATATATTACAAAAGAAAAAAAAAAATTAAAAAAGAATATTAACGGTGGTCAGACCTGCAGTGTATCCATTGAATGAATTGCTTTTTGAACCGAATGAAGTCGTTGCTGCCTTTACTGTTTTGTTCTGGTGTTTTTTACCCATGACAGGTCAATAATGATACATCTGTGAGGTGACATGATACATGACCTTCGGGCTTGGTTATTGGTCCGTTCGTTCGGTGCGTTTACTAGACCAGGTCATACCTGTAGTCTCCAGTTTGGCCTTATCTCATTTATGCTTGCCTCAGACCACAAGATTGCGAAATTTTTGGAGTCAACTTTCAAGGACCGATGGATTTGACTCTCTAATAAAAAAAAATAAATAAAAAAATATGGTAACTGTGACCACTGTCCACTGCCCCTTAATATGACTTATATTACTCAGTAATTACACAGAAAAGCTTTGTTTTTGCAGTTTTAAGAAGCGTC
This sequence comes from Istiophorus platypterus, assembly GCA_016859345.1. Classification (NCBI taxonomy): domain Eukaryota; kingdom Metazoa; phylum Chordata; class Actinopteri; order Istiophoriformes; family Istiophoridae; genus Istiophorus; species Istiophorus platypterus. The sequence goes on along the minus strand of CM029114.1, from coordinate 4,393,263 downwards.
ATTAGGGGGCGCCCTTGAGCTGTAGACAAAATGCTAGCGACCAACTCGCTGGTAGAAAAGGCTCAGCCACTAATTTAACAGCACTGGTGCATTAGTTCCTTTTGCTTCGTAACTCTCTCTGTAACATTTCATCGACACTTATTTATCTGATTTAGTTTTGTTTCAGCGGAGGGTGGTTTCCTCTGTACTTTGCTGTTTCCTCAAAAGTGTAGTAACTTCCTCTTTCTGCAGAATTTGACTAAAAAAAACAAAAACCAAAAAAACCCTGAGCACCTCCTTTACCACATTTCTCCTCTGTCGCCAACCTTTTTTTAATATGGCCTGAAATGACTCACCGCATACAAACTCCCACACACGTCTGTAGTTTCATAGTGATGAATACCCTCATTTGTCTTAGAGAGGGAACATTACGCTCTTATGCAACACATTCACCAACAATAAATTGTCATGAAACGCAAAATACAGGCGGTGATGCGGTGTCATTTCTTCTGTTGGGTGTTTTTCTTTTTTTCAATATATGGAAAAAACAGCTAGTAATTTTTTTGCCCACATGTTGTTCAACGTGAAAGACAGTGCAGTGAAAAAAAAAATGGCCGTTCCACTATCTGGTGGTAAATCTGGCCTCCTAATCTGCAGCCTGTAACCTCAGTAATGAGCTCAGCCAAGGATTCCTCCGCCAGGGGATCTCAGCCGAACAGTGGCAGGGGGATTTGCTCCGACACCGGGGGGAGGCAGAGCGGGTGGAGATTCAGGATCGGGGTTCATGGGAAATACCAGAATATCTTTCTTAAGATGATCTTTGTACAGATTTAACTAAGTGCCTGGTGTAAAAAAAAGAAAAAAAAAGAAAAAAGTCTTCTCAAGAAGAACAAGTAGCTCATTTGAATTAACCTTCCATAGGAACCCTTTAAAAAATGTTACTGTCAGAGCCACATAGCTGAAGAAAAACAGGTTAAATCACCTTTTACCTGCCATGTTCATGTTAGACTGAAAAAGGAGCAGGACACAGAAAGTTTGTTAACTACAATTTCAAAAGGCAGATTTGACATATTTTATCCTCATAATCTAAATTACTAAAATTATAGATAGATAGATAGATAGATTATCATATACTTGGTAAGTTTAGTTTAGTTCTGCTGCCATGCTTTCAGTTTGTGTAAGAAATATGATTTTTAAAAAAGGAAAACATATGGATAAATAAATAATCAATTTTTAAAAAATCAATCACAAAAAAAACCGCCAATACACAAAAAGCTTCTCCACGACAGTAACATGAATGTTGGGTAAGTGGTTTTCTATTTCTAGAATCATTTCCTGGTGCAGAACGGAGATGTAAAGTAAAACACACCAGTGACATGACACCAGAGTTGACGTTTACTGGCGCAGGATGTGTCAGTAAATGAGCCATAATTCAGCCCAAGTGTCCAAAGAATGATGACTAACCTATGAATATTGACTGCACGAAGAACCAAGATTCTTTGATCTGAGGGAAACTGAGACTCAGAAGACCAGTCAAATGTATCTAGGCTCACAAAGGGTAAAAAAAAGAGGAAAAAAATCTCAAGGAACTGGGCTTTTCCTTCCGTGTTACTGTAACTGACTAGTTGCAAACCTCTTTGATGTTTTTTTCATATATATTTTATGGGTGCATCCAGCTCTACTGGTTCGTGTTGACACATGGCAGGATCCATGTCATAAAGCGCTCATTCCTGCCCCAATAACCTGGCCATCACCTGTTATCACGCACAGCCTGGTAGAGCCAATATTGGACCTGATACTGATATTCATCCATTCAAATCTGGTCATCTTCCCAGGAAAGAATTAATTTAAAAGATTTGAAATCATTCATTTGGATGATCACAGGCGTCCAAAATTGACCAAACGTCAAACGAATGGTGTTCCTTGGTGACAGAGGAGATAAAACAAACACTTCTGTTTGGTGTAGTTCAATTAGCTCTAAGCAAACAAAACTTTGGCTTCACTTCCTGATGGAATGATCATACACTTTAAAATTCAAATTTAAGTAGCTGTAATGTTTTAAGTCCAAATACTCTGTTTCAAGATTTTATTAAAAAGTAGCTCAAAAGCTATCAGTGTGACTAAAATATAAAATAATGTTAAAATTTCTTTTAAAAAGTGTAGAATAATAAATTGATGTATTTTTATTGTGCCAATGAATCTAAGGTAAGAAAATGGTGATTATAAGGCTGGATGAGTCACCATCATTGTTTAAATATCAACTGAAAGCAAAATGTTATTGGAGAAATGATTGTGATTTACTTATTACTTATATACATACTGTATTTCTTCTACAAATATTTCTGAAACTGGTTTTACCTATCATCGTTCTTTGCTACTCTACACCAACATTTTTTGGCTAAAACGCTAAAATGTGTCTACGGTATCATCAAACCATGTGGACAATGGTACATGAAGAACATCTACAAGCACTAAGTTAAAGGCAGTTGGGTTTTTTGCTCTAGTTATGTTTGGTCAGTTGTCTATGTAAGAGGCAGTTTTCTTCATTTTAAGCATGATGTGATATGTCTTCACCACTGAAGCTGAGTTTATTTACTGTAAACTGCAGTGATGTGTATCCTCAAAACAACGGGAGAAGATGAAAAATAAAAAGATACGAATCAAAGCAAACTTTTGAATGCAAATTTACGGTGGCAAGCAAAACTTGGAATCAGCGGCTCTGTGCAGTTTGCTGCTTTGTAGCAGAGGCCTGTCAACGCAGGTGGTGACCATTTGGACTCAAAGGTAAATCTCACGGTGCAGTCTGTTACGGCTTGGCTTTCCAGGATGTGGCCATAATGTCTCATATAACTACGATAGTATCCACAGGCTGAGTTTATACGAGAATGTGCGTCACGTGATCAACTGTAAATACGTTCTAGTTAATATCAGCCACAAATAGACACGCTAACAGCCGGAGGTCAGAATATCCAAATGTGTCAGATTGCTCGGCTATCACTGACTTACAATAGACAAACTATGAATAGCCTTACAACCTTACTAGGCTTCAACCCCTTTGCTGCGTCAGATGCCTTTAAGTCTCGTAATGCAACGTGAAATGTAGTAGAGGACGGTCTCGGCTGCACTGCACTTAGTGGTCCCAGCGTTAAAGTGCGAGGCCGCGCGGGTCCAGTCGTAGCCTTGCCAGGACGGTTTTTACTGGGCCGGCTCGGCGCGACGGCCCACACAGGTGTGATTTTTCAAAGAGGGAAAAGTGGTTAGAGGCGGGATTGAGGCTACATGGCAAACACATTTAGCTGCTGGTTCACTGGGTACACCAAGCTAAAACTAATGTGGTATACTGCAAGAGCCCTGCTATTAATCCTAGTTTCATGAAGGTCAATGTGGTTGCAATTTGTCCACGCCACAAACTACGGCCCGAAAATATGAGAATCCACAATCTTCTGCTGGGCAACAGGGTCATTTTCTGAGAAACAATGTCAAAAATCAAATAGCTCTGGTAATGGGAGAATGTTTTGGGGGTTTTTCCCCCATGAGGGGCTTGTGTAAAACCTTTTTTTTTTTTCAAAGGCATAGTTTAAAATTTGGGGAAAATGCTAATTTGCTTTCTTGACAAAATTTTCATGTCTGTATGTGAATATGCTACAGCCAGGAGAGAGTTAGCCTAGCCTGTCATAAAGACTGGAAACAGGGGGAAACAGCTAGCCCGGTTCTCTCTGAAGGTAACAAAAGCCACATAACAGCACCTCTAAAGTTCACTACATAATGTTTCACTGTAATTTTTTTTTGTATAAATTTGAGCAAGATATAATGTTTATCGTCGAGCTTCAGAGGTGTCACAAATATTTTTACCTTAGGACAGAGCTAGGCTAGTGCTAGGCCCTGTTTCCAATCTTTACGTTAGCTTAGCAAACTGGCTGCTAGTGTTAGCTTCATATTGACCACATTAGAGTGGTATAAACATGCACAAAGACTATTATCAGGGCTTTTATTTTGTGGTAACCAGAACACTGCTATAAAACAACGTTAAATACCTAATTAAACATTAGTAGTGAAACGCTTAATACCAATAGTGCTAAAGAGCAGAGATAAACTAATTATCAGTTTTAAGGTTTCTGGTTAATAGTTAGCACATGCTATCTGGTTGAACTCAAAATGAAGCGTTTTGCTCTTTTTACAATATGTATGCAAAACAAAAACCAAGCAACACAGTGACTGTTAAAATTTTTTTTATTCAGTGATTCGTCTTCACTCTCCTCCGGCATCCCTAAGCAAAGAGGCCTCCTCTTTCTTAAGGCTCCCAACCACAAAGCAGCCGGTTGTGCACTGTTGAACAAGGCTTCTCGTTCAGACCAGCGCGGCCATGAAAACCTCATGAACTGAGACACATGAGGCACATGAGTGCAAACACACACACACACACACACACACGCACACAAGTTCTGGCCCAGATTCTTCAGATAATAAAAAGAAAATGACAGGCCGTCACCGTTGAAATATGCTGAACGTTGGAACCGCCCTTGATCCTTATTACTGCTGAGGCATGCGACGAGACCAGAATAATCGGCCCTGCTTCGCTTGGGGCCACCACACCCACCAAAACCGCTCATGTGAGAAATCTTTCAAACAATCTGCTGGCTGAAGATCAGAAGAATTTCGATTAGATAATCTGTTTTCTCCTCTAGAGTTTATGAATTAATCTGCAGTGCTTTAAAACAAACCTCTGTAAGGATGTCTGCATTCAGCATGTTTGAGAATTTCTCCTACAGAAACCGGACTCCTCATGCAGGTAAACTTCGGCTCTACCCTGGATTCTTACGGTCACATCAATCACATGTGGCGAAGGAGAATTTTTTTTAAAGCATGTTCACACATAAACACACACACACACACACACATATATATAATGTATGTAACACTCACCAGAGTCCGTTATATATTTAAATATTTTAGATATGATTAGCCAAGCTGAAAGAGTGGAAAAGTAAAAAAAATATATATTTTTTTTATATATACATAAATGACTTTTGAATTTGTTGCTGTTGGACACTACAATGCAAAGTACCGAAAACAAAAAAAAAACCCTTAACAAAAAAGCAGCTGTTCTCATCTGGAGGAAGCAGCACGTCCGGCTAATGCAGCAGAAATGACAATTTGTATGTAGCACATGTGATAAGTGAAAAGTGGTGTGGGATATCGATCTTTGGACAAACTCCCTGGGTAATTCGTATTAAATTAAGCCACTGTTAATTCTTGTAGTTGGACCCGAGGTTTTCGTGCAAATTTGAGATTCAGTGATTCAGCTCATTATCCTATTTCTCCAGACAAGTATCTCAGAAATAAAACTAATGAGGGAAAAAAACAGCCTGATACATCTCTGTATAGTAATGATAATAATAAAAATAATGTACTGCATGGCTTTTATTAGCTATTTAATGTCACTTGCTAGCTGGGAAATTGTAGCATAGCAGTCAATTTTGACTACTATTGTCCTTTTATATTATGTCCTGCTTTGTTGCAGTGACAGAGGGTAATTTTTAGTTAGTGGATCAAACAAATGGGACCGAGGCCTTTATGTTTCTTTTAATAGCTACAAAAAACCCTGTAATTACGGCAGAGAGCCCGTGCTCGCTGTTAAACGGCGCCTTACATTGAACAATTAGTCTTTGGAGTAACCCATTTGCAGCCTAAATGTTATAGTCATAATAAAGCAGCTTATTATCTGTTTTTCTCTACGTCTGCAGCTCCGGCTGCTCTTCTTATCTGCGTCTTCTCAGGAGGGCAAGGCCTCACTACTGAGGAATGCGTCTGGGAGGAGTGTGTTTGTGTGTGTGTGTGTGTGTGTGTGTGTGTCTGAGTGAGTGCTGGAGGGGGTCGCACTGCCTAGACTAAATTTACACAGCTGCTTGACACAAGTCAGCACATTGAGCTAACTCTGAATCTAACTCACACACGCACACACAAAGGGTTAGTGTTGCTGCCAGGGATGCTGCGTTGACTTCATTCAATCCTGGGGGGAATGATTTACACCAATATTAGCGTAAATGTCATCACAGCTGAGGCAGAAACTGTGTTAACTCGTGCCTTCGTTCAGTCTGTTGTCGATACGTCTCCGACACACAAACACGGATGGCTGGAATAAACATCTATAGCACCAGATTTTTATACTAAACCGTACAGACATCTGCAGCTCAAACCCACCCACCTGTGAAACCCACCTGTGAAACCCACCATGTGACTGACTGGAAAGTGCCGTCTGGTTTCACAGTTACAAGGACCTTCTCATAAAACAGTCGCCCAGCTGCCCCCCCCCCCATTTCCTCACAGAAAGCTGTAGTTTTAGCCACAGGTATTGACAGGGGACTATATATAGGCCTTTTTTTTGCAGCTGAGGGTACAAAAACTTGTTTGGTCGAGTCCACAGAGACGATACTTGCAAACGCCATTCCCTGGGGAACGGCCTCATGTTGTCGGTTTCAAATTTCCGTGACACACCAAACAAAGTACAGACAGGAGCTGCATGACTCACACTGGGAACATGCAGCTCCGCCAAACCACTGGAACTTTTCTCTTTTCACTGACGACATTTCCAAGATAGTTTTTCAGGTCGCATCAGTGGTTCCTCTGGTCATATATATGTTACAAGAGATAAATAGGTTTAGCAGACAACTTTCACGAGTAATGAAGCTGTTGGCCCACCTAGTGTTTCACTACATCCGAGAACAGTGCTGTCATTAAGGTTAAAATTTTATGGATAATTACATAACTGGTTATATTTACTAAACCTTTGATCATGTCAGATTGCTAGTGTGCAGATTTACTTAAAAAAAAAAAAAAAACAAAAAAAACACCACCCCTCAGAATATAAGTGATAGAGATTTCACATTATACATTGGTGAGCTGAAACATGTATTTGATAAAGTGATCAGTCATTTAGATTATTCTTCAAGAGTTTAATAAAAAAAAAAAAAAAAAAAATTAAAAAAAAAAAACCCATATCCAGCTCCTCTGATATGGACATTTCCTGCTTCTGCGTTTTATTTTAACCTGAGTCTACTTCAGGATATAGTAAACATTTTCCAATATTTCTTGACATTTTAAAGCAGCCTAATATAATTCAACCATCTTAACTTTGATTTACACCTGTGTTTTTAATTTGATCTGTCGATGTCTGGAAATAGGCCTATTGTCAGTATATCTAAATAAGCATTTAAATCAAATGTTGGTTGTAGCGCGAATCGCTGCTTTTTAAAAAAAGCACACTACACGTGTCACTTGATTACTGATAGATATTTATTAGATTTAAAAAAAAAAAGAAAAAAAAGTCAGAGTAAAGCATTTTTACAAGCTCAACACCTGCGCCAGGAGACTGAGCTATTTGAGACATTATCAGGTTTCAACCAGCATTAAATTACGGAAGCCACAATTGGCAAGCAAAGGAGAAGACAACTATTTACAAAAAGGGGAAAAAAATAAAAGAAAAATAAAAGTTGACAGTGTTACATCAAGAATTCATTGATGGGCAGAGGCCCCTTTCTGGACTTGAAGCTGTTGAGAGGAAGATCATAACAGGGTGAGACTGGGTTAAAAAGAACATCTGGGTAGAAGCGGTTTCTTACTTTGTGGACACGGGAGGTTTTTTTCGTTGTGTTTTTAATTGAAGCTGAGCTGACGTTTGGGTATTAACCGATGCTGTGTGAGGGAATATCTCGTCAATGGGTCACTGGTCTACAACACGTGCTTTATCAGGAGCCACCGCGACTCCTGTTTTGCATGCCTAGTCTACAAAGACAAACACAGACCCTGCCTGTTTGCACAAGGACTTCTAGTCAGGACAGGGAGTTCACGTGGGAACCTAACAGGGGACTGAGAGACAAGCATGTACAGATGCTTCACCTGACTACCTCCCAGCCCCCTGCCTTAAACTAATAATCTCATTAACTTCCAGAGGCTCTTCACTCAGCCAATCCCTCTACTCTGTTCAGTGGCAAGTTTCATACATCCACCCTCACATACCATTTTTCTTTAATCTTTTAAACCATTTAGTGCTAAAACTAACATTGATTTCTTTGTCATAGCATGTGAGCATTGAATCAGAAACACAACCCCATCACTGCTTTGCAACAGCAAGAACATGCCACAGGAACATTCTGGCATCTAAGCCACCATGCTGGTCTTGCCATGGCGATGCTTACGAACTTCCTCCACCAGATCCTTGAGGTACTGAATCTCTCGGCTGATGGACTCTGCCTTCTCCGCCAACTCTCGGTTCCTCTTCTCCAGCTCTTCGCACTCCGTGTTGAGCAGCTCCTGCTCAACCCTCTTCTTCTGCCGGTAGCGAGTGGCTGCCGTCTTGTTCTGCTCCATCTTCTTCAGTTTCTTCTCGAATACCTTGGGTGCACCGGACACCGATTTAACCCTGGAGGCCTTGGTCGAGGGGGAGGCAGAGGCAGCAGCGGGGGGCTCCGGCTTCGAGTAGGGTTTGGTCCTGGAGGAACCAGCTGTAGGGGAGGGGGCGGGAAGGGGAGAGGAGAGGCAGGGCGGCGAGCCAGCAGCTGATTCGATCCCAGAGTCGTCGTCGCAGTCGCTCGATGGAGGAGAGGTTTTAATGGATGAGCTAGGCGACGATTTGAGGGAATGCTCGTCTTTGTTGGTGAGCACCACCAAAAGGTGACTGGAAGTGGGAAGGGTAAACACGATGGGGCTGGTGGGGTGAATACTCCCACCGGTATCTGGGATGATGGCGTCGGGGACAGATGGGGCCATTTTCTCCACATCTAAATCTGATTCGCTTCTAATCTCCAAGGTGTAGGCTGGAGAAGGTGGAGACAGAAAGGAAGCTGGGGAGGAAGGCTCAGACTTCATGACAACCTCCTGATCAGGAGCCATGTCTGTCTTCTTGGCCTCAGCTGCCCCAGGAAGGGGGAGCTCCAGAGGGAGGGAGGGGTTGCAGGGCAGTGACAGATCAAGCTCTAGGCCGTTGGTGGAGGTGGGGATGGTCCTGTCTAAGGAGTCTAAATCCAGATCCATGTGGGGGTCGAATGAGGCCAGGAGAGCCTCGGGGGAGCTGGGAGAATCATCGGATGAGCAGGAACCAATGAGAGACTCCAGGTCAAGTTCGCTCAGGTCGATTTTTTCTGACATCCAATCCATGCCTATGAAATCATCATCTGCTGATAAAGAGGGTACACCAATTAATTTTAAGGCAATCAAAATCATAAAGAAATACAAACTGGGATACAAACAACTTCAGGCGTTTGGGGGGTGCTCCTTAGTAAGCATTTTTTCAGTGAATTAAAAAAAAGCAGAAAAGTAATAAAGGGACAGATTCAATGTCATTTTATTAATTTATCAAATTATGACCTTAAGCAAAAACCAATCTTTACAACTCTTACCCTGCAATTTTATGTTTGGTTACGCATATAAACACTTGAGATTGTATGTTCACAATACAAGAACTCTATACCATCAACTGGTGCCAAGAACCACAAAGAGCTCCATACCAGTGAATAAGTGACGCGGTAAAACAAAACAACTCTGCCTGAGCCAGCCACAATGATGCACGTGGAGCCACGCCTACGAGCTGCTGCCCAATGAACTATCATCCCTGACCAACACACCTACCAGTTACACATTTTGTTGTTTTTTTTTTTTAATTCTGGTATCTGAAAATATGTGTACAGTGTCTTACCAAAGTCAGAAGACTTTGCATTTTCCTAAATGTTTTCCAGCAACTGTAGTCCCCTGTCTATCATTTTTGGCTGCAGGAATTTAAGGAGTTATTGTCTTTAGAAGGGGAAAGTGACTCAGTAGCTAGTCATCTATGGGGCGCTTCCTGCAGGGAAACTACAAATGCTTTACTGACACAAAATTATTATTAAGAATACTTACTGCCAGCCTGAAAGCAATTACCATTCCCAACTTCAGGGCTGGAGACATTTTTAGCCCTTTTTTTCCCCATGTAACTCATTAATTCAGGGAATGTTCTTCTAACAACCTGTAATATCTTTGTCGCTTGATTTTCCTTTATCTTCCCATAGTTTCAGTAATGCACTTCAACTGTGCCTAGAAGCTTTTGTTCCCTTTTGAGTCGAATATTAATCATCGTCTCCCTTAACAGCGAAAGGGAAATTAGAAGCCACTCTCACCTTTGCCATCGTCTGCTCCAATATGAGCTTCGAGCAGGTCGCTGGCGGCCAGCCAGGGGAGGGACAGCGAGTCTGCCTTGTTTCCCAGGAACGCAAAGGGATTGGTGGTAGGAGGGGGAGAGGGGGGTGGGGAAGCAGAGGAGAGCGGGGAGGACGACATTGTCTGGTAGGGAGACAGGGAGGATGCGTAGGAGGAGAAAGAGGAGGGGGGCGAAGCTGGCACCTTCCCCTCTAGAGAGGAGGAGGGAGAAAGAGCTTCTTCTTCATCTTGGTCCAGAAGGGGCCCCATGGGGTCAGCCATCAGAAATGAGGGCCCTGTGGACAAGGACTTCAGCAATAAGTATCTATTTTTTTTTTTTAAACAATCTATAGAATTATTGCTCTTATTTAACACCGAATATTCACAAGCCTGTATCGTATAACTGCTAAGAATAACCATCTGAAGCTTCACTTAAATACTTTGACTTAAAAATATCAGAGACACCATCAAGTTTTAATAAAATAAGATTATCAAACCTCTGTTTTGAGGCTGGCATTAATAAATATTCAAAGTTTCCCCTGTGTTCTTGATGTCAGGTAACAGTCCAGGATGACAAACTGTGCAGTTTGCCACACACATCTGCACTGCGCATCCTCTTTATTCAGCAGTGTTTGTGGGTAGTGCTTTGGGAACATTTGTCTTCACGACACTGACCTAAGCACAGGGCCTCCACGTCCTCCAAGGCCGGCTGGGAAAGAGTCATGGCTGCTGCTGCTGGTCAGTGGTAGCCGCAAAAGGGTGAACGGAAACGAGGGCGAGTCCGATGACGTTAACAAGTCGAGGGGTTCTGTCCTGCTGTCGACGGCAGCAAAGCTGAGGGTGGTTGCCGAGAGAGACCTGGGAAAAGGTGGGAGACACAGACAATGTCAATGGGGGAGAAAGTGAGGAACGGGATTCAATTTGAGTATTGATTCTTTGAGGAGAATAAATGAGTGTGGGAACATTTTTGGGGAACTTCATGCGCATCAGTGCTGGGACCAACAAAATGTGTTGACAACTTGTGAAAATTTTTACGCCGCGTGGTTAAGAACACCGAGTGAGCAAACCTCATCTGTGCATCTGAAAGACTCTTCTGTGCAAACACTTCTTGAAAACTCGGCCCATTTGCAGGTTAGAGCAGCGTCGGTGGTTTCCGGGAGCGTCGCCTTTCGGTGAAAGCTGTTAATGTGTTTCACATTGGGGGGGGGGGCGCTAATTTTGGCTAATCCTTTCCACTGAAGTGTCAAAGCAGCGTTGACCGTTAGGCCCCGCCCTCGACCGGGGGATAACATTTCCTAATTTGGTCATGCTCTGGTCGGCGGCTCCGCCCTCCTCGGTGGTGACGTGGGAGGGCGGCCGCCATTTTCACAACAGAAGCCATCTGCGCGAGGGGCTGGAGGAGGAGGGGGGGGGCCCTTACGCGCCATTTTGGCTGCGCCACGTTGTCAGTGTTTGGTTCACACAAACCCCCCGTTACTGAGACAAACAACATCTAAACGACTCTTTCCCGACCGGGGAATACGACATAACTTTAAACGAGCGACGAGTTAACGTTTCGGCGGCAGCCGAGACGTTAACGCCATCGCGCCTCGGCCGTAGAAGACCGACCGTCTCCACAACAACAGGGCTCGGGGCTGACGGGGACCACCTTCCACCGACGGTCTGTAACCAGATACCGACACACCCGCCGAGAACCCGGAACTCCAGCGGCTCTCGATCCGCCTTTTAGTTGACCCAAGTAACCGAACGTTAAAATAAACAGCCGGAACAAAACACGCAGGTCTCGTACTCAACAGGTCTCGACTTCCCCATCAGCGGCCGGTCGAGTTGACCGAAACCAGACATTAACGGAGCTCGGAGATATACGCGGAATACTTACGCCATTTTGCCAGAAGTAGCCAGTGCACTTAGCCGTTGCACTGCCGGGTTGTTGCCGCTGCAAGGTTCGCCGCCGCACGCTTTCACACTGCCATTTTTGCGCTTGGGGGAGCTGCCGGATAAACACGTCATTCACTTGTATTACACTGGCGTGGAAGGAAGAGCTCTGGTTTATATATGGGACCGAAGCACCCCACCTTCCCCCGGACCATATTCCTCCGCCTGTCGTACTCCACTGTGGGCGTTTGTTTTGTGCGCAGCCAGCAGCAGCGAGCGACGCGGAGCTTCCGCCTCAGATGGTGAATTTAAAAACAACGACGGACGCCCCCCCCCCCTCCGACTCCGGCTGGCCCGACGGCTGCAGCCGAACGCGCCATCCGCCCGACTCTCGTCTCTGATTGGCCGGACCAGGTCGCCCATACGTCGACGAGATAGATCCATAGGGAGCCGTGGGCGCGCGCGCCTCGCTACGTCAAAATCTAGGTCAAACGCGCAAAAACGTAAACACCGAGACCGGAAACGCGTTTGTGGGCGATTTGAGCGACGGATTGAGTCGAGAACCAACATAAAAGAGATGTTACGTAATGCATAGTTCAATGTACTCTCTCTGGGGGGGGGGGGCGTGTTGACTTTTTTAGAGAAACCTTATCCGGGATCGAGCCCCAATGAGTATTTATAATGATTTGTTTTTAAAAAAAATACTTGTGTACCACCATGTGTTTCATAGTAATGTAACACATCAGTCGTCCTCTATTGTAATGCAACGCTGTGCGGTGTGGGCAGAATAAGTTTCCCCACCGTGGACAGTTGAGAAAAACGTGATCAGATCTGTGCGTTTTACTGTCTGTCGGTTATATTTCCAGCCTCTGTCCCCTCGTGGGCTGTCCCCGTTTCCTATATCGTTGTCCTCTATTAGTTGTTGATATATCTCTACATCAGTAACATTATGTCTCCCGTGAATTCTTTGTATCTGGCGGAAAAACTTAGCGAAACGGAAATGACTCGCAGCGCTGAGGCTTGTACCGCCCCCTGGTGGTTATCTTTGGCTATTAAAAGGCTTTCTTATATGTAATTGTATACACATGAACAAAGGGTAAGCATACGCTTGAGGCTAGTGTGTGAATAAATGACACTTTACTATTGATTAGTTTAAGAAAATATCTTAGCAAGAGTAAGAGTAAATGTTTAAAGCGGGGGAGACACAATCTCAGTCATATACAATTATTATATCAGGTCAAAGTAAACAGTTCGAAGCTACAAGCTGTAAAACTGAAAAAAAAAGTTGGTTGAACAGTATATTAAAAAAAAGAATTCTTAAGATTAGAAAAAAACCTAAAAAAACCTCAAACCCAGCTCTTTAAATCTTTCCTTTATATGAATATAAACAGCAGGCAGGAAAAGGGAGAACGTCTATAAGATAAAAAACATTCATTTCAATGGACAGTGCTGACAGAACAAGTCCTTGGTCTGCATGAGCTCATCCACCCCATGGCGTAGCACCTCTGCCAGTTTGCGGATTTTCTTGGCAAACTTAGACTTTAGGCCCTTCTTCAGCTTCTGCCCATCCTTCCCCTGGGTGAAGTAGAAATCCATGGCTGTTGCAAAGCCTTGAATTAGCCCGGAGGCCTTGCTGTTGGCGTCCAAGGCCCTGGCACTCGCCCCTCCCATGACGGCCAGGTCCACAGCCCCGGCCACCACCGCCGAGCCCCTCCTAGCCTCGCTCAGAGTGGACAGGTTGTGCTGCTTCAGCTTCTCCATGCCCTCGCTGATGTACTTCAGGCAGTCCCTTATTTTCGCCATCAGGCTGTCGTACTCCTGGAAGATCCTGCTGATTTTCTTGTTGTCTTGGGAGACGTTCACCTGGGATAAGAGAAGCCTTAATCTGTTACTTGGCAGCTTTAAATACATGATGATGAACTTAAAAAGTAGAAAAAAATTGAAGGTTCTCTGTGTATATTTGTGTGTATGTGTGTGTGTGTGTGTTTTAATAATATCTTTTGATAATTCCGATCATATAAAATTGTGTTTATAGGGAAATTAAATGATCTCAATAAACATTGGGGCAGTCTTTGTCCTGATTATCATAGTTTCCCATGAGTTTCATAAATCATAGCCGTTCCCTGCACCTACGCATGTACATCAGCAAAATCGCTTCCTTGTTTCTGTTTGTAAATGTACCAACAAAAATTAATAACAAAAAATGTACAAGGAAATCCCCTGATGTTCTGCACAACAAGGGGGGGCAGTAGGTTAGGGCAAGGGACTAGTATTATGTCAATGACAGGTCTCCATGAATACAGTAAAACAAGGATGTGTGTGTTTAGGGATAAAAAGTCTCAAATAAAATGTTTTAACATTGTGTGGATGTTTAATGTGTGATGAAATAGGAAATAGAGAGCATGTGTGTGTGTATATGTGTGTCTGTCTGTGTGTGGCAGAGGAGACGAAGAGAACAGTTAAATGCAAAAGGACTCAAGCGGTATATATATATTATTAAGTGTAGGCTTCTGTGAGGTGGGAGAATAAATGAATTATTGATGAGATATACAAAAGGGAAATCACAACTTTTTTTGCAGTTTTCACTTGCTGCTGCATTTTCAAGAAAAAAATTGCATTTTTTTTTTTTTGAAAAGCTGCTCTGAAATGAAATTTAGGCTGCAATGATCCTTAAATAAAATCCTGCTTTTTTTAGGGGGGGGCAAAGTAGAAAATGTTCTACACCTAAAGGCTTTGCCTTAAAACATTTGGTGGCAATATGGCAAAACCCAAACAGGCAGAATTCTCTGTATTTTACAAAGGAAGATATACTATTGTCAGTAAGTTTTGACATCTCTCCTTTGTTTTTACGTGTAACTGTTTTTTAAAATACAAGAAACTGCAACAGAACCAAAAGAAAAAAAAAGGAGAGACCGAAAAATACGCCAGATAAAATATATTAAAAAGAAAAATGCATTCACACCACAACCTGCAAACAAGGAAGCAGTTTGAATCAGTGGAGTTCGTTTTAATGTCAGGTCACCTTGTTGGCGATGGCCGCGGATGCACCGGTGACACCGCCGGCCGCGGCCATGCCCACGCCCACCACGGTCAGGGCCAGCGAGGCCCCTAGTGTTAACGGGCACAGGATCACCCCGGCAGCTGCCGCCACACCCCCCAACGCAGTCGTTGTCCCTCCGGTGATGCCGGCGATCTTCGTCCCCTTTGACACCTTGACATTGAAGGGGAATTTTATTCGACTTTCAACTGGATCATGACTCGAACATATCTGGAGTTTTACTGGTGCAGTTCATCAAAAGTATTCCGCTGAATTCTCAACCTTCGTCAACGACACATGAGGTCATGTTTACCTTGTCTAAGTTGTCAGCGATGCAGAGGAGCTCCACTATGTGCTCCTTCAGGGTGCTGCCATGTCTGTTGAGCAGGAGGATGTAAGCCCGGACCGCTTTATAGAGCTGGTTGGCTTTAATTTTGATAATCCTGGAATATATCATAAAGGCACTTTTAGCAGAGCTTTAATTAGTGGAATCCATCCAGTAAAATCACCTCTAATTTCTGTGGCTTTTAAAGAAAATTTCAGGCACAAGATTTTTACCTAAGAAGCGGAGTCCATCCTAAAGTTGTGAAAGGGCAGTAAAAAGCTGATAATTAGCTGAAGTGCTAATTAGAAAATATTAATGCGCTAAACCAACATAGCGAACATGGTAAAACTGATTTCTGCCGAGTGCCAGCATGTGGGAACCGCCATTTTGAACACGCCATTGTCGGCATTTGGCTCGAAGCACTGCTACGTCTCAGCCACAGTGACAAAAGAGATGTCTTCTGAGAAGACACACCTACACCGTTTCTGTCCTCCTCAACAATTCAAGTTCCTTGCACACTGAAGCCCGGGCTGCAAGAAAATAAAACCGCAGTTTAGCAAACAACGAGGCACCACACTTGTCGGGCACATGGACGTTTTTCAAAGAGGTTTATTCATACTCACATTTCTCTCCCTTCCATCGACGCAACAGGGAGGCGCCATCCTGGTGGAAGACGAGATATAATTCACAACAAAGCAGCTACACTGGCAACGTATTCCTCAATATCATTTTAGTGAAACAGTTGTCGTGAAAGTTAGTTACCGGGATTTCGTTTTCTTCACCCGGTTGCGCTATGCGGTTAACAGAAATTGGTTCCTCAGCAGGCACCTGGGAAAATAGGTGACAATCTGGCTGGACTAAGTCAAAAAACAAAAAAACTTTTTTTTTCCCCTCTCAGGTGATTTATACCACAGAGAAAATCCGATGGCTTCATTTTAATCCCTTTTCATGCCTTACCCAACCTTTTTCTGAGAATCTAGCTGCTGAAGAATTTACAGATTTCAACTGTTACAAACCTTCAGGTTTTTCTTCACATACGTCAGGACTTGAAGGATCATTTTCTCCCTTTTTGCTCATTTTGTTTCCTTGATCAACTTAAGATCCTTCCCTCTAAATATGATGGAAGGATCTTTACTTTTAAAGGAGTCGACTGGATGGAGTGTAATTACAAGTTCTGAGGATTTAAGGATTTGAGTATTTTAATCACATCTGAATTGATTTTTTTTTTGTCTAATCATTTGAAATATATTTGAGTTTCATGCTATTTGTTTGCCAGTATAAATAACAGTGTTTATCTCAAACATACATCAAGAAGAAGACAGATGTCTTGTGCTTTCTTTTTTTTTTTTTTTGCTGTGGGTGGAATTTCATGGGCTTCTTGCTGTGCCTGCATTTGCCAAATGAATGAATACATTCACAGTTAGTACTAAGATGATGTCGTTAGTCTGAATTTAATCATCAATTTACCAGTCAAATCTAAAGATAACGAATGACACTATCCAAAAATATCAGATAAATAAAAAAATATTAGAATCCGATCATGTACACTATGTTGACCCTGATTTATGACAGTGGGAATACATGATGCTGCGGGTCCCATCTCATTACAAAGTAATAGATTACTGAGCACCGACCTTCGGTGACTTGGTGGGAGACTGAGGAGGGGAGATATGCGTTGACAGCTCGCTGCCTTCGCTTTTGCCCTGGGGGGTAAACTGTTTCCTTGACACTGGAATAGGAGGCTTTGGATTCAGAGAAAGATGAGGCACAATTAATTGCACGTTCAAGCTGCTTGTCTGATGACACAATAGGTAACAATATGTGGGTGGAATTTCATGGGCTTCTTGCTGTGCCTGCATTTGCCAAATGAATGAAAACCAATTTTACCCAAATTTCCCCAAATTTCCCCCAAACTGGGATTCCCAGATGATCCCAAAATTCTCCTAGTTCCCTTTTTATAAAATGGGGTGAACCTTTGGTGGAATTTCTCTCACTTTTTGGCATTTGAACAAAATCAGATGAGAAGCGTTTCATTAACTTCAGCTTCTTTCACTTCATGAGTGTATTTTGTCCGATGTCAAGCTTTGAAACTAAGAGGGAAAAAAAAACTGTACCTTTGCTATTTCCAGGTTGTCGTTTCTAGATTCACTCCCCCCTGGTCTCTTTTTAACAGTCCACGTCTTTGGCAACACCGGTGGAGGAGTTGAACCGAGCGAGCTCCCCTGAGTTAAAATGGAAAAGAATAGAAAAACACATATAAACAAGAACAAGAAAACAAAATCATCATTTTCTGTATCTGACGCAGACTCACATTGCGGCACATAGAAAGAGAACCTTCAGCGCTCGAATTGTGTCTTTCATGTTTCATTTTCTGGGACTCCAAATCTGTGATGCATTTTTAATGCACAATGAGTTTTGGAATATTTTATTTTCTCAGTTCACTTCTTTTGACATTCAACCAGATTATAAAGCTGCAGTTTACACCTGTAGTTAAAATGCCATAGTATTTTCCAGAACTCTTAAACCTACATTAAAGAGCCCAGCTCCAAACCTGGCTCTGAATCAGTATGAGTGAGGGCTACAATATGAGAAATGACAAATTAACTGGCATCATTTTCACGCCCAACATCTGATAACATAACCGGTATTCAAGTCGAGCATCTGCATTCTTGTTATTAACACAGCAGCTGAAACGTCCTGCTATTGTTGGAATGAAAATATGCTCTACAGTTAACTCCATGTCCTGCAGATAACAAAGCGGATGAAAGTGAAAGGACAGAAGAGATAACAACCCACTTTGTTAGATCTGTGTGATCAGTTTTTTCCCCCTCAGGTGATTTATACCACAGAGAAAATCTGATGGTTTCATTTTAATCCTTTTTCACACCTTACCTGACCTTTTTTCTCATGACATGGAAAATTTAGCAGCTGCAGAACTTACAGATTCCCAGTGTTCCCAGTACTCGAGGTGGACACTCCCTCCCGAGGCTGAATACGAGACAACTGAAGTGTGAACTGACCTCGCCGAGCGTGTCAGACAGCGCTGGTGAGGTCTCGACTCTTGCTCACGTTCACGTTCCCTGGTTTCACTTTTGCTCTTGCACAAAATGCCTCAAAGACTTACCTGTTTACTCATCAGAAAGTGAATGTTGGCTTGGACTGTTGTGGCAGCAATGGAAATCATTTAATGAGTTTTTTTTTGTTTTTTTTTTTTTAGACAATGAGGTCAAATGCATTCAATATACAAGAACATCAGTGTAAATGGTAGGATGATAAAAAGTTAAGGAGCTGACTAATGGACGGTTTTATTATTGTACTGAAAGCAACAGGTTGAAACTACAATTTCAATAAATAAATCTATTTGGTTGCTCTACTATATGTTTGATATCTAATACCAAATTTTTAGTTTTATCAATTGTATCAGTGCCTAAAGATTATAATTAAAATGTGGCTTTTATAGCAAAATGAAACAATAAAAGTGAATGAAAACCACAAGCTCCGTACGAATCCATACAACAACTGTGACGGAACAGAAAAAGTGACAAGTGATGGTCAGCTGATTTAAAAACTATCAAACAAAGGCGTTTAAAGCCCTGAAAGTTAAGAGTGTTAAAGGGTCAGTACACTGAAATCACAGCAAAATATCCCTTCTTACCTGTCGGTAAAACCGTTTTTTTATTTGCCAAGATTCAACAATATCAATCTCTGAAACTTCTGTTGCCAACTTAAAATACAATGGAGCTGACTGGAATTATGTCCATGGTGCCAAAAAAAACCTCAACAGAAACACACTTCCAGAAATAAATGTCCATGATATGTGCAACAATTGCATTAAAGCTGGTAGCACAGGTTTTATTTGGTCTGAAGTAGTTTGCGGGTTATTCTGAGTAAACAGCGGAGTAATTTTTGGAAAGAGACGCTGCTGTTGACCACTGATTAATTCTCATCCCTCTTTGGAAGACTCTCGAAATCTCAGAACGAACCAAAACTATCTGCGCGTCAGATACCGCAGGCAGAAATAGGGAGCGTGCAGATAAACGCTGTAACATACAGTTTAGCAGCACAAAAAGATGTTATGTACATAGGGTGTCTAGCTTAGGTGAAAAGGCAATAAAGCTATGTCCTAAACAGCCAAAATTAATCTGTTCAGCTATACAGTTGTGTTGCTCAATGCTTTCATCTTGTCCCTTACCTGTGACATTGTGCCGCTCCTGTAGTCTCTCACCTCATCTGCTGCGCTCGCGCCGACTCTAGAGTTATGAATGCTGATCTTCTAAAGTCTAGACCAGTTGAGATGTAAAAACGACCGACAATCTATTGCATGACCAGTATTCATCCACTGCAAGTGGAGCCTCTGCATTCTTGTTGTTAACCTGCCAGTTAAACATCCTGCATGTCCTGCAAGATGTCCTGCAGATAATAGAGCTGATGTCTGTGTACACCGACACAGAGTGATGGTACTATTCCAAATTCCAAAACTATTCAAAACTGACAAATTTTTTGAAATTTGGGGGTAAAGGCAGTAAAGTCCTTATTAGTCACTATTTTCTGTTCTGTTTTGTTTTGTTTTACTACTTAGTGTTTTTGCAACGTGACCACTGGGAAGAGGACTGACTGAAAAATTATAACTTAAACACCCAGACCTTCATTCCGTCTCCATGCACTGAACCGAATGCTCATGTGTGTGGATTTTCACTGTTCAACCTGTTTTTCTGAAAAGACTCGTCACGGCTAGAAAAAACAATCAAATCAAAAACCCCCAAAACTAAAAACCCCTTCACATTTTAATTTATTGCTGCTACAGCATGAATGAAAATGTACATGAACAATCAATATATCTGTCTCTGTTACGATTACAGAAAATAAAGTTGAACAAATTTGATGAACCTCTCATGTGTCTGGGTCTTTTGACATTTGAAAAAAAACTGACAGTAAGGAGGTGACACATATGAGCCATGTGAGTGGTGTCACCACAACATTAGATATACGACACTTGTGGAAGCCAAACAGTTAAAATGACTCGCTGCACGAATCAACTTTAGACATTAATCCTGAACCATGAACGAATGAAATGATGATATTTAAGCTGAGATATGAAACTCTTGATATTGAGAAAAAAAAAGTTCTAACACAGGCATAGACTCAGCCTCTATGAGTGTTTCTCCTCAGAGTTTTCTTGTTGTGGATGAAACGTGAAGAGGAGCCAGCCTCCAGAACTCAACCGGGTCCAGCAATCCACCTTGAATCCATGCAAGAACAGCGTCTTTGTGCTCCAGTGCGCTTCATTTCTTCTTCTCCACAGTCCTGCCAAAGTACTCCTTCTGGAACTGCTGGAACTCCTCCTCTGTGAACAACGACTGCGGCTCCTTTGGCTTCTCGGCGGCTTGGTCTGGGCGGTTCCTGGACTGTCTCCCAGTATTATGACTCAGGATCTAAATGAGAAAAAGAGCAAGTCAACCAAGTCATCTGAATTGAGACAGTGAAGAGAAACAGAAGCCGATATGAAGTATAGGTAAAAGTAAACTCAACTGAAAAAACAATATTAAAAAAATCGCAGATGAATGGTCGTGTGACTGTAGTCTCTGATTTTTTCGTTTCAAATCTGTTCTGTAAAATTTCACATTTCTGTCAGTCCTGGCGAGATCATTCCTCACTTGTTGTGACTAACAATTTGATATAAAAATGACACTACTATAAAAGCAGTGTATTGCAGTTGAACATTTATGAAAAGGGTTCATCAGTATGATCAATGTCTTTCTTACCTTCAAAGTGTCAGAATCTGTAGTTTTATAGCCTGTTTTCATGAAGTACTTGAGGTTTGCGCTCAGCTGGCTCTTCCCTTGCTTCTTCTTGAACTCTTCTACAATAAAACACCAGAGGAGATGAGGAAGTTTAGAGCAACAGACTGTTCAACAAAGGCTGTAACGTCAAACACAAAACACATCAACTATGAAAACTCTATTCTCTACATATAAAACGGGTTCTATTTGTGACAGGGCAGTAATTAAGACTGAAGGTTTCATTGCAACTCTGCTCAGCCATTTGAAAAGTTATTAATTTTAAAATTAAAAAAAAAAACACACGCTACGATTGGATTTATACAGTGATTTTGGCCAATGTCTACTGTACATCAAGACTGGACCTACTTCACGATTCACAAATGAACTTCACAAAATAAATATGAGTTGCACACTACTGAAGATAATAATGTGTAGAAATAAAATCAGACTGACCCACTGCGGACTTGATCCTCTTGTCTTTGACGGTGGCTTTGCTCTTGCCGGGGCCCAGGCGACCCTGCAGCCGTTTGACCTGCCTGGTGACCCCTTGCCGCTTGGTGCTCACCAGCTGCATCACATTGGCTGCGCTTGGGGTCTGCTGCTGCTTCTTTTTCTTCTTCACTTTACTGACACCTGGCAGGTGGCACAGGACATAGAGAAAGGCAGTGAACCAAATTTATAACAAGGCACATTAATCTCTGATGTGTCCGGGTACCTGAGTGCCCAATGCGCTAAAACTTTTTGAATATAATTTTCATAATAATTTGATCATTGCTGTAATTTAAGTATACGTAATTATATAATATAATTTATAGTAAGATAAACTTCGCTAAGTTAAAAAATTATCAGATTTTTTTTTCGCTGTATTCAAAATAAAATAAGTACTTAATCAACTGGACTCTTAACCTGTGATGGGTGATCGCCATCATCTTTGAATGCCATTTTAAAACGTGAGAATTTCAGTTCACCGGTTTCCTATGTTAAAACTGCTGCAGCGAAGAAATAACAGCGACCACATCTTTTAATACTAAACTTCAACGACGTAAGAAACACGCGAAACCCCAAACACTGGTCAGAGGACGCTCATGTCCGACGCCAACGCTGCTTAGCTGGCGAGCTAGGAGGCTAAACTAACCTTTAATGTCATCGCTGAGCAGCTCCAGTCCTCTTCTCACCAACGACGCCGACATTCTTTTTCTTTAGAGGTTTTAGAGGCTTTGTTGAATCGTCTACACGCTACATCGGTGAGAAGCTGCCTCGACTAGTGATCAGCGACATGTGAGTCCGTCAACATCCGGCGAGCGCCTTTGTGTGCATCGATTAAAAGCGACCGCCCGGACAACGGCCAAAGTAGGGTTCCTACCGGTCGTTCTGTTACACCTGCTAGGCCTACCAGCTACTGTTACTACCAGCAACACTACCAATAGTAATACTACTACTGATGCCGCTGCTAATACTTCTACTACTACTACTATTACTACGAATAATAATAATAATAATGAGTCCGTCCGGCGAGCGCCTATGTGTGCACCGATTAAAAGCAACCGACCGGACAACAGTCGAAGATACTTTCCTACCTCGTTATTATACCTGCTTGGCCTGATACCTTGTAACGTCTGCTACTATTTTTAATAATAGCCAACAACAACAACAACAACAATATGAAGAAGAATTATAAGAACAACTACAATAATAATAATAACATGGATACTGCAGACATACTTGGGAAAACTTCGTCAGACTTTAGGCTATTTAAAAATAAAAGCCCAGGCAGTCACCAAACTAAGTTTTTGAAAAAAAAAAAATGTGTTCTCACTATAGACCCCATAATAAGAGTAATAGAAGGTATTGTAGGGCATAACCATCTGGAAAGCTTAAATAATTACACCTTGGAAACAGATCACAGCAGCTGTCTTTCCGCAACGAAACCCAAATGAAAATAAAGACTCTAAGCCAACTCCTAAGAGAGTAATAATGGGTTCTGTGACAGTGCTGAGGTGAAAGCAGGACATGAATGCAGCCATGACTCTGCATGAATGAATGAATGAATGCACAGGGAGAATTGCCATTTGTCTGAGCTGGAATAAGTGGGACCAACGAGTTGGACAAACGCATGTGTGTAGTCACCTGCAGGCCTCGTTTCCAAACAGGAAAGCGGTTCAACCTGGAGGTATCACCGCCTCTGTTCCTAACAGCTGCTGCAGGCTGACCTGGAGGCGTGCTGGTCTCCAGCGCTCCCTCTCCCGACGATAAAAGCCCCTCGCCCTCTCCGCCGCCCTCAGCCTCTGGCGCACTAGTCGGCCCTGCTAGCGGCAGGTGAAACTCTTCAGAAGCCCGTGTCTCTGCGGAATTGACCATGGCGCTTCGAGCGAGGGCTCTGGTCAGCTCCAAGTGGCTCGCAGAGGCCGTGAAGGCGCGGGGGAAAGTGCGCGTCTTGGACACGTCTTGGTATTTGCCCAAATTGCGGCGCAACGCCAAGAGCGAGTACAAGCAGAGGCACATACCCGGCGCGCTTTTCTTCGACACGGACCAGTGCTGCGATAAAACGTCCCCGCTGGAGCACATGCTGCCGTCGGAGAGGACTTTCGCGGATTACGCGGGGAGTTTGGGGATAGGGAGCGACACGCACGTCGTGGTCTACGACGCCAGCGAGCTCGGCGCGTTCTCGGCGCCGCGCGTGTGGTGGATGTTCCGGGCGTTCGGGCACGGCGCCGTGTCGCTGCTGGACGGGGGGCTAAGGAACTGGGAGCTGGAGGGTCGGCCCGTGAGTCGGTCCGGGTCGGTCAGGCCGGCACCGGGCGAGTTCAGGGCCTCCCTGGACCGCTCCCGGATCAAGACCTACGAGGACATCCTGGACAACCTGGACGCCAAGAAGTTCCAGGTGCTGGACGCCAGGCCGGCGGGCAGGTTCCGAGGACTGGACCCCGAACCCAGAGACAGTAAGTGGTCTGTCAAAAATAAATCTACAAGCTCTTAAGATCCTAACTACAAGAAAGATACGAGAAGAAAAAAAATTGCAAATCTTTATCGCTCATTCTTGTCACTCATTTCTTAGGAAGAGGGGCCCTCAGCCTGGGGCCCCAACACTGAAGAGGCTGAGTCAGTGTGTGGGCTGTAACACCAATGCAGCTATGCTCCGATCACCACACAGCAAAAGATTATTTGAGAAAATTAGATCTGTTTTTCCTCGTTCGTATTGGGAAAGAATTAGAACATGATAGTGGATTCTGTCATGGTTTGAGGTTTGATTCGTAAAGTTGTGGATCTTACTGTAACACTTGTGAAACAGTGCCCCCCCCTCAAAAAAAGCAGATATGTAACTTATTGGTCGTCCTAAACAGAACAAGTCCAAGTCCAAATAATGTGTGTTTACTGATCAGATGCCGTTCATTGGTTATTGTTCCAATCACCAACGCAGCCAAATTCCCTAGAGCTGATTAGTAAATCGGTGTGTTTGTCTTTTGATAGAAAGGGCAGGTGATAGCAAGTCAAGCTGATATGAATTTCATGAGTAATTTCTTTTGAACAAACATATCAAATCTACAGAATATAGTGGGAAAAAAAATGTCTGTCAAAGTATCCTGAAATGAAACATGGTTAACTTAATATTAATCTTATCAAATGGCTCATTTTGTCTTAGCATCCCTCACAAAATACCAAAGATTTTGTTTATTTTCACGGGAGATGAAGAAAAGCACATTACAAGCTCTAGGCACGTTTGACATTTTTGCAAAAACAAAAACAAAAATTACAACAATGATTAAAAATAGAAGAGGAGCTACTTGCCGCAGAGGAGAAAATGGTTATTACATTTTCATCTGCTGTAGGTTTGTCATCTCTTGTGGCCCCACATGGATACAGTGATTTTAACTTTGATCAAAATCTCAGTCTTAAATGTCGAATAAGTCAGATGGATTTTTTAACCAAGAAACGAGAGGACAGAAACGGAACCATCAGATCCCGGTGAAAATATCAAAAGAAAAAGTCGACTGTGGGATCAGACATGTGCAAATGGAAAAACCCCTGGCGAGCACTTGTGTGTGGCCTTTTTTTTTTTTTTTTTCCAGAGTTTACTCTGGACAAACACAGGCTGAGCCCAGTATCACTGCACAACAAACACAAACACATAGGGAGAAAGAGAGAGAGAGAGAGAGAGCAACTTATCTGTAGCTGCTGAACCATATGCTCACACACACACACACACACACACACACACAGGAGGACAGACAATGGTTTATGACTCATTTATTGTCCATTCTGAGATATGTTAACTTGTATAGATAACACACCTTTATTATGTGCCTTATCTTCATCCACAGTCTTGTCTCACACTCACGCACATGTATACACACACACACACACTCACAATTATACACACAGTAAACAGCTCTGATGTGCTGGTACAGGGCCTGTTCGCAGGTGGAACTCCGCATGTAAAAGCAGCGTCAGCGCTGAACTTTGACCTCAGGCGAACTGACTGACTGTTGACATTGGGTAGAGATGCTTTCTATGCAGTGCGCACTTGAGGGAAGCATACGATGGGCTTTTTTTAGGTTAAGATAATAATTTTGCAGCATAAATCCTCTGTAATTATCACTTTGGAGTAGAAATGGCCATTTTTGTTACAGCTGTCCGAAGGAATCATCCTCACAATAAGGACTTAGTATCAAACCCTAAATACTTTTTGGTACCTAATGTGTTTTTTTAGCACTGTATAAGTACCAAAATTTGCTACTGAACACTTGCTCAGATTCATTTTTAAACACATATTTATAGATTTAACAAATAAATGACCCACTTATACTATTTATCCTATTTAGTTAAGGTAAAGTTCTTGTACAGCTGCGTGTGTTTGGACAGTGTTTAACATTGGAAAAGTTTGTCTCCTTTTTAAAATAATAATAAAAAAAAAGTTTTCCATTGAAAATATATTCTTAATTTTTCAAAATAAAGTACTGAAAAAAACCCCTATCGTTTTGGCCTTGGTGCTAAAACTCATGGTGCTGACACATTTCAGACAATAGGCCCTGCTCACTAAAATGTACAGTTTGGTCATCAGATTGCGCAGTAAATGCATTAGGAGCACTCGTTCAATGTGCTGCCTTTCACGGCGAGTGTGCTTATCCCGACAATTCATTCCACAATTCACCGGGCGGACGCTTTTATCCAAAGCGACGGGCGTCTGAGAGCTGAGACAACATCGGCGTGGATCTAGTTAGGAGACGAACAACGCGAGTAGGTGCTGAGAAGTAAAGTTCGAGCCTGAGAGGATGGAGGTGCCCACAGGCAGCGTGAGATGCAATGCACAGAGTGAATAGGATGCATAAAGATGGTTTTGCTGGTTTTTTTTTTAGTCCATTGAGTAGAGAGGGTTTTCAGTAAAGAGCCAGGTCTTTAGTCTTTTCTTGAAGACTGAGAGGGACTCTGCAGACGGAACAAAGTCTGGTAACTCGTTCTGTCATTCCTGGTCAGAGCGCAGTGAGCGCAGTGAAATGCACAGTCCTCATGCCAGCAGGCGGCATTCGAATGCATGAGTAAAAACATCTGATTGGAATGGGAAGTTGAGATAATTATCTCCTCTAACCGAGAAACAGAGAACCTGTGACGTGCAGAGAGCTGCTATCTTTACCAAGAAAAACCTTTGCAATGGTTTTCTTTCTTGAAAGTTAGATTCTGGTTTTATTTCGACAGGGCGTACTTCCAGTATACGTGGCCCTTTGCGGCTGGGTTCATGCTCAATTTGCGCATGCCGCCCCCTCCCGTCGAGATCCGTAGGAAACAAGGGCTTGTGCCTCCTGTCCCGTTGGCCTCCGTCTCCCGTACCTTTTGGGGGAGGTGGGATAAGAGTCTCCAGAAGGGCAGCGCTGATGAGCGTTGCAAAATCTTTCCCCCGCAGTTGCACTGCTGGGATTACGGTAACCGTGGAGACAGCTGTGTGTGTGAGTGACGTCCCTCTGCGAATCCCTGACCCTCTCTCTCTCTGTCTCTCTCTCTGTCTCTCTGTCTCTGTATCTCTCTCTCTCTCTCTGTCTCTGTCTCTCTGTCTCTGTCTCTCTCTCTCTCTCTCTCTCTCTCTCTCCATCTCATTGACAGACATAGAGCCCGGCCACATCCCCGGCTCTGTCAACATCCCCTTCCATTCCTTCCTGTCGTCGTCGGGTCACTTCCTGCCCACGGAGCGGCTCAGGGCCACATTCGCCCAGGCAGGCGTGGACCTCAGCCGCCCGCTCTGCGTCCTGTGCGGCTCAGCTGTGACGGCGTGCCACGTGGCGCTGGCGGCCCACGAGTGCGGACACCCGGGGGTGTCGGTGTACGACGGCAGCTGGTCGGAGTGGTACACCCGCGCCGCCCCCGAGCACGTCGTATCAGAGGGACGGGGGAAACATCTGTTAGGCTCGGTTGGTGGTCCGAGCCTGGATCAGACTGGGACCGATTGACCAAGAGGGATCTTCTCAGTTTGTTGTGGGGGAAAGTGTGATAAGGTTTAAAGGAATAGCTTGAATAGTTTTTCGGTGAGACCACCGAATGTTCTTTTTGCTTTCTTGCCAAGGTTAGATTAGGAGATTGACTGACTGTTTAGCTTAGCTTAGTGCAAAGACATGTAATCGGGGGGAAGCAGTTAGCCTGGCTCTGTCCGAAGGTAACAAACTCAACCTACCTACCAGGACCTGTGAATTTTTATACTTAACATGTTGTATCTGGTTTGTTTACTCTGTGCATGTATGGAAATGTAAAGCCGACAAGCTGCAGTGTCTTGCTCTTGCTTGATATTTAGCTCACAGGCGAGAGGGGCATCAGCCTTTCCATCTTCTGTGACTCTCAGCAAGAAAGCAAATAAGCAAATACGTTCCCAAAATGTCAAACAAAAAAAAACCAAAAGGACAAAACCAAAATATAATCCAAACAAAAAGTTGACTTTTTAATCAGCTCTAAAGCTCGAAAAAAAAGGTCTGTTTACAGCTGCGATTCTTCCGTCTGAATAAAATAGAGCCACACTTTTGTGACGCAGGAGTTGATTACACACACACACACACACACACACACACACACTCTCTCTATCTCTCTCTCTCTACCTGCCAGACTGTTTCATTTCCTTTTAACAGAAGAAACCCACCACCAATTGATTCATATCCAGTAAGTAGATACACTAAGACAAACTGTCAGTGATTTTGTTTTAATTTATAAACAAAAACAAAAAATATATAATGTTGCTCATTATGTAACTAGCAACTCACACTTAGTTTTATATCTGTTATAATTCTCCATTCTTCTTTCTGAAAGTTTATATATAGTTACTTCACTTCAACATGAAATCCCTGGTAGTTGACAACAATTGAGTTGCGTTTCAAGGCAAGAATGACAGCACATTTTTCACCGAAGGTCATTTATCTTTGATGTAATTTTAAATGATTAAAGCATAACGCCCATAATAATACTAAGAAACAACTTGGCTGTAGATGTAGATTAAAGAGTAAAATGACTAGTCGTTTTAGAAGAGAAGTGAGACTTATAAAAATCCAGCCTTCCTCTTTTTTTTTTTTTTTTTTTTAAAGCTGCCCCTTGTTAAATAAACACCATTTCTGTGTTGTTTCACCAAAGCAGTCTCTCTCACCTCAGAGAGGAGTCGATCCAACGGGACTCTTCGCCTTTTTATTTTTATCGCCGCCGTTCCAGCAGCAGGGAGTGGTCGCCGTGTCCTTGGCCCTCAAAACCGGTGAGTGTGTCCATCTGACAAAGGGGACTATTTCTGTTATCTCGCTGTGAACATGAAGTGCCACTGGCACAGTAGCTCACTGGGGCTAAAAGAAAAAACAAAACGAACAAACAAACAAAACTGTCACTTCTGTTTTTCAGTCCTAAATAATAATTTACTGTAATCAACTGTTTAAAAAATAAAATTTAGCATCTCATTTTTGGAAAAAAACAAAATTTTATCCACTGTCTCAAAGTTTTGAGAATGGTGTCAGTGGTAAATTCCAACACTTGAGGGCAGTAAAATACCAGAAGAGTTTTTTTTTTTTTTTAACCATATCAAATGGTACAGCTGCAGTGTGAACTCGCATGGCGTCCAGGTCAACAAGTAGAGTGAGTTTTCGCTTCAGCTTCAATCTCAGTATCCGTCATGATGCCGCCTGCGACACCGCTTTCTGTCCTGATGCTCATTTCATCCCCTTTCTGTTATTACCATTTCTGCTAACATTATGTTTTTTTTTCTTTCCTGTCTAGAAATGAGGTCAAACCAAAGCGTAGGTGAATAAAAAAAAAATACGGTTTCTGAGACATACACTAATGGGATGACTAGCTTCTGTTCATCTTGCGCTGCTTTATGATCTTTTTTGGGGGGGACTTTGTGGTCGGTTTAGCATCTCTATGCGACTTCTAACTGAGCTAAGGCTTCCAAACAAATAAACTTGAGCAGTCCCTTCGTACAGGGGCCGCTTGGGCTCCGGTCAGACAATGTAACTTGATATTACATATCCTTTAACTCTTGTGTTGAACTTAATCTTCAGAAGTGTCCACTGCTGTCTGCTGTTGTGTTTGTTTATTTATTTATTTATTTACTTATGATAAAACCATGGGGGGGCAAAGTAAAAAAAAAAAAAAAAGATACCACACATTGGAGTTTAGACTAAACCAGAGATTGTAGAATTCAGGTTTTCTATCAACAACCAATTTATGTTTTAATTCTAGTATTCAGTCAAAAATACATGGAATATGTAGCATTATGTGGTAAACATAATTCCATTTCTTGGAAGAAAAGCGGAATCCTAAATGTTCCATCTGTTCCTTAATTACCGAAGGTCAATCACTGAATTTAAGGTATATTTAGGCACCCTGTTTCTAGAAGGATGGGCTCGGACGTTTTCGCAGCCCACCTTAAAGACAACACTCATGTGCTCATATGTGTCCCTGCGTCACTGGCCACCGCAGTGACGGGGGACAGAACCAACAGTCCTCGTTCTGTGAAACAATTCAATCTAAAGTTCACAAATCAGACAAATCCGGTCAGTTTGGCCCAAAGTTAGTCTATTTAGAACTTAATTCACTCCATGTGTTTTCCCTGAAAATGTGTCATCCTTCCTTGCAGTTCCGTCCTACTGCTTCATCTTTTTAAAAGTCCAGCATAGCTGCATCTTTATATGCAACATTTTGTCATTTTCAATCCTTGTTCATTTTTGAGCAGTGAGCTTTGAAGAAGCAAGTTTTGATGAAATGCGCTTTATTTCTTAAACTCATACTGCTTCATCTTCACATTAGCACAAGCTGAGTTTTGGGGTTGTGTCTTTGAACGGATTCTCTGTGGTCTGTGGGTTGATCTTTAATCTCTTACATTGCATGGTTGTGAAATGAGAACAGGAACCAAAGACGTGGGATCTTTCCACGTAAAAGTTGGCTGTTGATTGCCCAACAACTTCATGGTGATAAAAGGACTCCAGGCCAAGAAATAGTCCCAAACATGATCCACGTAAAACAACAGGTAGTTTTTACGCTTTTTTTTTTTTTTGACAGATCAATCAAACAAGAGATAATGTGTTAATTAGTGAGCTTTAGATGTGATGGTAGGCAGCTTGTCTCACCTCTGGACAGAGCTAGGCTAGCCCCCCCGTTTATGGTCTTTATGCTAAGCTAGGTTATCACACGGACACGAGAGTGGTATTAATCTTATTCTCCAGCTCATGGAAAGAAAGCACAGTAGTCAGCTATTTCCCAAAGACGTCCATCTCCTTTAAAAAAGAAAAAAAGAAACAACGATGAATCCGTCCTTTAAGAAAACTAAAGAAACATGGAGGCATTTTAAAGGTCTAGTTTTGGAGGGCACACACTCCCGCCATTTCTCACCATATGTGATAGTAACACGATGGCGCTTTAAAGAGGGAATGAGTAACCTGAAGAGTTTATACCGCGCCAGCGACTGAGACGATAAACGAAACGTAACGGCAGCAGAAAAGGAAGGGAAAGTAACCAAGTGGGCAAAACAAAGAAGAAAAGAAAAATAAGGGTGCCAGCACCAAAACGGGTTTCAATCCTGTTTTTTTTTCACAGACCTTGAATCACGTTAAACAACCCATCCAGATAAAACTTTCATACTACCGAGGGGAAACCACACTAACCACAGCTCTATTTTTTCTCAGAAAGCTTTCCTCTACGTCACTTCACATCTCGAAAAAACCGATTAATCCCGAAACAGAGTCTGTCAGTGCGATCTGACTCGACGGACGTGGAAACAGCTTATCGGTCGCCCCCGGGCGTAGATGACGAGAAACGGTGATGCAACAGGCTGAGTTGTCCCCCGAGCGACGCCGGAGGGGTAAGCTCCGCCGAACTAACCCCGGCCCGGGCCCCGGGAGGTAGAGAAATAACCCCCCTTTACGCAGGGCCATGAATGAAGGCGTCTGTGGCAGGAAATCAGGCAGCAGCGATAGTAGCGATTACGAGGACGATGAGTTAGGTTTTTGTTCATGAGATGCTCAGGGGTGATTTTGGCGTCAGAGCGCGCGCGCGTGTGTGTATTTTACGATAAACTATGACATCAGCGATGAAGAAACATGACAAAACCTTTTTTTTTTGTTGTTGGTGGTGGTGGTGTTAAATTAGAATTGTAGCATTTGTATAAAGTGAGACATGGTTCTGAGAAAGACGCCTGGCAACTCCATCCGCTTGCTCACTTTCTTTCAAAGAAGCAAGGAGGTGACGATGCTCTTTTTTCTTCCTTTATTTTATTTTTGTCCTGCTCTTGGACGGGCCGCGAAAGTCCCGGTTTGGGAAAGCGAACCCGAACGCACCACGGCGCGGTGGCAGAGAGACAGGGATGTTAACGATAGACAGAGAGAGAGACAGGTGTGTGTGTGTGGGGGGGGTGGAAAATAAGAGATGCAGTATGTGTGGGTTGATCCAAAGCAAGCGGAGGAAGTGACAAGAGAGGGAAAGAGTGAGGAGAGAGATAATGACAAGAAAGCGACCCAGATGCACTTGATGGGGTCTTAAGGGACCGTATCGATTGTTAAACACGTCAAACAACCAGCGGCCCCCGTGGGGCCCTGCTGACGCCGGCTCGCTCACCGTCGACGACCGGGCGGGAATTTAGAAAATGAGAAGCTCCGACCCGGCGCCGTAGGGAAGAAGTCGGCGGGATGTCGGCGGGGTTTCGTGGCAAAAAAAATAATAAATGAATAAATAAATGAATTCAAAGAAATCCCAACCCGCTGGTCGCTAGACCTCATGGGACTCGACGTCCGAGGCTGTGAACGTCTAGCGGCTCGTTTCTCTGCTGATCGGCCGCAGCAGTCGCACACATGCGCGATCCGCTGACTGACTGAGCCGCTTCTTTCTTCCCCCTGCGCTTTACCCGGCGACCTCAGCCCACACAGCTGAACGTGATGTCCTTGGTGGTGGTGGTGGTGGCTTTCTTTTGTCCAGGTGCGTTGGCATCTCCTGGACCACCTCATTAAAAAGAGGGGGCTCTGGTTTTATTTGTTTTTTTGTTTAACGCGGGGTCTAAGGTCGGTTCGACTGGGGTCCAAGTGTGGTGGCCCGGTTAAAAGTCTGGTGGCCCGGTTAAAAGTCTGGTGGCCCGGTTAATGATTTTGAAAAAAAAAAAAGGCTTCTCTTTTCCTGACAGTGCAACACCCCCACCAGTAACACCAGCTTTCTTGGAAAGGGGGGG
The DNA here is from genome assembly GCA_016859345.1 of Istiophorus platypterus. Lineage (NCBI taxonomy): Eukaryota > Metazoa > Chordata > Actinopteri > Istiophoriformes > Istiophoridae > Istiophorus > Istiophorus platypterus. The sequence continues at coordinate 4,360,435 of CM029114.1, read as the reverse complement.
GGGTAGGAAGTGGTTTGCATGTGTTACATCTGCGTGTGTGTGCATGTGTGCAGTTTTTGTGTTTTGGTTTTTTTTTTTGTTCCCTGTGTCTCGATGAAATGGTAATAAGAAAGAGAAAAGACAGGAAAGAGAACGGCAGACAGCGGTGTCAGCTTTTCTCGTTTCACTTTAGGAGCAGTCTTGGGGAAATCCAAATGTCAGAAGAGAGAGATAATTATAAACGCAACTGAAATCTCACTGTGTGAAAGACCATGAGGCACATGGTGCCTGACAAAGATCAAGAGTTGTTGGTTTGACAGAATCAAAGTTGGGGCCCACAACAGTGACACTGGTTAATGATTTTTCAAAAAACGTGATATTCGCATCAAACCAGGAAAATCCAGGCCGAAAAACAGGGGCTCCCGCTCCAAAACGACATTAAAAGTCCCGTGGAACAATTTAGAACAGCACTTTTTTTAGACCCAGGATACCACACTTCCCATGATGCAAGTTGATAGGGTTTTATTTTAGACTTTTCCTGCGCACCTCAAACCCCAAAGTAAATACCAAACGGACTGTGCTCGTACGACGCTTCTTCTGGGCTCATTGACGCTTTTACACCGCTGCCATATTCGCCCGTTCACGCGCACATTCAGGAAGCGCTATTTTTCTACACATGCAGCACTTTGCATACGCATGCACGCGCATGCGCATGCACACATACACACACACACATGAACCATGGGGCACATAAGTTAGGGGGTTCAGTATCTTGACTGAGGACACACAGGCCAGAGAAGGCGGGGAATCGGAGCGCTGACCTCCTGGTCGTCGGGCGACCAACCGCTCCACCGACCAGGGGTGTTTTCCGTGGGTGTTGCCCCTTTCAAGACATTGCAAGAGATGCACTTTGACTCAAAGTTTTACGGCTTTGGATGTGAGCGGGGACACTTGGGACTCGACTGAGCTTTGACGGACTAACCACCAACCATAGCGAACGATATGAGCACGGGATAGTGGATAGTGGGCTCACATGGGGTGTCCTGTAGGCCGACCTTATACAGATGATTGTGACTGCATCGCACATGGTTTGTAGTAAAAACCCTGCTTGCCTACACCGAGGCTTCGTATTCGATTGCGGTTCTCGGGTCAATGGGTTTGCAGGAAATGCACCAGGGCAATTTGTACATGAAGAAGCCAAGGTACGGAGCAACTGTGAACAGACCAAAGTTATATGATTTAAAAAAAATTTCTTTTGGTAATAAGATTATTGACATCTAATCGCATGTAATCTGTGGTTAATGAGGTCGAGTTAATCCTCCTCATCTCCCCTGGGGCTGCGATGCCACCATAAGGTCCTGCCGCTGTTCCCTATAGATGCCACGTCGCTTTTCTCAAGGAGCCATCGAGAAACATCTTGGCCCGCTCAGCTTTGGTTGGCGGACCTGCACAACAGGATGGACTCGGTGTTTCTGTTATAGATAGACAGATAGACAGATAGATAGATAGATAGACTTTATCATCATTGCACATAAGATACAACAAAACCAGCACCATACAGTTAAGTATTTCGTGAGCAGCTACAGCGGCGGGGCCTGAATCTAATATATCAGGTACACTGTGACTTTAAGAGGATCTAGTCAGTTCACCTTCCCTTTTCTCAACTTTTTTTGTTTTTTAAAAGGGGACTTTTAAAGGTGTTGGCTTCCTGCCTTCAGACAAAACCATTTTTGCTCTCTTGCTTCCTCGGGAGCAAACTAGTTGGGAAGTTGCTCTCCAGCCCCCCCCCCCTCGGCGGTGAGGAGGAGGAGGAGGTCGTGACACGAGAATCAAGGGCCGGCGATGTTTTATTTATTCATTTATTTATTTTTAAGAACAGAAAATGCCGCTGGCAGGAAGCGCACCTGTCAGAATCATGGAGCATGTGGCTTCTCAGAAATAACAGTCTGACCTTTATTAAACCACACAAACAGGTGACCACAGAGTCAAAAAAAAAACCCCAAACAACTTGTTCCTTCTCCTGTGCACAGAAATGAAAAAGGACAAAAAGAATTACATATATATATGTATATATATATATATATATATATATATATATATATATATATATATATATATATATATATATATATATATATATATGTATATACATATATAAAGAGAAGTTTGCTTTAATAGAAATATATCGTGATTGATTTATGTTTAAGGGTCTTTTAAAACATAGTGCACTGTTGTTGCTGTTGTTGTCAAGTTCACCTCTTTAACTTTATTTTGGGGCTGAGGATGTTTGTTTGCTTTAATAAGCACATACCACAGGTACTACCTGATTGGATGACGCCACACACACACACACTCACAAACCCACACTTACTTATATTTCATCCTGTTTACGACGGGGTTTAAATGTCAGTGTGGGGCAGCCACAGAGGCAGAGATAATCTATCAGGTGAGATCTTTGCCACAAAAGGCAAAGGCGGAAAAAAAAAATAAATAAGAAATTAAAAAAACAAAAACAAAAACATAAAAAAATAGAAACGAAACTCTTACAGGTTGAAGTTTTGTAGTTTGTATTTGCAGCTCGACAAACGCGGGAGCGGGGGCAGAATCAGGCGCGGGAGGGGGACGAGCCTCCTTATCTCGATCTTATTTCTCGGTACCGACCTTCAGAGAGATCGACGGCTTTCTCCTATCTCCTATCTCCCATCTCCTCTTCTTCTTACTCCCCCTCCTCCTTTTTCTTTCTTCTTTTTTTTCTTCCGGTGGATGGTTATGTATATCTCCCGGGGACGGACTGACTCTTACTCGCCTGACGCGCTCTCTCCCTCTCGCAGGACACCAGACGCAGTGAGCGCTGCGCTCCGGGGCGGACACTGAGCGGCTTCTTCTGAGGTAAGGCGCCAGAAAAAGGCGGAGGGTGGGTGGGGGAACGAAAAGAAAGAGGAAAGAGGAAAAGAGGAGGAAAGAGGAAAAGGTCCTTCATTGACAATCCACGAATTCAGCTTTGATTCGTGCCCGTTTGTTGGACGCATTTGGTTACCTGTCCCCAGGTGGCAGGGAGAAGACGGGACACCCGATCAGGAGCGCAGCTGATCTGCTTAAACGTGGGGCAGGGGGGTAATATTTTCACATATTAATATGTGTGTGTGTGTGAAACCGTTTGAGGGACTGTTTTATAACGGGCGTAACTGACAGCGATTTTCTTTTTTTTCCGTAACGTGGGTTGTTTTAGTTTCATCACTAGTCACCGGCTTTGCACGACGCTCCGTGCATCTTCAGTGTCACGTATTCTTCATTAGAGAAGAGGAAGAAGAGGGGGGGGGCAATCAGGAGCGTGATAAACCGATGAAGCACCAGAAGTGTCTCCTCACCTGCTGTCATCATCACCATCACCCCCCCCACTCTTCTTTTCTTTTTTTTTCCCTCGTGGAGGGGATAGAGGTGAAAGTACCCTTCCCCCGTTGTGAGCGCCTTTCCTCGCTGCAGCCTGAGAGTCAAAACCCGGGGGTAAAAAGAAATAAAAAATTCAGCCTGTTGCTGTGAGTCCACAGTTTTGACGCGTGACAGGAGACAAAGGTGAGAAAATGGCAGGTGCTATACCCCCCCACCCCCCACCCCCCCGCGCGGAGCAGGATCTGAGACATTTCTATTGATGCTTTTTTTTTGTTTTTTGTTTTTAAATTTCGATCACCTGTTGACTGTCAGGACTGTTTCTTGCAGCATCCGTGGTCAGGGACAGAGCAAAAAGATGCAGGGCCATTTATTTGATATGTGTGTGTGTGTGTATATGTATGTGTGTGTGTGTGTATATGCATGCATATATATATATATATATATATATATATATATATATATATATATATATATATATATATATATGTATGCCACTTGTCAGCTGTAGCTTTCCATCTGCACAGGATGAGAAGAAGGAGGAAGCAGTGAATCACGCCCTGAATCGGCTTTGGAAGCGGTTTGAGGAGGGAAAAAGGAAGAAAGAAACAAAGGAAAAGAAAAGAGGATTAATGACGTGACAAATGGGGAGATATAAGAACACACCGGTGCTGCTCCTCCTCCTCGCTGCGCTTCAAGTCTTCGCCAAAAGATCAGACTGCCCCATAGCCCCAGATCAAGGTTAGTGATTTCTGATGACTTGATTTTTATCAGCTTGCTTTATTCAATTCATCTTTATTTATGTAGCGCCATATCATTAAAAAATACATTATCCCAGGGCACTTTTCATATATAGCAGGTCTAGACCAGACTCTTTATAGTTATTACAGAGACCCAACATTTCCCCGATGATGAGCGAGAACTTGGCGACAGTGCCAACGAAAAGGGCTAACAGGGCTAATAATATTACTTCTTCTTTTTCTTTCGGCTTTTCCCTTTAGGGGTCGCCACAGCGAATCAGTGTCCTCCATCTAACCCTGTCTTCTGCGTCCTCTTCTCTCACACCAACTACCTTCATGTCCTCTTTCACTACATCCATAAACCTCCTCTTTGGTCTTCTTCTAGGCCTCCTGCCTGGCAGTTCTAAACTCAGTATCCTTCTACCAATATATTCACTATCTCTTCTCAGGACATGTCCAAACCATCTCAGTCTGGCCTCTCTGACTTTATCTCCAAAACCTCTAGAATGTGCTGTCCCTCTGATGTACTCGTTCCTGATCCTATCCATCCTGGTCACTCCCATAGAGAACCTCAACATCTTCATCTCTGCTACCTCCAGCTCTGCCTCCTGTCTTTTCCTCAGTGGCACTGTCTCTAGACCAAACAGCATCGCTGGTCTCACCACAGTTTTGTACACCTTTCCTTTCATTTTAGCTGAAACTCTTCTATCACACATCACACCTGACACTTTTCTCCACCCGTTCCAGCCTGCCTGCACACGCTTCTTCACCTCTTTTCCACACTCTCCATTGCCCTGGACTGTTGACCCTAAGTACTTAAAATCCTCCACCTTCTTTATCTCTTCTCCCTGTAACCTCACTCTTCCACTTGGGTCCCTCTCATTCACACACATGTACTCTGTCTTGCTGCGGCTAACCTTCATTCCTCTCCTTTCCAGGGCAAATCTCCACCTCTCAAGCTTCTCCTCCACCTGTTCCCTGCTCTCACTACATATCACAATGTCATCTGCCAACATCATAGTCCATGGAGATTCCTGTCTAACCACGTCTGTCAGTCTGTCCATCACCATAGCAAACAAGAAGGGGCTTAGAGCTGATCCCTGATGCAGTCCCACCTCCACCTTGAACTCCTCTGTCACACCTACAGCACACCTAACCACTGTCTTACAGTCCACATACATGTCCTGCACCACTCTAACATACTTCTCTGTCACTCCAGACTTCCTCATACAGTACCACAGTTCCTCTCTGGGCACCCTGTCATACGCTTTCTCCAGATCTACAAAGACACAATGCAGCTCCCTCTGACCTTCCCTGTACTTCTCTATCAACATCCTCAAAGCAAATACTGCATCTGTGGTACTCTTTTTTGGCATGAAGCCATACTGCTGCTCACAAATGCTCACTTTTGCCCTTAGTCTAGCTTCAACTACTCTTTCCCATAGCTTCATTGTATGGCTCATCAGCTTTATTCCTCTGTAGTTGCCACAGTTCTGCACATCTCCTTGTTCTTAAAAATGGGCACCAGCACACTTCTCCTCCATTCCTCAGGCATCTTCTCACTATCTAAGATCCTGTTAAACAACCCAGTCAGAAACTCTACTGCCGCCTCTCCTAGACACTTCCATACCTCCACAGGTACATCATCAGGACCAAGTGCCTTTCCACTCTTCATCCTCTTCAGTGCCTTCCTCACTTCATCTTTACTAATCTTTGCTATTTCCTGATCCACAACAGCCACATCTTCTACTCTTCGTTCTCTCTCATTTTCCTCATTCATCAACTCTTCAAAGTACTCTTTCCATCTTCCCATTACACTGCTGGCACCTGTCAATACATTTCCATCTCTATCCTTAATCACCCTAACCTGCTGCACGTCCTTCCCATCTCTGTCTCTCTGCCTTGCCAATCTGTATAGATCAGTCTCTCCCTCCTTACTGTCCAACCTAACGTACAAGTCATCATAAGCCCCTTGTTTGGCCTTTGCCACCTCTACTTTCACCTTACGCTGCATCTCCCTGTACTCCTGTCTACTCTCTTCAGTCCTCTCAGTGTCCCACTTCTTCTTAGCTAATCTCTTTTTCTGTATACACTCCTGCACCTCCTCATTCCACCACCAAGTCTCCTTATCTACTTTCCTTCCAGATGACACACCAAGTACTCTCCTTCCTGTCTCCCTGATCACATTAGCTGTAGTTCTCCAGTCATCTGGAAGCACCTCCTGACCTCCCAGAGCCTGCTTCAACTCCTTCCTAAAAGTCATGCAACACTCTTCCTTTTATAGCTTCCACCATTTCGTCCTCTGCTCTGCCTTTGTCCTCTTCGTCTTCCTCACCACCAAGGTCATCCTACACACCAGCATTCTATGCTGTCTGGCTACTCTCACCAACCACTACTTTGCAGTCACTGATCTCCTTCAGATTACACCGTCTACACAAGATGTAGTCTATCTGTGTGCTCCTACCTCCACTCTTATACGTCACCCTGTGCTCCTGCCTCTTCTGGAAGAAAGTATTCACTACAGCCATTTCCATCCTTTTTGCAAAATCAACCACCATCTGTCCCTCTGCGTTCCTCTCCTGGATACCGAATCTGCCCATCGCTTCCTCATCGCCTCTGTTTCCTGCACCAACATGTCCATTGAAGTCTGCACCAATGACAACTCTCTCATCTCTAGGGATGCTCTGTATGGCTTCATCAAGGTCCGACCAGAATTTCTCCTTCTCCTCCAGCTCACAGCCTACCTGTGGAGCATACCCACTAACCACATTGAACATTACACCTTCGATTTCTAGCTTCAGACTCATCACTCTATCCGACACTCTTTTTACCTCCAGGACATTCCTAACAAGCTCCTCCTTCAAGATAACTCCTACTCCGTTTCTCTTCCTATCTACACCATGGTAGAACAACTTGAACCCTGCTCCCAAACTTCTAGCCTTGCTACCTTTCCACCTGGTCTCCTGGACACACAGTATGTCTACCTTCCTCCTCTGCATCATGTCAACTAACTCTCTACCCTTTCCTGTCATGGTTCCAACATTCAAAGTCCCTACTCTCAGTCCTAGCCTCTTGGCATTCCTCTTCTCTCTCTTCCCTCTGAACACACCTTCCTCCTCTCCTTCTTCTACCAACAGTAGTCCAATTTCCACCGGCACCCTGTAGGTGAACAGCACCGATGGCGGTCGTTGTTAACCCGGGCCTCGACCGATCCGGTATGGGATTCATAGATTTGATTTGCATGTTTGATTTGGCAAAAGTTTTATGTCGGATGCCCTTCCTGACACAACCCTCTGTATTTGTCCGGGCTTGGGACCGGCACAATAAGACACTGGCTTGTGTCCCCTTGTGGCTACATTAGCGCTAATATTATTACAAATAGGACTAAATGAAATGATAACAGCAGTTATCACAACAATTACAGCAGTGGCTGATGATCAGGCTCATGGGGGCCGTAGGTTTATAGTTTATGTTGTCATATCGTTCTGTTGCGCACAAAACATTGGTGACAAGAACAGCGGCCAAAAAGGGCGAGTTCTGGAACAAAAAGTTGCATCTCATCCCTTCAACCCTTTGCCTTGTTGATCCTTGCAGATCTCACCTGCTACAACGACTACGACAGGAACATCACCTGCACATGGGACGCCGCGCGGGAGCCTGGCCGCGGGGACCCCTCGTGCACGCTGTTCGCTGTGAGGTCAGACACCACGCTAAGGTAAGGACGGCCTTCTCAGCAGCAGGCTGTGAAAAAAATGAATTTGGGAAAAAAAAAAAATTTTTTCTTTTTCCTCAGAAAACGCCAGTATTATAGTTCCTGTTATTCTGAGCCCGCTGACGCCTCCAGGCCAGCGCTGAGGAAGTGCTACCTGCTCTTCAAAAGAAGTAGCACCGTGAGTTGTTAGGGGGCCCCGTGGCAGCCAAACCGCCACTAGACCCCTATTTAGAATATTTAAAAAAATAACCTGCTTAATATCTATACCTATAAAATTAGAGAAGAATTCCATAGATTGCTGCCCTTTGCCCCAAAAACAGCATTTATACATCTAAAACTTAAGGCTGCCAGCTTGAGCTTATAATTGGAGCACTCTGTAAATGCAGCTCTCCGTTGGACATCTTGGTGTTCGACGCTCCTACTCTAATTTATATCTATCTCTGTTTATATCATTTTGACTCCTTGTCTTACGGATTTTTTTTTTTCTTAAAGCAATGTTCTTTTCTTAAAAATATCCCCCCAGTTTCAGAGCTTCCACCTGCTGAATATCACGCTCAGATGCAGAACCCTAAATCTGATGATTTCCTACAAGCCTGCTTGCCACGGTGAGTATATGCATATACAGGTAACATATAGACTCTTTGCAGCTTAGCTTGCAAGGTATCCATGGTGACCAGCTAAAACAGACTATCATCTGCTGTCTCGCAGTAAAGCTGAGTCCTCCGGGAAAACCAGACATCAACTCTACCTCCATCTCCTGGTGTCCCCAAGTGAAGCCCCGTCAAGACTTCAACTATTACAACTCCCAACTGCAGTGGAAGAAATGGGACCAGTCGTGGAGCGTGTGTATATATTTTGTATCTATGCATTAATCCATGAATACAGGAGTGTGTGTGTTCGTGTTCTTGTTCGTGTTGGGGAGATCTTGAGGGCAGGTGCGAAATGATTTGTGAAATCAACAGCGACAGAACAAACCTTTTCAACACCCGCACGTTTCTCCCTTCCCTTTGCGCCAGGACCCCACTGTGAACGCCCACATCTACCAGGGGAATTACAACGCAGAGCTGGACCCGGATCGGCTCATGCAGGGAGAGAGGTACGAGGCACGCGTTCGGGTGACCGGAGAGTTCGAAATCGAGTCAACCTTGAGCGAATGGAGCGACTGGAGCCCCAGCACATCATGGGTGTCACCTGTGGGGACAGAGAGGCAGGCCAACTCGAGTGAGTGTCGCCAGACGTGGACGGGAACCAGTCGGATTCAGTTTTGGTTAAACTTTGCACTTGGAGATGTGTTTCGCGGCTGCGTCCCGAATTCCTGGGAAGGAAATCAGCTAAATGAAAAAACAGCTCTGTAATGAGAAACAGTCATTTATCTTATATCACATGGAAATAAGCTTGTTCACCTGCTGTATGCACACAAACCAGATTTGCTCTTCATAGCTGGATAAACACAGTATTAAGTGACCTGCTATGTCCTGTGTTCCTCAGAAATTGATGGGATCGTATTGAGCATAATCGTCTTGGGCGCAGCCATTGCTGTGATTGTGGTTGTAATGGTCCTCAAGAATGACAAATTCACCTGGTGAGCAGACACAACCACAGAGACATACACACAAATAAAGACTTTTGTGTATATGTGTGTGTGTGTGTGTGTGTGTGTGTGTGTGTGTGTGTGTATATATAAATATATATGTATATGTGTGTCTGTGTGTGTGTGTGTGTGTGTGTTTGTGTGTGTTTGTTCTTTTTTTTTTGCAAAGAATATGTTCATTTATGTCGAAAAATATTGAATAATTTCTGTCAGCTTGGCTAAAAGATAACGCCGTTCTGTCTTTTAGGGTGTACATGGTAAGGAAGATCAGAGGTCCGCCCCTTCCGGACCCGGCAAAGTCCTTCCTAAAGGATACAAATTTTCAGATGAGTGTATGAAATCTTTTTTTCCTTAGTGGTCGTCACTTGCTCTAATTTGTTGCTCTTTGATAAAGAGTTGAATATTGTGTTCTTTTAAAAAGAGCGAGATTACAACATATTAAAGCAGCATTAGTTTTGGGGGTCTTTGGGGCTACCTGGGGGCATTAGAACAAGCTGTAAGCAACACATTAGGTATTATGGTAAATGTGCCCTCTGTCTTTTTTTCAGTAGCTGTTTTGGTGTCAACCAGCTTCTTAGAGAAGTATCTGACTCTTGAGCTTTTCGGATTCCCTCTCCCACAAATCGCTAGCAGCTCCGTCTGTCATTTGGTGCTTGATAGTTAGCATGGAGCAGGTTTACCATAGTTTTATTATTATTATTATTATTATTATTATTATTATTATTTTTATTATTATTTTCTGAAACCAGATGGAACAGCGAGGTTGACAACAGCAATGAGGCTGAGTCAAAATCGGTCCCCAAGTTTGCGAATTGGAAAAAAACAAAATAAATGAGGCAAGTGGCACTAAAATTCTCGTCAAATCTGAGGGGGGGACCGCATGGATCTCTGCAGGTTCTGTCACTACAAGCAATCACCTTTATGCGTCTGATTTGTTGTTGATATAAAAAAAAATAAAAATCCATGTGTATAGCTATAAAGATAGCATGACGCAACACAATAAAAAAAAAAAAAGGGGGATGGAAAACATTGACTAAAACCGGTAAGAAGTACGGCCCACGTAGGATGTGAAACCAGACAGAGAAAGATAATCGACAGGCAAAACATGTATGACCTTTACGATCCTAAATGCAGCAATACAGCTGAGAACAGAGACTCAAACACCATAAACTCTGCATATTTGCCTTGATACAGACTATTTCTGCAGGTTTAAAACCTCGTAGTCGAGCGCAGATTTAGTTTCTTCTGCATTTTCAAAATTTTATTTTATTTATTTTTATCTCTCCGCTCACTCCCCTACCTGCGATCGTTTCTCCTCAGAAATGGCTGAGCCCCCATTTCGGCGAATCATCCCTCTGCTCCCCCTTGAAATTTGAGGCACTCAATGCAGTGGAGGTGACCTCCACCATAACAATCTACAGGCCAGAGGCAGCAGTGATGCTGGAGAAGACGAGGGACGAAGGCAGCTACGAGTCAACCAGATCCAGCTTCTCCAACCCCAGTTACTCCAAGCTGTGTGCTCCTCCTCCTCCTCCACCTCCTCCTCTTCCTTTCTTCTTGCCTGCCACAGGGAACCTTGGGCCCTTTGCCACTCATCCACCTAAGGGACCTGACACTGGACAAGGTGATGGTAAAACTACGGAACAGGACAGGGAGGAAGAAAGAAGGAAAGCAGCAGAGATCCAACAGTTGCTCTCCAAAGGCAACAGCAACACTGAGCAGGTGCAAGTAATGTCAGACTACGAGAAGGTGGAGAAGCCCCCGGTTGAGCGCTTCAGGCTCCAGAGTCTAGATTCAGGTGTGTGCAGCGGCGAAGAGGTCAGCCATGAGAGTCTGGAGGCGGACAGCATTGGTGTGACGGACAGCCACGGTGAGGGGAACGGAAAGGAATGGGATTCCAAGAAGCTGTTTGGAGGCAGCGGAGGCGTCTTCGGCAAAGGGTCCATCCTGGTTTGCTCCGACTACGAGCAAGTGCAGATGCTGCAGCCCGGCAGCCCCGAGCTGCCCAGCCTGGACTCGGGGGTCGGCAGTGGGAGCGAGGAGCAGGGGAGTCACGAGGAGAGCCTGGATTATGATGACAAGTCCGCCGAGTCCACGAGCATCCAGTTTCCCCCGCTGCCTCTCTCCCATGCTCTACCCTTCTCCCTGTCGGCTTTCCCACAACCGCCCCTGAAGCTCTTCGGGACGGGTTTGGGTCAAGCCCTGCCGTCGGTGAGTCAAAGTGACATAATGGGGAGGATGACGTCAATGTCCAGGTCAATGGAACCCTCTGGCAGCGGATATATGCCAGTGAAACAGGAACAGAGTTGAAAATTTAAAAAAACCTAAACACTTTAAAAAAAAAAAAAATCATTTAAATGAATGGCAGCTTTTTTTTTAGATTTTCTTTTTTACAATTATTTTCAACAGTGTTAAACATCATATCATATCATGTATTTATAAAGTGTTAGGAGTCTCTGGAGGAAAGGGTGATTTCAATGAATGTATTTTTTGTTTTGATACACTCTTACACCACATATTTATGGCATTTATTTATCATATATGGCATGCACACTTAGTTATTTTTGCTTGATGACAAAACATAAATAAATAACATAAATAAAAACCATGACAATATTAGAAAAACAGAAAAAAGGAAAGAAAAAAGGAATTATATCCAGTATTAGTGTTTCATATTATGTTTTTCTTTTGTTTTTATATACACTTTAAACATTTGGGGAAAAATGGGAAAATGTGTACTTTTCTCTTGTTCATTGTGAGACATCATAACAGATGTTGTCTCAGGGCACTTTTCATACAGAGCAGGTCTGGACCAGACTCTTTATAGTTATTATTTACAAAGAGCAGGCACTTGGCAACAGCGGCAACGAAAAAGTCCCTTTTAACAGGTAGAAACATTGAACAGATCCCGGCTCATTTTGGGTGGGAGGGAGGAGTGAGAGCAAAGCATAATAATGGGACTAATAGCTATACTGTATATACTATAGTTATACTAACAGGGCTAATAATATTACTAATAGGACTAAATGAAATTTTAGCAGTAGCAATCATATTAAGTCAAGCAGTGGGTGCTGATCGGGCTCATGGGGCAGTAGATGGTCTGCAGCCATGGATCCAGACTCAGGAGCATCAGAAAAAACCTGCAGAAAGCAACAGGAGGAAGAGGAGACATGAGAAAGCACAACACTGTGGGAGAGAGAGGAAGGACAGTTAGTAACGAGCATTTAGAGGTGTTAATGTGCACGGGGAGAGGAGGAGGAGGCGGTGGAAAGGGAAGCTCGGTGCATCATGGGAAGTCCCCCGGTAGTCTGGGCCTACAGCAGTATAGTGAGGGGATGGCTCGAGCTACTGCTGAGCTAGTTCTAACCATAAGCTATATCAAAGAGGAAGGAAGCCAACTAAATGGAGTTGTATATAATAGATTGCTACCAGCATGATAAACGTTTCGATGAGCTCAGTGATCCACTGTTTTGCTAAAATAGCTCCCGAGACTTCTTTTTTTTTTTTATTTTGTTTTATATGGATCTGTACATGTATATTATGTGAAATGCTGCCTTATACCTAACAGTAGTTTGTGTGTCCGACCCTGACCTAATGCAAGAAAACTGAATCCCATCAGTGGGGTCGGTGGTCAGAGTTCAGAGGTCAGAATTACTAAGGACTTAACGAAACAAAAGGATTGTATCTTGTGATGGAAACTATACTGAACCATGAAACATTGCTGTTATTATTTTCTTTATCACTTTGACTTGTTTGTTTTTTTTGTTGTTTGTTTGTTTTTTCAACGCTGACCAAATGATCATGGTATCTCATCAAATCCATGATTCCCTTTTATTTCGCACAAAAAAACAAAAACAAAAAAAACCCCACAACTTATTTGTTCTTACAGGTTAAAAAAACATGCTGAAGGCCATTTCCTATCTCATAGTGTCATTGCCGAGCGTTTTATTTTTGAATGTTTTGAAAGACTCACTTTCTATTCAGGGTCACAGTTGCCACCTTCTCCTGATCCGGCCGAGTGTGGGTGCAGTCAGAAGGTGGCAGAACTGTTATGTTTGTGTGTCTGTGTGTTTTGGTATATATTGGTACTTTAAAATGTACTGACTGTGAGGATGAATAAGTTATTGACCTCAGTAAAATCTGTCAGGATATTTTTTTTTCTTTTCATTGTTAATCGCCACTTACCCGCTCTGTCACTTGTTTGTGTTGTTGCCTTCACCTTACACCTCATGAAATGATGTAATGTAAATTCTGAAAAGAACAAACTTTGCTCAGCGCTGACATGTAACCCCAACAATGATATTGGGTCATTTTGAATGTAACAGAAATGGAAATAAATATTTTACCTGCTTAAGGACTCCATTTCGAAAAGTTTCTCAAGTTAAAATACTAAATCATAGGTGCATGAGGAAAAGGCAATCAGGGTTTATGGAGTGAAGAATTGAATTTAAGAGTTTTTAAAAGACCTTTTCAATACTCCATAGAATGCAATCTAATGTCTTACTGGTCGGGAATGATGGAAAACATATAAAAGGACTGGCATTTATATCACATTTTTGTATGGACTTCCTAGCTATATATAACAATAATTACTACTAATAGTTAATCAGTTAATGTAACCGGGGGGGGGGTCTTGGGGCCTCTGCATGAAGTGAAGTTAATATCTCCTGTTGTAAAGTAACAGATCTTAGTTAAACTTCTACAATTGAAGGCTACACATCAGGAATGAGTACATCAGAGGGACAGCACATGTTAGAGGTTTTGGAGATAAAGTCAGAGAGGCCAGACTGAGATGGTTTGGACATGTCCTGAGAAGAGATAGTGAATATATTGGTAGAAGGATACTGAGTTTTGAACTGCCAGGCAGGAGGCCTAGAAGAAGACCAAAGAGGAGGTTTATGGATGTAGTGAAAGTGGACATGAAGGTAGCTGGTGTGAGTGAAGAGGACGCAGAAGACAGGGTTAGATGGAGGACACTGATTCGCTGTGGCGACCCCTAAAGGGAAAAGCCGAAAGAAAAAGAAGAAAGAATTGAAGGCTACACAGAAAATCAAAAAGAAACAAAAACAGAAAACGACTAAAAAGTGGCTAAAGGGAACAAAACAAGACTACAAACACAATATTTTTGCTAAAATCAACACGTGTCCCTAATGAATTGATGAGCTTCAACAACTGTCTCCTTAAAGTAAGAATTGATCTTAACGTTTGCAGCAGAGAAAATATTAGAGACCTTTTCAAGCAAATTTTTTTTTTGAAGCAACTGTCCTCATTGCATTTTTAAAAAAAAAAACTTTTCAAGAATTTTCCATACTCTGCATAATACACAACCTCCCCGCCTCGACGTCAGGCCTCCTCTCAGCGTCAGCTGGCTCCCTTTTCGGACCCGCTGGGATTACTTGTTTGCCTGGAAATTGAAGTGAATCCAGGGAAACGAGCCGAGCACGTAAGTAGCACAGGCCGCTCACCATTCCCATCAGGCTTACCTGTCGACTGGGAGCCCCGCGGTTGCTAGGCGATGACTGGCGACATCAGTGCACCTGCCACTGACCTGACTCCTGACTTGCCGCTGCCACCGGCAGACGTTTATGATCAAGCCTTCAGTTATGAGCTTGCTGGTGTGTTTTTTGGTTTTAATTCAGCTTTCATCCAAACCAGTGAAATAACTCAACCTGCGTCTGAGCAGATCCAAAAGAGCTCTGGGAGATATTGACACTCTCTTTTTTTTTTTTTTTTTTTTACCTTTGGACTTACAAACAGAGAAGGGGCCGTCCTCTGTCCGCCCGGAGCAACATGTCCGGGGGGCTTATGCGATTTCCAGAGATGCTAAATAAAAGCCTCTGAATTGGAAAACTCGGACGCCGAGGAGATGCCCCAGCTTGACAGTGAGATGGTTCCTCGAGGGACAAAGGACATGGAGTGACGCAATGGCACCCCAGCACGGCTCTGAGAAATCATTTCCATGTGACCAGGGGGCCACAGGTGCTTCTCCGAGGAATGGGGTCAGTGCTGATACTGAAATGCATTTGCAGACTGAAGTTTATCCCCAAAGCAGGTTGAGAATTAGCAAACCTGGGGAGCCGTTAGAGAGAAACCAGCACCAAACAGAATCCTTTCCGTGTAAGACTTTCGGAATTTGGGAAAATGGGAGCGCTTGTTTTGGCAAAATGCTATCTATAGACCTGGCCAGCTCCAGAAATCTTCCTGACCTACAGAAGGTTTGCATTCACATGGCTCTCGCGTTCACGATGGGTTCACATACTTAAACGACAAATCAACCACAATCAAAAGTGTTTTTCTTTTTGTTTGTTTTTTTAATCTTGGGTGGAATCAGTATAAAGAGGTGTTAGCTCGAGGCTAAAAGTTGCAGCTGCAAAATGTGGTGTTAGTTTCGTGCACCTAGAACAAGATACGATCTCCTCCTGCCATCTGTTCTTCTGTGGAAAAGCGCACCGTGGTTCAAACTATGTCAGAAAGTCTTTTAAAATTTGGTATGTAGGCACTGCCTTCAGTATAGCTTAATACTTTTACAATAAACAATACAATAAATATAAACTGAGTAAAATTGATTCTCAGTTGTCATTTATAGTAGTTTTATTATTCATGGTGGGTGACAGTAAAAAAGGTACATGTTAACACTAACTTTGCGTATTTGCCCTTTAGCGCACAAATTGAATCGGAGTAATGGTGTAAATGTCCAATACCCAACACTGTGCCAATGATTAATACCTATAATTATCATCATGCTCTGAAACTGCACTGTAGGCCATGGTGGAGACACATCATGTCTTTAAATGAATTATTCACCTACAGAAGATGCTCCTTTTAACCTCATGAGGGGTCGCATCAGGGATGTGATGAAGCAAAAAAAACAAAACAAAAAACCTTAGTTTTTCACGATTCAACCCAGCACCAACAATTCAATAAAGCATTTGTACTGTGAGTGATATAAGCAACAAGGTAAAGGACAAGAAGAACTAGACATTGTCTTGCAATCGTCATTACTTCTTTATTACATGAGTACTCAGTAGTTATTGTTAAATTATTACATGAGTACTCCGTAATCATTACTACACTTTTATGTGAGAACTCAATATTTATTACTACATTATCACATGAGTAATCACTGGTCTTTACTACATTATTACATTTTAATCAGTACACCCATCTTCATACTCGGCCTTCGTGTTAATCTCAGCTACACGCCGGTAAAGATTTCTGACTGTATCTGGCCCAGTTGTGAAGCTGTTCCTGTGAGAACAAATGTCCACAGTCAAACTGTCAAAACCATTTCTGTGGTTGTTCCCATCACAGTAGGTGTCTTCAGGACAACATTTTGCCATGATGATGCACACACACACACACACACACACATACACACACACGCACACACACACACATACACACACACGCACACACACACACACATACACGCACACACACACACACAGTGTGACAAGGTGAAAACATTACCAGTCACAATGGGAATATCAATATAAGTAGGTAGTTAGGGGGGGTAGTAGGTAGGGGGAAATGAGAGATGTAAAGTCATTTTGAGTTCCCAAGATGCATGAGCTTGTAAGACATGTTGTTGTCTGAGGATAGATTTCACTCTGTTTGAGAAAACTTTAGAACCTGAAAACCCTGTGGCTAAACATAACCTGCTGGAAAGCCATCAACTCAGAAAAATGCATTAAAAAAAAAACCACCTCAGGTTTTTACAGTCACCTGTGTGTTTAGCTAAAATCCAGCTTCAGGTGCTGAAGGCACGAATCCTCTACAGGCCATGGTGACATTTTGTATGTTCTCTCCACAGGTGGGTGCTGGTACACTAGCCGTGGCTCCACCCATTAGGAGGACTCGGTCCTACAAGTGTCTCCTGGCCTTCCTCATCATCCTCATCATCATCCTCATAGTCGTAGGGGCCACACTGGCCTGGTACTTCCTGGGTGAGCAGTTCTCCCTGGTTGTCTTTTAAAAAAAATGTATTAATTTTTATTTGGATAGCATCCATCACTTTGGTCCAAAATGAAATATCTTGTTGACTGTTCAGTTGACTGATGCAGGAATTATTTTTTTTTTAACAAGCATTCATGGTTCCAAGATGATGACTTTTCCACAGGCGGCACCATGAGACTGAAATTTTTTTGAGTAACATTTTCAAAAAACAACTGAATTGTAATAACTCGATCCCTTAACCTTTCCCTCTGGCGTCATCATCAGGTCAAAATTTGATTTTGTTGCTTTATGGCTACAACCAGCAAAACCAAAGGCATTCCCATCACCCTCAGCTAGCATGCTAAGACAGAAAAAAACACTGAAACAGTGCGTGCTAACCATCGGCATGTTAGCAGTGTCATCGTGAGCATGTTGGCATGCTGATGTTAGCACGTAGTTGGAAACGCTCCTGGGGCTAAGTACAGCCTCACAGAGCCATTAGAATGGCTGTAAACCCCTTGGTCCTCTTTATTTACGCTTCATCTTCATACACATTTTCTCTCCAACAGAGTACAGGGTTTGGGTGTTGGAGCCCCGTGTCCAGCAGCAGTACGCCGCCTATTTGTCCATCCTCAACAGGAACTTCACTGCCGATTTGTCCTCTCACAGCAGCCCTGCGTTCAAGAGAGAGGCCAAGGGAGTAAAGGCCATGGTGAGCAGCGCCCGTGAATACCTGTTATTTCTGATCCGTATGAGTAACTTGGTTCACTCCCTTTAGGGAACTCGGAGCGCTAAAGGTTTTCTATCCTTCCAGAAATTAAAAAAAAAAAAAAAAATGCGATTGAACAACTTGGGGAGGAAAAGAAAAACTACTGAGGATAGAGAGATATAGAAGTTAGGGAACGTGATATTGTCCTTTTCTATCTTTCAGGTAGAGAAGATAATGAAAGGCTCGGGCCTTTCTCGATACTTCAACTCCACCACTGTCTTCGCTTTCGGGTACGTGGATCAGACTTTTTTGTCACGTACGTTTCAATAATAACTGTGGAATGTAGCGGCGGAACGGGAAGGACGGGCGGATGTAAATACTCAAGTCTGCCAACATCTTGGGAAGCTTTTCTAGTGGAAGCTTTAACACAGAGGGAGACGAGCAAGAAACACTCGTTTGGGCGTAGGTCAGCTCACTCTGTTACCACATTCATTCATCCAGTTCATCAGACCAAAAATTTGTGCGAATTAGGTTTAGCTGACTTGTATAGAATATTATATTTTATAATTTTAGAATTCTGAAAATTGTGCATTAAAAACTGAGCCTTGTGCCCGTAATCTCTGCACTGAAAGCTTGTATGTTCAGCTCAGTGCTCGTGGGCTCCATCATTTTTTAAAAACTAATATTTGAGTTTGTAACAATCAGAACTTTGTGTTGCTCCACACAGACCATAGGTCAAAACGTACAGTGCCAAAGCACCAAATCAACCTGAACGAGACACCTGAAAATGTGGGTGTTTGTCCTCTGTCGCAAAGATGGTAATCAAGTTTGCTAAGACTAAGACCCTAGTGGTTGGAGATAATGTGAAAATGCTTCTCACGTCCATGAAAAAAACAAGATGGGAGCAAACCACATTCTGATCATGTGCTACATTTGATTTCTTTTCAACCGTATCTTGTACCCAGCACATCACAAGCGCAGAGTTTTTGGACACAAATCAGGAAAATGTGTTCAAAATCCCGAGAGAAAATCCAGAATTTAAAAAACAAACTAAAAGTCAGCTGAAAGTATCGTTCTGCTCCCCGCTATTGCTTTAATTTCTCACCTTGCCGCAGAAGCGCACTTTATGGGGTGTCTGTACAATCCGACGTCACCGCTGGATGTGGTAACAGGTTCACGCTTTGAATCACGTCTCTCGAAACCCCTGGTTTCAAGCCTGTTAAATTTTAATGATCGTTTACATCAATCCTTGTTTCTCTCTTGTCATTCCAATACACTCTTTTAACTGCTGTGTGGGTTTGTTTTGGTCTCTGCTCTGTCCCTGCAGGGAGGGAAGCGTTGTGGCCCACTTCTGGATAGAGATGTCTGTGCCGGGCAGCCATGTTGGGAGGGTCACGCTGAAAAAGGTCACCAGGAGCCTGGTGGAGGGCCTCAGGGAGTTCGGGAAGTCAGAGCAGGGGGAGATGGCCAACTTCGATGGATACCTCCTCCACCTGCCTTCGCTGTCTGTCAGTGGTGAGAGGAATATGGGAAACAGAGGGATAGATAGTGTGTGTGTGTGTGTGTGTGTGTGTGTGTGTGTGTGTGTGTGTGTGTGTGTGTGCATGTTTGTGTGTGTGTGTGTGTGCATGTTTGTGTGTGTGTGTGTAGATATTAAACAATAAAAGTGTGGAAACAAGAAAAAAGAGATACAGAGGGCTAATTAGTGGTAGATTTTTTTTTTCTTTAATCCTTTTCTGTCTTTTTGTTCTTCTTCCCACAGAAACCGACTCCAAAGTCATAGAACTTTTAAAGGCTTCATTTGGTATCACACTTTATTTTTATTTGCTTGCTCAGAATTTCTCATTTTGCTTTGATTTTATTCATTTTGATTGAACTGCAATTAGCATGCATCACAATTTGTATTTCCTTGAACATTTAATTTATGGAAGCAACTGCAGAAAACTAGTAAGCTTTTTTTTTCCATATAATGTTATGCGTTTATACTTATTTCATTATGAGATGAGAGACAAGAGACTCTAACTCCCACAGTGATAAGATGACTCAAAAACAAAGTTAACACATTAGACGGCATTTTCATACAATGTGAAAATGGCATTATCTTGACTTTCAGAATAGGTTATTGGTGATATTCAGTACAGAAATTTAAGTTTGTGTAAAAGATAAGTATATTAAACTAACTTAGTAAATCAAACACAAAGCGGGACAAGCTATAGCTTAAGCCCTGTGATGTGACATTACCTGTAACCATGTGCTTATTTGTGGCTTTGGAGGTAATGCAATTGCAATGCTATTGCAGGTAGTAAGTCAGAAGCACTAAGTCACAAATTTTGAAGTTATAGGAGCCAACTTGGGTAGAAAGTGTAATATTTACCCAAATCAAATGCAAAACATGGCATAGCTGCTATCATTAGCTTGAACTATGATACCTAAAATACTGTAACAGCACTGGCTTCCAAATAATGAAATAAAAAATGTAGGTAATGATTGCAACTCCGGGCCTTTAAAGAAATGCTACGTTTGTTGGTTTTATGCTAGTTAGTCTGTATGCTAAAATTCACAGCTTAGGTTTGACAAGCACGTTGTTTAGGCATTTTCTTTTACTTATGTTCTTATTTTGGGGAACGCGTTAAAAAAAAGAAGACATCCTTCAGACTCTTTCGTATTGAACATTTCTCTCTCTTGCTTCAAGTTAAAAAGGAATCGAAAGCGAGATCATTTCAGTGACTCCCACACGTTGAAATATGTCAAAACATGCCATTTCAACCGGACGCCGCCAATCATGTCCTATCAGTCTAGATATATAAGTCATGTTTATGGAAAAAAATATAATCTGGCAAAATTTTAAGACCAGTTAGGTTCTTATTTATTAATTTATTTTTTTGGCCTCGTTTCCCCAAGACTGTTACCGCTACCAGAAGGTGGTGTCCCAAAGCCCCATGGCCCTCCGCGGCCCCAACACCCAGCGCTCCTCCTGCCTGTGGCACCTCCAGGCCCCCCCCGGCTCCCAGCTGGAGCTCCGCATGGAGTGGCGGCTGCCGGAGTGCCGGGACCGGCTGGTGGTGTACAACTCCCTCACCCCCACCGACGCCCATCTCATCACATCGTGAGTTCCCGTCGCAGTGTTAGATATGGTAGCTTGCTGTCAGTCAATGAGTTATGGATGGGGGATTCAAAGATTTTTATTCTGTCTTTCCCACTGTCCTCCCAGCGTGTATGGCTGCAGCAGACATGAGCGTGTGGTCAATGTTCTGTCCTCAGGCGAGTGGATGACGGTTGTTTGGAAACAGGGTCTGTACAACTACAAGGACCCCTTCTCTTTGTCTGCACAGGCCTGGGACCGCCAGGGTAAGACACCCCCCCCCCCTTAACCAGCTGAGATATGTAATATATGACCTTACATATCAAAATGAAAGGAGAGGAACTCAAGGTTTTTCTTTTGTTTTGGAATGAAGTGGGAGCCGTAGAACTTTCCATTTAGCAAAAAATATATATAAAAATATAGAGGTTATTTGGTTTGTATGCCCACAAAAGTTATGCCAGACTAAGCTACTGACATTGTCTTCACCCCTGCAACACCTCTGCCATAAATACAGCCGAGTAAAGCACCCACAACATAGCCTAATTACGTAATTAATACCACAATGGTACAAATTAAGCCCCCCAAACCAGAGGGCTGTGTTGTCACGAGCATATAGAGATCTGTCAGCTCTGGGCCTGCAAGCCAAAGAATTCAAAATGAGCCCTTTTCCTTTTTATTTCCCATCTTACATCTTGTGCTTTCAGTGCCACAGAGTTGGATGGATTTGCATTGTGGATTAAGGTATTGCTCCTCTGTCTTTCTCTTTCCCAGCCTGTAACTCCACCATAGAGCTGAAGCCGGCACCGGGGGTCCAGGGGACACTGAGGACGCCCTTTTTCCCCAGCTACTACCCCCCTGACACCAACTGTACCTGGAGCTTTATTGTAAGACACTCCTTCGTCTAAACGTCCTTTCGCCTCCTGGTCAATTCAATGATTTTCGCTTTTATAGGAGTTGAGTGTGTAGGTGTTTCTGTATGATTGCACGGTGTTGTGTTTTTGCATTTACTGTCCTGTATGCTTGTGAGTGTGTGTGCGTGTGTGTGTGTGTGTGTGTGTGTGTGTGTGTGTGTGTGTGTGTGTGTGTGTGTGTTCAGATGCCCAGTGTAGGGACGGGCCTGTCTCTGGAGTTTGAGGGCTACGAGCTGAGCAGGGCCAGCTACAACCAGGCCTGTACCCAGGGGCAGTGGGTCATCCAGAACCGCAGGTAGGCTCTGCCCCACAGAGTCCTGTGTGATTAGCCCTAATAGCTCGCTGAGCCTCACTGGGTTTAAAATCTGAGAGCAACGCACTGACAACAGCCGATGGGAGTTTGGCCCAAAGGGGCAGAGGATAAAAGCAAAGCAGTTTAGGAGTGAATTTTAACCACATTTTTTAAATCAGTGGATTCTCAACTCCCACCAGTCAAATATCCAATTATTAGAAAAAGTAAATCAGCCTGGGTTTTAAAAAATGATGTAAATACAAAGTGTGCAATTACAAATTCACCAGAAAATAATCCTTGCTAGTGTTATGTTAATACTGTATGTCCGCATTCAGTATTTAGTTATTAGCCGTGTGGACAAATAGCTTTTCTGTCCCAAAATGACTGCATCCAAAGACTGTTTAAAACCATTTTTTCTCTATGTAATGCACAAGCGCTAAACCTCTTGAAGAGGCCAGATATTAAAGTCCTTCATTATGGACAGAGTTATTCACTTTTGGATGCCAAAACCAGTGACAGCAATAGAAAGACAAAATATTTACTGGCTGCAAAGATGTCAGCAAGATAAATTAATGTCTATTTATAAATGTGACCTCCATGTGGTTTTATGACTGACAGTAGGTATTGGTGCATGTGGAGGTTTTCTATATCGGTCATGATGTGCAGAAGTT
Source organism: Istiophorus platypterus (assembly GCA_016859345.1). NCBI lineage: Eukaryota > Metazoa > Chordata > Actinopteri > Istiophoriformes > Istiophoridae > Istiophorus > Istiophorus platypterus. The sequence continues at coordinate 4,337,426 of CM029114.1, read as the reverse complement.
CAGTTGGTTTTGTATTTGATCAAAAAAAAAAAACTAACGGACCCAATGGACAGTAAACAGTAAAAGTAAACAAATAGATTTATGACGTTATGTACATGTATCATCACATTATTTTATTCTGTACTGAACAACAGGGGGCAGCATTATCCCATATTTGGCCAATTTTTACATAGATTTATTTATTTATTTATTTTCAAAACCATGAATCTTTTTTTTTCTTTTTCTAAGCCCTAGTTATCCAGGAAAGGTTTCTCATTAGTGCCTGTGACAAACAGAGAGTCCAATGCCTTGCTTAAGGGCACTCCAGTTATCTTTAAACCACACTTTCTCAAACCTTTGGGCTTCTCCACGTCTCTGCAGGGAAATGCGACTTGAGTCTCCATTTTGATTTCAGTGTCCCTTTCTGCAGACTGTGTGGCACCAGGGGCCTGCAGCCATACAGCGAGCGCCTCTTCCTGCTCTCCACGACAGCGACTGTTGTCATGACGTCCGAGGTGTCGCTCACGGGGCCCGGCCTGCAGCTGCACTACAGCGTCTTCAACCTGTCCGATCGTGAGTTGTGGGTTAAGACAGGGTCGAGAAATTTAGATAGATGAACTGGTGAGTAATGTTTCTGCTTTGTTTTGCTAATGTTCATGAGCATATTTTTTTAATTGTATGTGTGTATGTGTGTGTGTGTGTTGGTGTGTGTTTGTGTGTGTTTGTGTGTTTCTTAGCTTGCCCGGGCCAGTTTCTGTGCACTATTAATGGCCTGTGTGTTCCTGCATGTGATGGAATCAAGGACTGTCCCAATGGCCTCGATGAGAGGAACTGTGGTATTTGTTTCATGCTTTTGAATTGAAGTGATTCACACATAATTTGTTTTAGATTGTTTCCTGTTGAGACGGAAAAAATGAGACTTGGTGCAGGGAGAGCAAAGAAATATGGGTCACTGATGCAACTCTAAGATAAGAAATTTAGAGTAAAACTAATTCTGATCTCATCATAAATTTGCTCGGAATGAATGAATTGTAGTCACCAGCATACAATGTCATGAGGTCCCCGTGGGTTGAACCAAACTGCGACACTCCACCACACCGTTTGTGATAGCGCTCACCACACTTGACCCAGTCTTACATAAGTGGGTAGAGGCGTTTTTAAACAAGCGCAGCGCGAGCCTCGTCACTGTGCTGCTGCTCATCAAAGCAAACATCTCGAGAGTCAGGGAGTGCGATGCTAATCTGATTTGATGGGCCTATTCTTCTTCTAAACCTTCTGAGCCTACTGTGATGCAGACATCATCTCACAACGTGAAAACATGTCATTATGTAGCAGCTTATCAAGCTAGAGTGCTATTATTGGTTTGATTATTTTTTTTTATGTGTGGATATTGAAAGGTAACAGAGTGGCCACTATTTGCTGTTTAAGAGGGAGCAAAAGCATTTATCATGTGATATTAATACATGAGAAGGTACAAATACATGAAATCTGTATGCTGTGCTAAAAAGATATAAAAGAACAGTCTGTTCATAACAAAAAGGAATAAAAGCCCCTTTTCCAATTCATTGTATCTTAAAAAAACATACTATTATTCCCATTGCCTCTAACAAAGATAATCAAACGTGCTAACATGCGCTGTATCTGGTTGTCCAGTTATCAATTTTACAACTCACCTGTTAGCTTTGCTCATATGAATGAATGCAATGAATCATATGTGTGTGTCTGTGTGTGTCTGTGTGTGTTTCAGTGTGTGTGGCTCAGTACCAGTGTCCAGAGGACAGCCAGTGCGTGGACTACTACAAGGTGTGTGACCAACAACCGGACTGCCTGGAAGCCACGGACGAGATGAATTGCACCAACGGTAACACACGCAGACAAATAATGAAAAAATACTATATTTAAATTTTTGGATGCAGAATATTTACTAGAGGTTTTGAAGAAAACATGGTAGTGTCTGACCTGCGCACCGGGGCAACAAAGAGACCCCTCCACGGTCGCATGGCACAGCACAGGAGAGCCGACTCCTCGGGACGGGGCCTCGGCAGTCCACCTAAAACTACAGGACAAGGGACACTCACATGAGGACAGCAGCGTCCAGAGTTTAGAAGGAGAACACAGAAGGTTTCAAAGAGAGGTGAATGAAGCCGTCTACGACAGACTGGAACGTCCGTCTAAGACACCACGTACGACGCCGTCCTGAGATCCCTCCCCCGGGCAGCTGAACACCCACTCAAGCAGTGACTCGTGAGGCCCCAAACGACTCACATGTGACCTCGACGACCCTGCAAGAGGTCAAATGCATGGGACTCCCCACCAGTCGGGGAGAAGTGCAGAAGCCTTACAGATGGAAAGTGAAATGTCTTCAAGTCCAGTTGCCTTTGTTTTTCACATAGAAATATCCAGGGGCCTCAGCCAATCCCAGCTGAGGAGGGGGCTTCTATGTTGCTGTTAGAGAAACAAAGGAAAAAAACATTAAATAGATGCGTGTGTGTGTGTGTGTGTGTGCGTGTGTGTATGTGTGTGTGTCCAGGTGTGCAGTGCACAGATATGACTTATGTTTGCGCCGACGGAACGTGTCTGAAGAAGCCGAACCCCGAGTGCGATGCTGTGGCCGACTGCCCGGACACCTCGGACGAGAAACAGTGTGGTGAGACAGCACACACACACACACAAACTCACGAAACACACACACACACACACACACACACACACCCACACAACACATACACACACATGGACACACACACGCACAAATACACAGTCTTTGTTTTTATACCAATTTAATTAAATTTCTGCAGAATTTTGACTTAATGTCTTTAAATTTTGAGATGTTTTCTTGCTCTGTCAGATTTTTTTCAACATTTCCTTAGTATTAATGTCAATCTGCTTTTTTTAATAAAGATGAAAAGAAATATATCAATAAAATCTGATAGGATTAGTTTTGTGTTTTTCTTTATTTTTCTTTTCCCACATTGGTTTTAAGATGAATTAGTCATACTGGATATAATAATAACAATAACAATTATAATAACAATGAGATATTTGCACACAGAACAACACAAAAAATACAAAACAAAAAATATAACGCTTTTTTTTCTCATTTCTTTCAATACGACTTTCATTTAAAGATTCTTACCAGCTGTCTCCCTGTATACACAACAGTGTGTTTTTATTATCTTTGTTTCTGTGTATGCGTTCAGACTGTGGCCTGAGGCAGTTCTCCAGCCGCATCGTGGGGGGGACCAATGCCTCAGAGGGGGAGTGGCCATGGCAGGCCAGCCTGCAGGTTCGTGGCACCCACATCTGTGGGGGGGCCCTGATCTCCAGCCAGTGGGTGGTGTCTGCCGCCCACTGTTTCTATGACGACCGGTAGGTGCAGAAAAGAGAGAGAGAGAGAGAGAGAGAGCAGAGGAAGTGGTTTGATGATCTAGGTGTTAGAAAGTGCTTCCAAAGAAAAAACCAGACTCACTTTCTGGGTAGAAAAGTAATAGCTTTTAACTCTCATTGAATTTTATGAAGCACTTTTTAAAAAAAAAAATTATCTATACCATTCTTTTTTCCCCCCAACTTTCTCCATGTTCATTGCTGAGCTTGCGTCTTTGCTGCCCAGGGTTTAGCTGCGACCGGGCCGTCTGACTCAATGCCCGCATATTTACCTTTCTACATACACTCATGTCATTCAAAGCCGGATTGAGCTGACTGAACCAAGGCCAGAACTATAGCTGCAACATCCTGTAGAGGATTAACTGTAATTCTCTACTTTTTCCTTTTTTTGCATTGGTTTAAAGCTTATGCAGCATTCAGTGAACCTTGAAATTCCAGTGGATGAGTGGGCTTTAGTTTGCGAAATAGAGAGTTTTGAAAGATGGAGACAGTTTCTCATGTGCATGGCAACAGTTGCCAACTGCACCTATATAAACCCGTTGAGATATTATATGTTTTTTAAATTCTTCTGAGGAAAGAAAAAAATGTCACCTATTCCCCCCGTGATACACGGCACGACAGGTCTTTTCTCCTCCTCCCCCCACAGTCTCTACTCCCCCTCCATGTGGACCGTCTACCTGGGCAAACTCCTCCTCAGCCGCAACAGCCCCACGGAGGAGGTGGCGCGGGTCCAGCGGATCCATCTCCACCAATACTACGACGACGAGTCCCACGACTACGACCTGGCCCTGCTGAGGCTGGACCGTCCCGCCTCCGTGCTGCTCGCCGGGCACGCTCGGCCCGCCTGCCTGCCCCCGCCCACCCACCAACTGGAGCCGGGCCTGCTCTGCACGGTCACCGGCTGGGGGGCTCTCCGGGAGGGGGGTGAGGAGGGGAAGGGGGCTTCAGGCATTTTGGAGGCAGGACAGAGAGTGACATGTTGGTTTTGGAGTCAGTTTAGTTGGTAGACATTGGGATTTAAGCCTTAAAACCACAATCACTCTAACTGGCTAAATGCCTCCCAGTCATTTTTTGGCTCGACCTCTTATAATGAAGCAATAATAGTCACTGATAGCCTCAAACAAATGATTTACTCCATCAGAACAGTCAGAACAGAAATGACTGCTTTTACTTAACAGGTATATTAGCAAGTTAACCTTCTGTCAGTTCATAGCTAGCAGAAAGAGGATATAAATATTTAGCAACAGTTCATCTCTATTTTAGAGCTAGCCCTTTAATTTAGCCATGTGAAAAGATTTCCCACTTAGAAAACACAAGGCTGAGTCTAAATAGCACTGACACGTTGTAATTATTTGCTGCTGGTGATCGGGTCTCGCCTTCTTCAGCTGAAGAACCAAACGAACTAGGTGTTTTAAGCACAATTAATTTTTTTTTCAAATTTTAATAATGACTTCCTGATAATCTATATTCCCATGATCACAGTAATAAATTAAATTTCAGTTTTCATTGCAAGGGCTTGCAAAGGATTTATTTTTTAAAAATCCTCCACTATAATAATTCAACCTTTTAATGTCAGGCTTTGATATGCGTAGGCTTAGGGAAAAGAACAACACATCTATTAAAGGGACACTTTAAAAGTAGCTATTCACTTTTATAAACATTAACAATTTTAAATTATAAGTTTATTTATGAAGAATGATGTTCAAATACAGTTTTTTGTTTTGTTACAAAGCTGTTTTATTCCTGTTACAGGATGAGCAAAAATCTCCCCTATATTGTGCAATATAGCACATTAGCCTCACAGGAAGAGACCTTATATAATTTGTGCAATCTTTAAGAAAAAAAAAACCCTTCGTCATCGGAACTTTGAGTGCAATGTCTGGGGAGGTTTTGTGGTGTTACTGATGATGAGGTAGATTTTGTATGCTTTTATTTAAGGGAGCAAGCATACATGAAACTAAACTATTAAAAACCGTAGAAAAGATGGGAGAAGTTAGAGTGATGTGGGAGGAAGTGTGTGGGTTTTGTTTTCTGGTATCATGACGTACCTAATGGAAGAGGTCAAGGCAACTTTGAGTTAAGCTGTGTGGAAACATGTCTTCAAGCACCCAAAGAGGTGAAAGCAGGCTTTAGTTTTCATCTAGAAAATATAGTTTATGCATTGTCTCTACTGTATTAAAACAACAAATGGAGAAAGAGAGGGTGATCCCATCGACCCTTCCCCTCTGACCTCTTCCAGGCAGTCCAAGTGATTTGCTACAGAAAGTGGATGTTCGCCTGGTCAGTGAGGAAGCCTGTGTTCGCTCCTACGGCCACGTGGTCACTCCCAGAATGCTTTGTGCCGGTTACCGAAGCGGAGAGAAAGATGCTTGCCAGGTACAGAGAAACGCATACATACAACAACAAAAGATACAATGCTCCTTTTCCACCTCATTTCACGATCCAGGTTAAAGTTGCACTAATAATCAACATTTTTGAATAAACAATGGATCAAATTACTTTGTGAAATAAAAGATTACAGTCAAAGTGACCATCCCATTTTTTTTCTCCCAGATGCAGAGTTAAATAGGACTAAATAGATAGTGAATGTTGGATTTACATTTGTTGAGTGGAAACAAACACAACTCCTTATGCTAATGTTGCTCTGTATCTGCTGGATGTGTAAAAAGCAGGCAACCGTTCGCTAACACATTCACCTCTGTATGGTGACAAAACTGTGTTTCAGTGTTTTGTTTAGAGGTGGCTGTGCTGCCCCCAAGTGTCCAACAAAAAAAAGAAAAAGAAAAAGAAAGAATGCAGACTAACATCTGAAGCAGATGTTCAGATATTTTTCTATTTGGCACCACATACAGCTGTCTAAGATTTTGCAAGATAACTATAATGTTTAAAATTTGTTATAATATAATAAAATTAAATGTCAGCATATACGGGATGAGTAGAATGATCTATTCTGGGTATATTAAGTGTCCCAGTTTCTCTATCTGGATTTATTTTTGCCAGAAACTTGATTAAAAAAAACTCTGAAAATCTCATCTATCCAACAAACTGTGCCAGCTGTTGCATTTCAGTTCATTGTAAATTTGTGTTTCCCCCATAAACAAGTCATAAATGAGTTTTAAAGCCAGACATCCGAGTACCAAGTGATATCAAAGATGAGTCACCAGCGGTGACCAATGGCCTCTTCAATTATCATGGTCATTTTTGTGCTGTAGAGTCATTAAATCCTCACTCCCTGCCCCTCTCACGTTGCCTGTCTCTGTCAGGGAGACTCTGGGGGTCCCTTGGTCTGCCAGGAGCCGTCGGGTCGCTGGTTCCTGGCAGGGGTGGTGAGCTGGGGCAAAGGCTGCGGGCGTCCAGACTACTACGGCGTCTACACTCGCATCACCAGACTCACCGGCTGGATCAAGCAGGTCATCAGCACCCCCTGAGTCCCCGAAGAACCTCGTCATCCTTACATCAATATCCCCCTCATCCCGGTGTAAACCATCCAAAACATTATAGGCACGAGGATAAAGAGCACTTGGAGATTATTTGAGATTCTTTTTCAGCTGGACAGCAGAGCAATAAAGTCAGAAAGGCTTTATTCTAAAGTCATAAAGTGATAAGGTAAATAATATTTATGTGGCACCTTTCAGAACTGTTATTATAGTGTTTATCCAGCGCACAGTGAAAAGAAACATGCCAGAATAGCAGAAATAAAATGAAATGTTAACAAAAATGAAAATAGGCCTTAAATAATTGAATAACAATCAGTTGTTGTTTTAGAAATGATTAAGAAAAGATCAGTTCTCAGAAGTGATTGAAAAATAATGGTGAAAGACGAAAGCAAAGTTTGTAGTACTTTCTCCAAAAAAATTAATGTAGCTTTTGTTTGACCATTTACTCTCAAAGACTGGATCATCCATATTTTATAGAGTTTGAATTTAAATATTTTTTTTCTTGTAATGAAACATGTCTGTTTTATAATCAAGTTTTCAATCTACTGTTTGTTTGAATGTTTGGCTGGAAGTGAGTATGAAATACAACACATCAAATCTATAGTCATGTTAGCAGCTGTCTGAGGCTGAGCTAAATGCTAATGTTGGATGCAAATGCTAAACTCTTCAAATGACAGTAGTAACCCTCGATGTTTCACAGCTGTCACAAGTTTGTCATGTTCCCCATCTTAGTTTAGCATGTTAGCAGGCTAACAGGGGCTAATTAGCACTAAACACAAAGTGGAGCTAAGTCTCATGGGAACGTCATTTGCTTTGTAGTATTGAAGTAATAATTGAAATCACACAAGGTAATGGTAATGACACTAGGTGGAAAGGTCAGGGAATCATCAGTTATTACAGCTTATCCTGGCATGAATGTCTGGACCAAACGTCATGGCAAAACATCCAACAATTGCTGAGACGTGTCACTAAAAAACAGAAAAAAAGTCAGGGAACCCAAGAGCCGGTAGGATGCATCATCTAGGAACAGGAACATATCAAATTTTGTGCCAGTAAATTAAGGAGATTTTGAGAAGATAAGTGGAAGGAGTTGACCTGCTGTTAGAACTGAGGGAAAGTCGGGGGATCATCAGAGTCAGTTCTGGAGCAACCAGCTGAGTGACGTTGCCGTTGCCAGTGCCAAGCTTCCAGCGCTTCTAAAAACTACTCCATTTACACAGTGCTCGAGTCTCTGAGCGACACTTCCCTCTTAGGGAAATTAATGCACCCGCGGCTGAGGCAATACTTCATCCCCTGGCATCTGATTTCACAAGATACTTTTCGCAGGTTTCGCTGGTGTAGGGCCTAATGTTCTCTTTCACAAGCCACTTTTCAGCGGTGTAAGTGGCTATTTTTGTGGCCCGTGAATCATCGGTGTCCGAGGGGAGGCGATTTTTCTTTTCGGATGATTTTTACCATCAACAACAACAAATATACTTAAAGGGCCTGGGAGAAGGTGCCAGGGCTTGGCATCCTTCCCTGTGGCTGATTGCTCATGAGTCTCTGTGATTCATAAATAAAACCGGGACAAAGGGGATTTGCTCTTGGACGTCTGATTAGATCCTGGCGAACGAATGAAGGGCAGACCTATCTATCTATCTATCTATCTATCTATCTATCTATCTATCTATCTATCTATCTATCTATCTATCTATCTATCTATCTATCTATCTATCTATCTACCTAACTATCTATCTATCTATCTACCTATCTAGCTAGCTATCTATCTATCTATCTATCTATCTATCTATCTATCTATCTATCTACTTAGTGTTCCTCTCAATCTTCCCTGCTCTCCTCTGTGGTAATCAATTTCTCCTCTCTCCTGCTCATCTTTGTCACCCTGGAGATGAGCCCCAGTCCTCAGGGGGACGTTTCAATATTTGGAAGTCCCCATTTTGAGTTGTAATTGGTATTTTATTAGGCTGTAAACCATAATGACAGTTCCGCTCGATGAGGCATAACTGCAGCGCTAAAACCGGCCCCCGGGGGCCAGAGGAACCATCCATCATTGCAGTTGCCCGCACAGAAATGATCAGTGCTCATAAATGACCTTCACGGTTTTCTTTGGAGAATGTTTCAAAGGGCATTGTGACTGACGTTCAGCTTTTCAAAACGGCAGATACGTCCCTTAAACATTCAGAGGCTCAAAACGGCATCGCATTAAGGGATTTCTGGGTCTGGAAGTTTAAATGATGTCTTGCTTCGGGCACCGTCAGGGGGCGCCATTCAACACCAACAGTCAGTGGGCGTTAATGAACAAATAAGACAAGCTTCAGTAATATGAATCATTTTAAAGGTTGAACACAACCCTTTTCGACCCAGGTGGGACTTGAACCCACAATCCCCAGCTCCGGAGGCTGATGCCTTATCCATTAGGCCACTGGGCCAGTAGACTTAGGTCTCAAAATAATGAAAGAGGTAGATGAAGGTGCTGCAGAGTTGCCCTATTTTGATGTCTGAAAAATGTAAACCAGTCCACAGAGATGTACAAGGAATAAAACTGTTTGAGGTGCTTTTCATCTATGATCCAGTGCTTTTTTTGTTTTTAGATGTCAAGTGTGCAAAACTGGGCCAATGAGCTGAAAAAAGAAAATAAAACATTTCATTCTTTTACTTTCCCAGCCCCCCCCCCCCCAGACCCTTCAGGTAAATGGTTTTACACTTTTAAATTTCCTTTTCTTAGAAATATATGTCACCATCAACTGATACAAGATCCCAAGCATTGTTTCCCTGGGAGGGGAACAGGAAAACGGCGCAGATTTCTCAAGTTTGTTTTCCTGCATCATGAGCTGCTTCCCACGCTGCCCCAGAGGAGCCGGGGGGGTTGGGTGGGCAGTTGGGTTGGGGGGGGGGTCCGGTTCCCTGAATGACAGCATGCAACTCTGCAGAGGGGAATGCGGGGCAGAGGCTGTGCATACAGACGCAGACTGAGTCTCCATCTCGGTTACGCATTTGTACATATCCTAGATCAACCAAAGACATCAGTCAGTATATCTATCAGGAAAATGGATGTGGCCCAAAGTAGGAAAAGTGATTAACAAAATTGTGCAGAGGACGGAGCCAGGAGGAAGAGGCTGGCAGATTTGGCCCGGGATGTTGATTAAATTATGCATCGCGGCCCTCTCGCTGCTGTTGTTTTGCTTCGCCTGTGAAAGCAGCGAGCGGGACAGACGGAGCCGACTTCATCCCAGCCAGCAGGACAAGTCGATGCGTCTCTCGTCTTGTCTTTACTCAAATCTTATTAGAGAGTGACCATAATATTTACCAACCAACATGCGACACTGGAACATCATTATCCAAACTCTAGGAAACTGGAGTCAAGATTCCCAATAAGTTCTGTGTTTGTTTGCGTGAGCAAAACAAATCAAAAATTTCGTTTCTGCGTTGCAGTTAATTCAGGGAAGCCTGAAATACATTTGTAAATACACTCGGAAAAATATACGAATACGTACATTAAGACGCTCCGTAACATCCGGTAATTTCAACGAGGCTAACAACAGCTAAAGCCGACACCTGCACTTTTTCGCTGAGCAAGCGTCTCTCTGCACGTGATCAGGGGCGGTATGGGGAGGGCGAGGATGACGAACCTTGCAGCAATGCTAGCGCCGGTGCTGCGCCGTGCCCGCATTTTACGCCTCAATGCTGCGCTTGAAATGATATCAGTTTCAACTTTGACCGTTGCGGTCAGTGAGCTTTTATTACGTGATTAACGAGACAACAACAGTGATATAACCTGGAGGAACCTGGAATCTGCACTGAAAAATAAACTTCTCATAATGACTATTCCAAAAAAATGATTTCAGTTATTAGAGCAAGAATGAAAACGCCCTGAGATGAAATTTTGGAAATTCCAAACAACCTCTCTGACCTCCCCCGCCCCCCCTTCCCCGACCATGTAGGTCTCATTCACTTTAACATATCTTGCATTACACAGCACCAACAGCCAAATCAAATCCTTAACAGCTGGCCAAAGCACACAAACACACTTAAGTGCCTCGGGGGGAAATTCAGAATATGTTATTTTTTTGATAATGGGTTGTGAATCAATGAACGCTCCCAAAAAATATTCGCTCATGCTCCGTGGAAAATGTCCGATGCATGAACAGGGCCTTGACTATGACCCGATCCACTTGCACGCTTGTGCTTTTGTATCTGACAACCCTGGGAGATGTTCGGAAAACTCACAGTTTGAGGTTAACTTATTGCAGGCGTCTTCACAAACAGGCTCAAGAACCCAAAATATGATCTGCTCAGTCTTTGCAGTAATACTCTAGATATAACTATGACTTTGTGTGTGTGTGTGAGACTCTGTGTGTGTTTGTGTGTGTGTGTGTGTGTTTGTGTGTGTTTGTGTGTGTGTGTGTGTGCGTTTGTGGTAATAACTTTGTCCACAGCAACCTGAAAACCACTTAATCTCCATCCAGTAGTTTCGCTTGCCGGCCTCGGGGCTGCTAGATTAAAACATCCACGCCGCACTGACTGAGCCATAAACACTGGCCTTGCCATAGTGTAAGTGGTGTCCTCGTGCACAACGGGATTTACAAACCAATTCTTCACAGTTATGGAACAACTGAGCGCATGCAGGGCCGAGTGCAGGCTAAGAAGCAGTTTATTTATCATCATGATTCAAAGAAAGACACAGGAGGGTGAAGGGTGGCTGTTGTTTTCTTCACCGCAAGCCAGTGAGAGAAAGGCACAGGTTGCAGTTGTAGCTAAATTACTTGAAAATCTTGTTGTTGTTGTTGTTTTTTATTATCAAGGAACAATTTCTAGTGTCAAGTAAGAATAATAACGTGATCTGGGCAAAGTGAAGCGCAATAAAAAAGTTGGTTAAAAAGTAAGCTCCTTTCAAGGATTTTTTTTTTTTTTTGAAGTAATAGAAGAATAGAAACAGAGCAGTGATATAACCGAAATGACCTGAGCAGTAGCAGCCAGGGTCAGTAAAACAGCCTTTGGACCACTGGGAAAATTTAGAGCGGTAGTCTACAATGCAGTGTCCCCAATGGTAAGTATGAGGTCTTAAAGAATGTGCACTAGGGGCCAAAAAAAACCCCAACAACACTTTAATGGATGGGCATTCACCACATCTTTGCACATGTGCGTAGAATTATAGAAACTACAATTTCCATAATAACTCTAAACGGTTGCATGTAGCCTTTAAATATAATACATTTTTCGGTGCAATTTGCACTTTCCAATGACAAAGTACTTGTGCCAGTTGTGTATAAAAGCCAAATTCCTTTTAGACCAGGGAAGTGGAGAACAAAACTGTTGACTTTTATCAAAAGGGTATAGTGTTTTTTTCCCTTGGGATCCGCGTGAAGAAACACAAAGATGACTGGCAAACACATCTGTCGATGGGACGAAGCATCTGAGGAAGTAGTTCAGGGTGGTTGATGCACCGACAAATATCTGGGTCAACATCTACTGATATCAAGACTCTTTATAGTTGAAAGCAGCTAATGTAGTACCGTGTAAAGGAAATGAATTATGAATATTAAAACGCTACTTCTGAACATATTTCAATTACCACCAGATAATTATTCCAAAAGATGAAGTATTACATTTTCATGACCTGGTCCTTTAATGTTGTGGCAACTTTAGGGCAATCTAAAGAAAGTTGAATCTACAGAATTTTAAGTAGATTCATTTTAAGTAATCTCGGTTTATTAAAAGTAAGTTGAAGCCAATAAGTACGTGAAGTGCAAAAGTCATCGTCATTTTGATCAGGTGAAACGGGGCAGATTTCATCCCCCCAGTTCCTTTTTTTCGTTTAATACTTAGGCAATTCTGCAATCATTTCTCTACTAGAGTGTCTCTGCTGGGAGGATTGCAGCTATCTGCATAGCCTCTGCTATTTAGCAGAGGAAACAGTGCTAGTAGAGGCGCTGCGGTGTGCTCTTGTCTTTCCTTTGGTTAACATGGGTTTCACTGTTACCACAGCAAAGATGTTAACTCCTCTAAGGAACGTAAGAAAAGAAAAACTGAACAAATCTGCATTATGTAACGCAGTCAAATGGCAAGACAGACGGTGGGTTGTGGAGTTTTTCTGCAAAGAGAACACAAATTTCAGAACACGGCGGGAAGGCTGCTTGCTAAGCATTTACTGTTTTCATTGCCGCAAAACAATCGGGCCGTGGCAGATACTCCAGTATCCACAGGCAAAACAGGGTCCGAGTCTGCTCTGACTCCGGCACGAGAAAAGAACCTGGTGAGGCCGAATCTCCCGAGTGGGTCTGCCCAGCAGTCTCTGGCATCTGGGCGGGGTCTGGGCGGGGTCCGGGAGGGGTCCGGGTGGCGTCCGGGCGGCGTCCGGTAGGCTGCAGTAGGGCATCTATGGGGAACAATTACATACGATTAAAGGTAGAGCATAGCGGTCTACCTGGGGTTTCTAGTACGGAACGAGTGCAAACAGCTGAAGCCTCAAGGGAAAGACTTGTAAGTTAGTCAGCACCTGTGCTGCTTGAAGTGAGAACCCTCATAACGCAGTGCTCAGATGAGTTTGAAATGGTATCCAAGGCTGTGCTTGCTTCCATTTATATGGCTGGTAGTTAGACTGGCTCCATGTAAAGACCGGGGAAGTGGGTGAAGGCACGGTAAAATGGGGCTGCTGTTGTTGCCTCACTAGTCCTCTGTTTTAGATTTGCAGTGATTAACAGGAGAGAGCTTCTGTAAAGTTGTGCTTTACAGGCGTCACTTAATCGGCCACAGCTTTCACTTTTCCACCGCCGCCGAAGCGGTGGAGGTCAAACTCTGCCCCCCAATCCCCCGTCCTCTCTTTCATTCATCCGTGGCCGGGAATTTCAAATAGCTGGAACTTTTTCCAGTTTGTGTCGTACTTGTTAAATCGTGCAGTGTTTTTAATGGTTGTCTTGGAACTTTCTCCTTGGCAATCATTGTCATAGCAAAGCAGCTCTTACAATTATGTGTATAAGAAGCTCATTGTTTTGTGTGAATGTTTTTGTCAGTGCAATTATGCCAGTATTAGACCGATGAACTGTCCAGGGTTTATCTGGGGCGAAACATGAGCTGCAACTCCATCTCCCGGTTCCCCTCAATCTGTGTTTACACTGACATTTAGCATGTGGTTGTGCTACGTCAGCGTTAACCTGGTGCATCTGAGGTCGACGCGGGTTTGAGGGGTATCTGTTATCGGACCGAAGTGTTCGACCACTGGAAAATTTGATCCCTTGGCGGTTCGGGATGAATAGTGTGTGTGTGTGTGTGTGTGTGTGTGTGTGTGTGTGCCAGATTTAATGGCAATCAATCCAACACTTGTGAAGATGTAACACTCTGGAGAACGATACTGGAAAAAAAACAAACACTGACAACAACAGTGTTTAGACTCCCTATGGACTGACTGAGGTGAACAGCGTTCTCCGGAACTGACGGCCTGAGAAAACCCCAGCGGTGGCAAAACTATCCTGCCTTATCCAGTCCTCTATTACGCCCCAACGACTCGGGTCGGGAACACACGGCTACACGCAGACTGAACGCCAATGGAAAAAAAAACAAAAAAACAAAAAAACCAAAGCGCCGCTTCGAGATCGATCCTGGTGCACCCAGCTGTTCAGTTCATTTACGGGGACGCAAATAGTCTGACGGGTCAAATCTGAGGGGCGGTGAAAAGGTAAACGCTGGCGTGCAGGGGTGGCTTTTTCTGTTCAGTTATTCCCCTTCAAAACCTGGAGTTCAAATATATGAGATGTATTTTATCTTAATCATTGACTTAGACAAGGATGAAATCTTGTACTGCTCAATTTGCACAGAAATCGGAGATAAAGTGTGAAATCCATTAATGTACAACTGTTTCTAATCAAACTTTCAAGTGCTGCAACATCCATGTTGTGTTATGATATAGGCTCCTGGATTTAACTTTGTTCAATCATACTGCTTTTGACTCACGACTGTGCTGCCTGCTGCACATAATTTTACATACTATTTCAAAAGGAAAGGAAAAAAAAAAACTTTTCTGCCCCCACCTCCTCCATCTCTCCACTGCTCCCCTGGGCTCCCTCTCCCTCTCCCTCTCCGCAATAATGGATTAAGCAGCTGAGAGCTGTGTGTTTTCACTGTGGTTGAGATTTATCTTGGGAGAAGCGGTTACCGCTGGGGGAGAGGGAGGATGTGGGAGGAGGCCGCCGAGAGTCCGCGGAGGTCCGGCAGGAAATGCAGAAGGAGAAGGGGGGGGGCACAAAAGAGCCACTGAGGAAAGGATAAAGAAGGAGGCAGGATTTTGGAGAACACATATTTTACAGCCTATGTGCAAGTTCTAATGAGGAGCTGAGGTCCAACCCTCAGCCTTCTCAGCTTCCGACAACTTTCTGCAGCTCGACGGAAGTCGACGAAAGTTGTCCTGGTTTGTTCTTTCCTGAAAAGACACGATATTAAGATGGAAATTAGTTCGAATAAAAGTCGAACACCATGTCATTTTAATGAGGATAAAACATCATGTTAAAAAGAAGTTTGTCAGCAGCTGCTGTTCCCTTGAGGCTTTTACACACTGCCGGTGACTGATGGGGGGGGGTTGTAAATGTGCACTAAGGGGTGTCAGCGTAGCTGCACAGCCTAAGCCTTAGCGTGCATGCATCTCCAAACAAAAACATACTACGGTGTAACCACTGTAACCATTGTATATGTTGGCACTATGGAGACACCACACTGAGACTACGAGAAGAGTGGTTGCTCAGCTTCGGCTGCCTCTGTTTTTAATTTTTCCTGTGCATTTCCACCGCCCGCGTAGATTGTCAGGCATGACGGCAACGTTACACCAGTTGGGGAAAAAGCCTCACTAATCTTCTCCTTTTCTGCAGCAGTGGGACTGTTGTTGTTGTCGTGTCATGTATAGCTCCAGCTGTTGGGATTCCTGGGATACGGTGTGTTGTTGTTGAAAAAAATGTCTTAGGTAGAAAGATGCGCTGTTCAAACTCACCTTGTTGGTACAGTGGAAAAGTACCCATTTATATCACCCACCGCAAAAACTGTTTAAACTCTTCGGAAAGACTGAGGAAGAGATCCCCGAATGGTAGAACCCATTGAGGTAGTAGAGCGAGAGGCTAGCTAGATTAAATCAAGATTTCTAAGCTCCACATGTAGAGAAGCAGCCAATCTGAAGTGAAACCTCTTCAGCACGTGTGAGCCGCCAGACACTGTCGCCCTTTTCTTGAGTGGCTCGGTGCTGTGCTGCTTCAGCTCAGATTTTTTCAGCATTTCTCTCATGCGGCCTCAAAAACCTCTAACCATCGGGCGACACCACACTGTGGCTGCACTCGATTTCAGAGCCATCAGGTCAAATCCTGCACCTCCTTTCCAACTGGGGGCCTTAAAAATAATTCAGAAGAAGTCCGCGCTTCTTGGAAACCTTTGGATGATCCTCTGGTATGCGATAACCTTGTGAAGCCGTTAGGACTGTTCGCAGCCCTTGAAAATGAGTGGTCGTCTGCGTCTGCCGGCTGGCGCTCGGGCCCCTTCTTCCTGACCATGGTGCCATTAAACTTTCCTGGAAAAGAAAGAAAAGGAAGAAAAAGAAAAGGGGAGCTTAGTGAATATATACGTTCCATGTCAATATAATAAGTGAATAAGTGCAAAGCCGGCAGAGAGAACAATGGCAACAGAAAAGAAGGAATGGATGCTTTTCTCGAGAGCTTTGAAGTGCGTGCGTGAGCTTCTTGCCCTGAGCCAAGCTCAACACAGACACACATGCGAAATCAAATACACACCCCAGACTTTGCGTATGGAAAATCACAGTCTAATGTTAAACACACACATAGAGGCTCAGAGGCACATGGGTGTCTCATCATTAAACGTGTACTGTGGTTTTGTTTGTCTGCAGCAGGGAAAGATAGAAACTGCAGCGGGGGGGTAAACGCATTGTTTATACACTTTATGTTTGTTCCAGTTTGTGCAATGAGAGAATCATAAAAACAAAGAGGAGGAAGAAGGAAAAGAGACGTCCGGAGAGAGAAATGCTGACTAGAGAGAAGCAGCGAGAGATAATAGGAGACAGACAAAGATGGAGAGAAGCCTCATTATATTTTCTTACTTTGTGCATGGTCGCTACGAAGTGCGGCGATTAGCCTGACCCACATCCACCCCCTCCGAAACTGACATTTAATTAAAGCTTCCAAGTGCTGCAGCTCGTGGTAACCGCCTGCAGTTTTTTTTACCATTATGAAGAGGAAAGAGAGCGGAGGGAGGAAAAGGAAAAAGGGACGTGGAGTCGGACACAGCAATTTGGGTCAATTAAGGGGGAAGTTTACATGTCAGACATTTTCCACCGACTGTGCCATTTTCAGGCTGTTTTACATGAAGCTTACCGCCCATTAAAAAGTGGGTTTCTGTTTACTGGTCCTAGATCATGAATCATGTGATGATCGGACATGTATGATCTACTTAGGAGATACGTTGTCCATCCTTGAAAACTTGAATAATGTGGATGGGGGGCAAACGTATGTGGAGCAAAAAACAAAACAAAAAAACAGCTGTCGGGTTTATCACCAGCTGTGGATGTGACTTTAGAGAAAGTGGGGGGTTGTGTGTGGGAGATGCAGATAAGGGAGTGGGATGGTTAGTAAAAGGTTATATGGGAAAGGGGGGAACAATGATAACTTAACTTTAAACTATGCAGAGTATTCATACAGGATACAGAGAAAAATCACGGCAAATATTCTGCAAGGTGCCACGAAATTTGCTTGTTTTTTTTTCTTATATGTGTGTGTGTTGTGTTGATTGACACTATCGTCCGAAGAGCCAGTGAAAGAGGAGTTTCCCAAAATGATTTAAATGTCAATCTTAGACAGTGAGATGAGGTAGGATCTTGATAACTCAACCAAAACTAAAGGCCTACATACACTAACAGCCCATCAATATGTCATTATTCAGCATGTTAACATGTTACCAACTTTTTGACAAGAGGAAACTCTGACCCGTTTTTACCGGCAACAGCTGTTGAGTCACTCTGGACCAAAGTGTTAGACCAAGGGACGGCGGCCATGCTGCAACGCCAGATCATTTTCCTCTCACTTATTTTGACACGTTGCGCTAATCAAAGCTAAAGCGATATATGTGACCCAACTACTGTAATTGCAACATTCGAGTATGAAACATGGAGCTGGATCATAGGGGAGAATTGCAGTGGGAGGCTGAGGAATAAAGGGGGAGGCAAAAGCACATAAAAAGGTAGCGAGTCGAGGGAACAGATATATGAGTCGGAAAGAGACAAGAAAGGAGACGTGATGGCAGAGAGGCAGCGAGAAGGCAGATAGCATTGCACAAAAAAAAAGAATAAAAGGGGGAAAAACTGGGAAAAAGAGGAGGCACAGGGTGACCCAGAGGAAAGAGGATTCAAAGTTACTTCAAAAAAAAAAGATGAAAAAATTAGGAACATAAGAGGAGGATACGGGAACGGAACAGACAGACCCAAAATGACCCCAAAGCCACAGGATGGAAAACTCCATCAAGGCGAGCTCCAATCGAACAGACAGCATGACCGGGAGATGAAAAGACCTCAACGATGTGAGGGAGCGCGGGTGGAGAGGCCGGGGGGACGGGAGATGACAGAGGGAAGGGAGGGGAGAAAATTGGATTGAGAGAGCGGGGGAGATATTAGGGTGAAAAAAAAATGGAGGAAGGAGAAGGCTGGGCGTAAGGGAAAAAAAGGGGCGAGAGACCGAGACCGAATGAGGGGGCTGCTACGAGCTACAGCCAGACTTCATCAGGTCCAGGAGATAAAATCAAAAGTTTGTTTCTTTTTGCAAACCATTGTCATAGGTTTGCTCATCGATACTGTCAACTACGGCTGCCAGATATTCATTGCAATGCAAGCGATCAAACTGTTTTTTAACAGACTATCGGTACATTTGGAAAGTAAAACAAAAGAAACAGTAGGCCTGGATGAAAAAAGATCAAGGTCACAGTATCGCGCTTTGCCAGCTCATTTTTGGACAAATTAGCTTCCATTACACCATAAAATACTTGTGTGCACATGTGGTTTCTTAACAGAAAAAATCATAATTCAACGTGTACATGACTCTTCCTGAAGTTGGTGCAGCGTCGCCGGACTGTCCCTCCTCTACTTTTTTTCCCAAGTGGGGACATATAATATTTCCAGTCCGCATTAATCCGGTTGAAATACACGTTTGCTAGAATAATCGAGCGTATGTCATGTAACAGAGCCAATCAAAACAAACGGAATGGTCAAAGTTGTCTTATTGACATTTAAGGTAACACGTAAGAAAACATTCCATCTTAAAAGTTTCCCGTAGCCTTTGAACGGGCTAAGCCAACTGAATTATCTTCCCTACCGAGCTAGCGTTAACTAGTAGAGATGAGAAGGCAGCAAAACATCCTCTCCTCCTCCGCCCTTTACCTGAAACAGGCTCTTGTGAAGACGATGGGGGTATGAACACAGAAGGGCGGAGGTCCGGAGGCGCAGCCCTGTGGAAATCCCTCCAGAGGAGCTAATTGAAAAGGAGAAACGCTATCTCCACAGTAAAATCGTACAAAATAACAAGCCGACTAACTGTTCATAAAGTCGGTCTTGCATGCGGTTTTCTGGTCAGTTGTGGTTGACTAATCTATGTAAATGAACCACCGTAGGAACTGGGGTTACATGCCACAGGTTAAATGACATAGCTCTGTAATATGAACATAAGGAGTACATCTAATAGAAAGCTAAATAATAAAAAGCATTGTACGTCAAAATGGAAAAAGTAATTTTAAGTGATCCAGTCATCTCGCCCCTACTCATCCTGGGCAGATTACCCGGGCGGGTTCGGCCCGCTTCGCATTCCCAGTGCAGTGCGTCTTCCTGTATGAATTACAGTTTAATGAAATCTAGAGTGAAAGGGTGAAAGTTGGGTACGAAAAACTTTAATATATATCCAAATTTGGTCCGGTAATAATGGGGCTTTGGCAGAGCGGTCGGCAGAAGGTTGTTCCAAGGTTTATGTGCCTCGCTCATAAACGCAGGGTTATTGGGGAGACGGGGGAGCTGCAAAACATCTCCCTTTTCCTCAGTGCACGTTAAATGCCAATGGAAAATGCAACAGAAAGC
Source organism: Istiophorus platypterus (assembly GCA_016859345.1). Classification (NCBI taxonomy): domain Eukaryota; kingdom Metazoa; phylum Chordata; class Actinopteri; order Istiophoriformes; family Istiophoridae; genus Istiophorus; species Istiophorus platypterus. Next base: position 4,317,530 of record CM029114.1, on the reverse strand, counting down.
AGGCAGAGAAAGAGGGAGGGAGACGGGGGGAGGGTTATGCAAAAGACATGGACAGACATAGTAAGATTTTACATGAAATGAGACACACGAGCTACTGCAAATAGCCACAAAAGACAGGAGGTATTTACTACGGATGTGGAGACGATGGCTGCAGAACATCCATGATTTCTTTAAAGCACACCATATGATTTTAGATAGATGAATGCATCTCTGTTGTCCTACAGGTTGGTGAGGATTAAACACGTTATAGATTATTAACTGATTGATTTGTGAGTCAAAACTTACTCTTTGACTATATTTCACTCTGTTCTACATGACTTGAAAATGGCATCCGAGATCAGCAGGTTTTTATAGCTGACCCTTCACAGTGGACGCGTTTTGGTTTTTTTTGCACATCCTGCTGCATTTCGACTAAATAGAGGCTATTTGCAGAAAACTACAGGCTCGTGAACCAGCAAGGCTGCTGATATTAATAGAAGCCGATGGGAGACAGATCAGGACGGAGACGGTCACGTTCGCAGAGACGAGTGAAACCAAACAAAAGTGCACGGAAAGAAATCTTGGTGGATGAAGTCAGGGCTGAAATCAGTCTGCAGCAGTGGCTCATAGTCAGTCAATGTCACGGTCGCTGGCCGAACTCTACCGTAGCGGTGAAACAGTCCGTTCAAGGGATAAATTCGAAAGGGCTGCGCCGCTATTGTTAGAAATAAGTCTGACTCTGGATGATTCTGCAAAAGCCTGGATCACAATTCAATGATTTTATGAGGCTCTGCGGCAGAAACCGGCCTCAATTCCCTCTGCTCTCTGGCCTCTGGCATTAGATGAACCGCTTGGGAGAACCGGCTGCAGGTACGACGAGGAGGACGCATTTTAGCCGAGAAAGAGAGACATTGAAAAGGGTCAGAGGGAGAGAGAGAGAAAGAGAGAAAGAGAGGGAGGGCGGAAACAAACAGTACACACCGTGGCCCCCCCTCTGAACTGCACAAACACACACACACACAAACACACACAAACACACACGTACACACACACATGTACATACACACACACACACACTGCTCACTTCCCCCGGTCTCTCCCACCATCTGTCTCATCTTCTTCCATGTCGAGTTTCCACAGGTGGGAACCAAGGATGTCACGCTGAGCTGGGAGATGATAAAACAACAAAAACAAAAACAAAACAAAAACAAAAACAAAATCAAAAACAAAAAACAAACAAAAATAAGCAAAAATTAAAAAAGAAACAGTGCTGGTGAAGATGTTAAGAGCACAGAGAGGGAGACAAACATGGAACAGAGAGACATAAAAGTTTTACATTCATACAACAACGTAGCAGGTGAATTGTAAATACTTTTTGACACGTGGAGTTTAAACAGAATGAGCAAAATACCTGAAGAAAACCCAATAAAGTTTTACAGCCTTGAATCTCAAAAGTCAGGACATATGTTAAAGACGAATTTGAGCACCTAGTGCAGGTCATTTATAGCAACGCAGCTAGCTTCTATTTTTTGTTTCTCATTTATAAATATCCCATCGTTCACAAATGTAGCCCATCAATGATCAATAGCTGGTTTTTGAGATTGAGATTGCACACGGTGAATCGAGTGTAATGTTCACTGTCCTATTAGCTCTGCTTTGCTGTCCACTTAATCCTGAAGGAAATATCCTGTTGTGCTGCTGCTAAATGCTAAAAGCTAAAAGCTAAATGCTAGTTGCTAAATACCACCTAGTCCCTAACTTTGTCGCTGTTTTGTTGTTTTGTGCCTGGCAGGTAGCGCATGGTGTATTTTAAACTTTTTTCCACTTAAAACCGCTGCCAGCGTTGATGAGAACGGTGAGACTGAACCCCGGCATTAAAGCTGCAAAGTCGCAAAAGCAAAACAATGAGCCGAAAGACGCCAAAACAGTGAAGCTGCAGAGTCGGAGGCTAATTTCCAGTGAGTTTTGTCTCTATCAGTAACACTTTCACATTCCACATAGCATTTGTGTATCTTTTTATGAGAATAAAAAGTATGAGAATATCCAATATGAGAATATTAATTATAGCAGCTTTAGATTAACCTTTGTTGGTGCAACACAGCATAAATTAAGACGGTTACAAGCGCTAATATCTACTGTATCTATTCCGCCAGTGATACGCCACATATTCACATTCACCCTGTTTGCCCAGGTGAAGCTGTGGTCTCAATATGTTCCCTTTCCCTGCCTATAGGAAGTGACAAACCTCAGCTTAAGACCCCCCAACCCCCATGAAGTTTCCCTCTCTGTTCAGTCAGTGAACTGAGTTCAACAAACTCCAGATCAGACGAACATAGACATGAAATGTCACATCTGCATCCAAGTCGAGCCGAGCCGCGATTCCCACCCGTCCGGCTGTTAATGATAAATACGCATTCGAACATGGTATAGCTGGAAGCCAATGAGCAGAACTGGAAACTTGGAGGAAGTTTGCACTAACTTAGAACATATGGAGGCTGAAAAAAACCCCCCAGAAAACCAAAAAACGCAGGCTACAGTGACTGCGGACGGAAGATGAAGCACGAGCAATTCATGCCAAACAGGCATCCTCTGTTTGGGGAAAATGCACTTTAATACCTGCTTTTGAAGGCTGGAAGACTCCCAAGCCCCCTGGCTAAAATCAGGACTGAGTGAGTGAGTGAGTGTTACCAGCTTTCCTTGCCCTCTACAATCAGCGTTGAGCATCTCTAGAGCCACGCGCTCAACACCGTGTTCTCCTTTTTCTGATGTTTTACTATCTCCTGTCACTATGAATCGTCCTCCACTCATCACTTAGGAGCATGAAGCCGTGTCTGTCTATCAGAACATATTCCAATGTAGTAAATGTCTTTTCTGTTAAGCAGTGATGGTGAACAATGGTGACCAGCAGCGGGGGGGGGGGGGGTGTCTTCCCCGTCCCTCCGTGGGAAGAACAAGAGCCGTTGCCTTCACACCGCAGTTCCTGGTGACTGCAAACTGACACTAAAAAGGGTTAAAATGACTCCCAAGCGCTGCGGGTGAGTCGTGATGGACATTTTTTTAACTTAACGGTGTCACTTTTTTCAGTCGTCTACGCCTCCTATTTAGTATTTGATGTATCTGACTTTATTTATTGTGTTTTAATTTTCTTCGTCTGAGTATGCATGAGGTTTTACGTCTCCCTGCACTCGAGTTTCCAGTTTGGCACTTCGCGCAGCAAAAGCGTCTAAATAAAAGATGAATATGTTTCAAAAGGAATTTTTTCCTGATGTTGCAGCTACTGTTTTGCATCTGCTGATTGATTGGTTGTGTAAAATCCTGCAGAGTTCATATTATGCAGGGCCCGAGACCAAGGTCTTTTGTGAAGGAATGCAGACTTGACTCTACTCCTTTTGTGTGAGGAACACACACAGTATAGCCATCGAACAAGTCAGTTGTATTGTGTTCGGTTCAGTCGAAGTCTGCATCCATGGCAGTGTCTATTTAAAAGGTCTCCTCCATGGTCTACGCCCCATAGACAGAAATACAAGATCCTGTCAATCACTGTCGGACTCTGTGTGTGAACTGTATGTTTATACTACGTCTGCGTGTGAACGTTCATCAATGTGTGTGTGTGTGTGTGTGTGTGTGTGTGTGTGTGTGTGTATCTAATATAGACCAGCTGTTTTTCATCTACTGCTGTTACACTAACAGGTGTACGGTTCCTGGAAACACATTCAACCCTTCACTCCGACCGTCACTTGAATCTAACACAAGCCCAAACCTGATCCTGGTTTTAATCTTGACCCTTAACCCCCCCGTCAAAGTCTTAAACACAGTCTGGGTAACAAACCATGGGTGGGCCCCCCAGTGACCCCTCCATCCCACCCCAACCACCCCACAAACACACACACACACACACACACACACACACACACACACACACACACACACACACACACACACCTAAACCTACCTACTACAGTATTATGGGCCCAGAAATACACTTGGCATGACATGGATTTTCAAATTGGGGTCTGATCTGAGTCTCAAGACGCTGAAACACTGAAACACTTGAATGAATTCCAACCAAACTTTATGAGCCAATTATGATGAACAATTCAAACTTGACAATTTAAAACCCCCAGGTCGAGGGCATGAAGAGAAATATGAACCAGAACCTGAACCCAGAGAGTGAAGAGCAAATCATTGTTGGGCTAATGATCAAATCTCCTCTCCGGACCACAATCTCTCAATTAGAGGCCTAGGTATGTAATATAGCGACACTTAGTAGTCAAAACTCCAATAATATCACTTTGAAAATATTGCATAGATGATGGCCCTTATATCTAAAGGGTTGGTAATAGCATTGAAAATATGTGGGTCATTGCATTAGTATAAAAGTAATTTAGAGAAATTGAAGGACTCTTGATGGTTGTGGGGATACTACGGTGCTTCTACCACAGCGATCGGTAAAAGCAGCGAGAAGCCGCGAGAGAAATGCCTTCGTAGGACGTTTGGTCCTCACTAGAGAAATGCAGCCTCTCTCTCACACACACACACACACACACACACACACACACAGACTCCACGCCTGTACAAGGAGGTGAAGTTTTCACCCATGTCTGTTTGTTACTTGGTTGGTTTGTTGGTTTGTCATCGCAGGGCTACACAAAAAAGGTACCAAACCGATTGGCACCAAACTTGGAGGGATGGGCCACGGACAACACCATTCAGTTTTGTTGCCGATCCTGTTAAGAAGGCAGATCCGGAAAAAATGATAAACAAATTTTCTATATCTATGAGTTTGCACAATTTGGTGCAGATCCTAGATCACAATCTGGATCTGGTGGAATAAAATGCTGGCTCCGATTAACACGCGGTCTATTTATGACTTGCCATGTTTTATGACAAATAAATCCATCATGTAACCAGAGTACTTCCTTTTTTCCCTCCTGTTTTTTTATTCCAGGAGCTAGACGGACATGTGTAGGACTGTTTGGCCTTGGCAGAGGCATGTGCTCTAGCTGAGAGCCGCTCTAGTTCTCTGTGCGTTGGCATTGTTTTTTGCCTTTTCACCCCCGTGGCGTCTGGCTGGCCACCCGCGCGACGAAGCCGGCGGCTGGACGGGAAGCAGAGAAAGCAGAGGGGCGGCCGGGTCGCGGCAAAAAAAAAAAATAAAAAGAAAAGAAAAGAAAAAAGGAGGAAAGCACAGGTGATGGATGGATGGCAAGACTGGATACAGGGGAGGGATGTGGAACTAGGGTTAAAGATTGATCACAGGAATTTTGGGAGGATAACGGTAGAAATATTCCAATATGCACAGTTATGTTTAACAAAGGCTGTATGGCCCAGCGCTGGGGCAGGAAGGAATCCACCGCGGCTGCTACGGTGCAGCTGGCGACCGACCATCTTTTACGAGACAGCTTCAACCGCCGCTGCCATCCTTCCATATGGGTTTCCACCGACGGGAGCACCAAGCACAGGCTGGCTCCGTGCCGGGGCCCCTGAGAGGGAGTGAGCGACTTTGTTCCAGTTGGACTTCAGATCACAGAAAAGCCTGCTCATCAAATGGACCCCCCCGTCGATATTAGACTCCAAGATGCCGTATTAACAGGAGGATTTTACTCTGCTGATCCTCCCTGCAGCAGACCTCTCTAAACACATACATTTCAAGAAACCTAGGATTGTCAGAGGTCGTTGCCTCACTGTTGGAGGTTTTCTAAATATCTTTATTCTTTGGCTGTATAAAAATTAAAAAAAAAAAAAAAAAAGACAGGATACCACGTTGCAAGCTGACGACTCATTCCTCGTGGTGAAAGTTGCTAAGTGGGGGCAGAAACCTCAGAGGTTTTATTGCGCCTCTTTGGGCCAGGTGAGCACGTGAACCAGAGACTTCTTCTGCCAAAAGCCGGCAGACATCCTGCTGCAAATGGCATAAAATGATGCCATTATACGTCCCTTTTGAAACTTTGTCGGCCCTAATGGATCAAATTCTTATCATACAGTGAGTCGGGGCGGGGGGGGGTAGCGACGGTCAGAAAAATGTGCTGTGCTCCACAGCTGATCCCTCTGAGACGGGTGCTGCACAGGAGGGAAAAAGTAGTCCTGAGCCAGCGTGAGTCCCTCGATCTCCCAATACCAAGAGTGGCCACTTTTGCCAAAGCCGCCTCGCAGCCGAGCACCGTTCCTGGGGACTCATGTTTTTCTCGCGCCAAGACAGAAATAACAAAAAAGGGTATTGAAAGATAACTATTCAATGCCGCAGTGCATTGTGGTCCGTCGAGGACGGTGTTGGTAGAGGAACGGTCGGCTCTTCCCTTTGATCTTAGACGCGCCTGCTGTCTGATCCCACTCAGTAGACCCTTCCCACTTAGTGAAGTTCTTCATATATACATTGAATTCGAAGTCAACCATCCTCTCTTTGTCGCGCCACGTCAATCAATAAACTGATCACAGCTGTTGTTTTGTCAAAAAGTTGTTTGGTTTTCATTTTTTTTTTCTTTTCCCAAGTAAAACATACAGTGTTCCATGCCACTGGTTTCATAATACACAGTTAGTAACGAGACTTTTCCAAATATTCTTCTTCTTCTTCTTCTTCTTCTTCTCTCTGATCTCATGCATGGGACCACTGGCAGGGTGGTCCTCTGGGCAGCCATGACACCCAGATGTTTGTATCCACGTCTCTACTACATCTGGAGAAGAAAATCTACACGTTTCAGAGCGGGCTGATCTGCAGGACGAGATATTTATTTACAGTGTGTGAGACATTAACTTTTGAGATGCAGATTTTTTTTCCTCATGCTTTAATGCTACAAGTTTTTTTTTTGTTGTTGTTTTTTTTTTTAAGAGAATCAGATGAAAGCAGGGGAAGAGATGACAGGTTTATGTAAACGATGGCAATGTTGAACCAAGCTTCCACGGTGTGATTTAAGGACTTCATTGGGAGTTTATGAGAAGTGATATAATGTGGTTATTTTCTGCGTGCAGAGCTGGAAGGCACCGGGCAAGTTAAAGGGAAAAGCTGCTATTGTCCAGAATCTGAGTCATGGACGTTGTCAAGTTAAGAAATGGACAGAGCATGAGGGAGGGAGGGAGGGAGGGAGGGAGAGCGTGAGAGGGAGAGGGAGAGCTGACCTACATCTCTGTTTGGGTGGTTACAGTTCCTCCCCGTCTCATTTAGCCCTCATGTTATAAAAAACCTGTGGGCGAAAGAACAGCAGCCTCGACTCCCTTTGACTATGAGTGATGGATGTGGGGGTTTGGGGGGGGGGGGAGGAGATGATCACAGGAGATGATCAAGAGAGGAAAAAGGCAAAGAAGTAGAGAGAGGGGAGGGGAGGGAGGCATTATGGGGGAGTGAGGGGAGGAAGACTGACTTTTGATGTTCTTATGTGTGTGTGGGTGTAAAGACAGAGAGGGAGGGAGATAGTGTGTATGGAGGAGAGAGAGAGAGAGGGTTTTTTTTCCTTAGTAGTTCCTCCTCTCAGCCTGACACCAGCCGCCTGTTTCTTTCCTCCCTCCGCTGCGCTGAAACTCCATCAGGTAAGAAGAAAAAAAAAAAAGAAAAGCGACCAGAAAACTCTGACACGATGTGACAGCGACTCTGCGGCGATGAGAATAATCCTGAAAGTTTGAAATGAAGGAAAAAAAGAGAGAGAAAGAGAAGAGGAGGAAAAAAGAAAAGAAAAGACACCGTTCGCGTGTCTGCACAGACGCGCGTTGGAGAAGTTACTCACAAGTCGCCAACTCAGCAGCAGCAGTTTTCCTTTTTCTTTTTTCTAATTTCGGAAAAGTTACCCCTAACGTCGGCGTGCACGCTCTCACATGCACGTGCATGTGTGTGTGTGTGTGTGTGTGTGTTCTGTGCTCTGAGCTCTGTGTGTGTTTGTGTGCGTGTGTGTGTGTGTGTTTTATCCGGACTGCAGCTGCATGCCAAACTGATGCTCTGGCGTTGTAGACGTGGCTTCCTAAATGAATTCATTATGACTGTTGTATGCGTGTGTGTATGTGTGTGAGTGCGTGTTGTGGTTGCGTGAGCGTCCAGCCGCGTGTGTGGTTGTGTGCGTGTTTGTGTGTGTGTTAGTGTGTGTGTGTGTGTGTGTGTGTGTGTGTGTGTGTGTGTGTTTGTGTGTGTGTGCATGCATTACTGTCTTCCTGCCCGTGTAACCTATGGACAGTCAAGCAACAAAAGCATTTCGACTTAGACCAGTTACTGCAGACGCATGACAGGACAATGTGGGACATGCATAAAACTAACCAGTGGGCCAGTGCATCACAGTGTGTTGAACTCCCACGTTGTCAGATGTCAGAGAGACAGAAACAGAAAACTGTGTCAAAACACACGCGCACACACACGCACACACACGCACACACACACACATACACACAAAGGGAATCAAAGGGAATCAGTGTGTCAGCCTGATGCATTAGAAACTGATGGGAGAAAAAAAAGCTTTCTGTGCCAAATAGTTCATGATGTGGAGAGTCAGTAAACGTTATTATGCTCGGGATGTTTTTGCAAGTGACACGACTAGAAAGTGGAACTTGCCTCCCTTCGTATTTATGGTGTATTTTACTTTTTGGAAATATTTTTTTTTGGGGGGGGGGCAATAACAGGAAAATCATACCACAGTCTTGGATGGCTGTGTGGGTGAGGCAACCCTCTCTGCTTCTTAGTGCTCATAAACATCTGTGTCAGGTGAATGATAGAAGTATGGACCCACTTCAAAGGGAACTTACTATTTCATAATGGTCTGTGTAAACAAGGAAAGAGAGCCTAAGCACACAACTTACTATAGTTAGAGCTGACGTTGATTGGTTAATGATGGCAAGTTACCGCACTTCAAGTTTCCACCAGGTTTTTTCATTTTTTTGTAGTTTTTTTTTCCCATGTTTGCCAAACCGGCCACATCCCAGCATCCGCGCGGGTCATAGTTTATTCCTGACGCATCCGCTCTAAAAGCGAAAGACGCACGCGTTGGGTGGGGCGGGCAGGGGGAGGGGGTGTCGTCCAGGGGGGTCGTCCAGGTGAGCTCTGCAGGTTGAAGGCCCATCGTGGGGAGCAGGTGGGATGCATATCAGTGCGGTGCCTTTACCTTAAGGCCCCTGCGCTGCGTTCAGGTGATGTAGGACTTACTACAAGGAGAAACCACTCATTCGCAACTTTGCTACAAGTGCAGTGGCATGTGGGATTGTTTCGAAGCCTCCAGGAATCTAATTATTAGTGTCACTGCATTGAATCCACTAGTTTGTATTTTATTTTTGGCTTTTGCTATTTAATTTTTGAAGTTAATTGAAGGGAATCTTTTGTTGCAGTCATTGCAAATTATCGGGGTGGATGAGGACCAAGTAACTGACAAAGCTATGGCTTGAAATGAAAAAACTGAGCTAAATCCTTCAACATGTTGTGGAGGCGAACAGATACGTGGCCTCTGACCACCTGGCTGTGACAGCGAAGCAGTTTTGGATAATAGCTGTTATGATGTTTTTGCTTTTTTTTTCATTCTCAGCAGTCGGATGGAAATACGGAGGAAGTGCTCCAAACATGTCCTTATATCTCAGAGTCATGTTCCATCCATCATCTCAGATACGTGTTTGCATTCATTCATCACTGTAAAAAGAAAACACCCCCCCCCCCCGGAGTCTCTGTTACCGTCTTCTTTCTTCACTGTTTACATCTATTTTTTCTTCGTTTAGCTCTCTTATCTGCCTTTTATTTATATTTTCTCTCCTCCTCCGTGTTGCTTTTTTCTTTTCAGGGGGTTGGTGTAAACAAGCGTGGAATTCAGAGGATTTAACGCAGATGGATGGAGGACAAGAAGTAGAGGGGGACGTGAAAAAAGTTGCTAAATAAAGTTGAACACGAGGCCTCAGACTCAGAAAAATCAAACTCAGAAAATCTTGAGCCAAAATTTTGTAGTGTTTTGGACTCGTTCTGTGTGTGTGTGTGTGTGTGTGTGTTGTTTGTGTGTGTGTGTGTGTGTGTGTGTGTGTTGCACAGATGAGGGCGTTCAAAGGTTAACAAGTTCAGCAACAAATAATGTCCTTGAAAATGTATGTGTTTGTGTGCGTGTGTGTGTGTGTGTGTGTGTGTGTGTGTGTTTGTGTGTGTGCATGAGTGTGTATGTGCATGTGTGTGTATTATAGTGTATTTGGTGTGTTTGTGTGCATTTGGAGTGTGTGTTTGGGTCTGTTAGAGTTCATTCAGAGAGTATCAAATCACTGCTGATGTTTTTCAAATCCAATTCAGTCCAGGTGTGCATGTGTATGTATGGAGGGCCACGTGACCCCCCCCCCCCCCCCCACCACCACCAGCACATTTTTTTTTTCAGGTCAATAGTTTTGCTGCTGGGCTTCGATCTCTCATTTCAAACCCTCTGGATCCCATATGAGCTCTATAGGGCCACAAAGGTAGAACTTCCGTCTCTGTCTTTGACCTTCATTCCGCAGTTTCTTTTTTTCTTTTTCATTTTCTGGAAAATTTAAAGGAAAAGTTGCAAGGAGAAATCCTCCTGTGAAGTGTCAGAAGTTACCCAATGCCGCTGTCTTGTAATTTACGTTTTTTGGATTATCAGCAGTCGTTTAACCTGACGTGTCTAACTAACGATTTCCTACATTTCCCAGGGGATAAATCTGAGATGCTTTTGTTTATTTAAGGATGAACGGGATGATAGCCGGCTAACAAACACTGGAATACATCCGCGATTTTGGCTACGCCCGTTACTCATGTCTTGGCTGCGTCGCGCTCTGGTCGACTGAGACAGCTTTTGCTGGGGAAAGCCGAATCTCTGCTGCTTCTACCACAGATCTCCGCCTGTACGATGAACTTCCCTGACTGACTGAGTCTAGAAAGACTTGTGGGGCTTTCCAGAATCACCTGAGGACTCCTGTCAGCATTTTCAACTTTCTTGAGTCTAACTTAACCCTCGAAGCCACGGAAATAACGTCGACACTCGGCCAGTTTCCCCCACAGGAATGTGAAAAATGCACCACTATATTACTAGAGCTACCTATAATTGTTGGTTTCAGTTTGACAGTTTTTGGGTGTGTAGCTTGAGTTTAGCGCATTCGAAGCTCCCCTGGTGAAGAGAATACGCAGGAGCCTTAGTATGAAAACAATGCATCATATGATGGGTTTAAGAGTCACGCAGGCCCAAAAGTGCCATGAGTCTCTCCCTTTGCTCTGGCTTGATATTGATGTACAATTTAAACATTTTAGCATTCAACTCTACCTGTAACCTTTCCACCTTCTCTCCTGTGTCTCCCTTTCCACTCCTAGCTCCGGACCACCATGTTGGCAGCGTGCTTGAGGCTGCTTTTGCTCCTCCCCCTGGTTTGTTGCGTCCCGTCCCCCTCCAGACCCCCTCCCCGGCTCTGTCGGCGTTGCTGCGACCACCAGGAGCCGCTGCCGGCCGCAGCCCAGTACCAGATGCCAGAGGTCCGCACGGTCATCAACATGACCATCCTCAAAGGTATTAATTTAACTAATGGTTTAAACGTGATGGGGCAAACCTTTATCAATCGTTGGTGGGTCTGTTAGGTTCGGTGCATTTAGGAAAAACATACAGCGTTGGCCAGCAGGTTGCATCTTCGTTCACCCAAAAAAACCCATCCTCAGATATCAATGTTACTATGTTCCTGCTTCAAGCTCTACGTCCTCAGTCACACAGCTGCTTTTTTCCAGATGTCTGTGTGCCTTCCGAGGCCACTATTTAATCAGAGGAGTAATCATGTATGTTATAATGGAGAAGTGGTTCTCGAAGTGCGACCCTGCAGCGCCGGTCGAGTGGAGCCGAGACAAAAAAATTGAGACAAATCGTCTCCGAGAAGGAAATTACCCACACTCCAGTTATAGAAAGAACCTGCAACCAATTTAAAAATCAACCTCTGTTCAACATTCTGTGACCGAACCCGACTGCCAAGAGACAGTGATTGTAATGGCTTTTGACAGTGTCTGTCACAGCGAATGCATATCAACATGTGACTTCATGTAGCATATGGAGCAAAGAAAGTGAGGTTGCGTGGAAAAACAACATGACATTATTTTGTTTGCTTTTAGCCTATCAGCACATATTTATCAGCAAAATAACGTAGCTTCTCTGCAGTAACAGGTGTCAGAAAACAAGCTTGTCTCTTTACTCTTTTTTTACTTCTTACTAAAGAACCTAATGGGCCCCAAATTTTTAAAAAATGGATCTGAGTACAATTAGACCTGGGCTTGGACGAAGACCTGAAGGTAATCACCCTCGTTCCGAAACGGATTATGAATGGATCGCCGATTTGGTAAAGTGAGCAGCTGGCAAAGGGCCTCAAGTCCTCAGGGGGCCCCAAAAGGTCTCAGGTTATGTGCGTATGGCATTTACGACATGATTATTATCCATTAACTTGGTGGTAATTTCATTGATTGACAATTTACAATCTTAAAATATAAACTGGAATAAAAAGGTCTGAAAGGTCCAAAGGGTCTGAAAGGTCTCCTGGCTCTATGTTAAAATCCAGTTTTACCACCTTTGAATATATCTGGTGATATTATACTTACAAGATGTATAATCTTGGATGAAACTGTTGCCAGCCAATCTCAAGAAGCCAAGGTCTTAAAAGAGTAGCTATATGTGTATTTTCCCTCAAGTTTTCGGAGCTGGCAGCCAGATCCACTCAGGTCGAAGACCTTGGCACAAGGACGGCTTCAATTAAAGTGGACCCAACCGGAGTCAAATTAAGACCTGAGTCAGGTCTGCTAGTAGCTAGGTAGACCCACGCTGACCTCCACTTGTTACACATTACAGACTCTACTCCAAATCCATCCAAACTAATGTGTAAAAAAAAACCCCAGACCAACAACTCGTGTGAGTTATTGTTATTGGCCAACTGTAAAAGGTCAGAGTGCGCATTCTTCAAGCCTTTTATTTGCATTTGCGAGTGTGTGTGTTCAAAGCTTCGGGCAAACAGAAAAGAGATAGAGAAACGTGACAAGGGGGATTAAAAATACAAGCTACATGGTCACAGCTGGAGAGGGCTTCGCGAGAACATGTGTATCCAATATCAGGGAGATCGCGGCCAACTCAACCGGCGCGGTCCAAACCATGTGTCATCACGCCGTTGTTTTATCTGCTGGCCCTTTGTTAACTGGAAGCGCCAAGTCTACTCTGACCCAGCAATCAACCCCCCAGAACCAGTCCAACTGGTGAAACACAAAAAAGGAAAAGTCCCTCCTTTTATTTTTCCTCTCATACATTCATGCTAACACAATCAAACAATTAAGGCCCTTTTATATCACAGAAGAACTTGTGAACATTTCCATCCAAAGAACTCAGGCCCAATATTAATGTGTTGGACACAGTTGGTACCCCAAAAACTCCAGAAGTACTTTTCACTGGGCCACAAACTCACTGGACTATGCAATATAAAAAAAAATTTATTGGTAATTGACCCAGTGTTGACACAAACATGGTCCAAGGCATGATGTTGGGCCCAAAATGCCAAAACTCCACCCACATCTTTATTAAAACACAAATGATTCAAGTCGCGGTCGGCGGCGAATGCCGTTGCTTGATCTCTAGGTCCGATTTGTTCACTGGTGGGAAGCTGGTGAGGGATCAGGCATTTGTCGCAAACGATCAGGAATGAAACGCTCTTGGAACTCTGGCAGTTACCGATTATGAAGTTCAAGTTCGAGCTCCGGATTTACGTCTCCTCGTGCTTTAATGGAAAAAGGGGGGATTTCATTTTGGAGTAATGAGATTTAACAAGATCCGTTTTTGAGAAAAAATGAACGAGGCATGAAACTGCCCCTGCGTACTCCGCTGCATCTATTGTGTCACCGAATTTCAGCTGTGCAACAAGGGAGGTCTCGGCTTTCAACTGGCTCCGAATCTGCTTATGTGGAAGAAAAACACACAAGCCCATACACAGGCACACAGCTGTGCAGAAAGAAAAAGACTCACAATTAGTGATGGACAAATATAGTTGCACTGATGCCATACACACAAACACACAAATTTTTCTTCGTGCAGTTCAATGACTCACTGGAAAACAATAACAGCTACTTTTAGCATGTGTGTGCGTGTGTTTGTGTACGTCATAAGCTTGCATGTCTTGTGTGTTTGTGTGTGTGTGTGTGTGTGTGCGTGCGTGTGTGTGCATGTGTGCACCACCGTGCCTGTCCGGGGGTTTGCTTCCACAAAAAGCCACGGCGATCGAATTTAACGTGACCGAACTCTCGGCCGATCGCAATCTGAGAGTGAGCATCAGCCAAATTTGTGAAAAAAGGAACCGGGAGCCTTGGTCACGGACAAAGGTGATTTACGCACCCACAGGTTTTTAGCCCTGCACCCACGGTCACAGGATTAAATTATCTCCTGCACTGCGCTAAAATGTTCAGGAGGCTCAGTTCGGCTTAGGTACAGTTAGAATCCAAGATGCATAAACTCAAATTTTGTTTGAGATTTGCAGCTTGTAAACCTATAATAACAGGATATGTTGATTAGAGGGGACCCTCAGATCAGAGCTGATATGAAGTTGTCTTTTTTCTGATCGCGTTTCAGCCCTAGACCCCGCAGAGACGGGTTAACTCTTTCGATAATATCCGACGACTGGCGCGAGCCTGAGCATGTCAACGTGTCAGTGAGTCTCGTAAGTCAGACCGGTTCCAGAGTGGCGTGGACCGCGGCCCAGTCTGAATGAGCCAGCGGGTATTGGATTTCCAGAAACGGCACTTTTATATCTGACGCGCAGCTTCCCTCTTCTACTTGTCCTCTGTCTTGAGCAGACTTCCCAGGGTCTTTGTTTCATACTGTGTAAACAGTAACTCTTCTCAGTTGTAACTGACGTTGCAGTGTTTTTAGCTGTCATTCAAAAGTTGTCCTTTGAGCCCTAACTTCACTCTTTTGCTGCAATGCTCCATATATCATTGAGTTTTGAGCCCCAGCCAATTTTTGACAACGTTTTTTGTCCCACTGTACCTAGTTTGATATGATAGGTAAAGTATACACTTTGTGGCAAAATAATGTAAATTTATTCAGCGGTGTGATTACTGGGTTTTGAGGGAGCTTTCAACCAGATCTCGCCGTGGTTCAGGTGTCCTTCAATGTTCCAATGCCCTTGATCGTCCTCTCTGGCGGGGTTTTTTTTAAACTTCATCGTGTACCAGAGGAGTAAATATGCTTATATAAAGCTTTTTTCCTAATCAGGGCAGATACTGTATATTCAGAGGTATTTGGCAGACAGACTGTCGCCTTTTTTCTCTCCTCGTATTCCCCTTTTGGTTCAGCCAAGTCGTATGTCTTGCATGCTGTTTACATTTCTGCAGTCGAAGACTTTGCCAGTGACGGGGTTCAAAATCGGCTTCGGTCATATGGAGCCTTGTTGTTTTTTTTAGTTTTTTTTTAAGTGAAATCTAAAATAGTGCCATACTTTGGATTTGAACTTGGCAGATGTTGCCACATAAAAGATACGAGTTCAGTGTTTCAGTCCACGATTCAACCCATCAAACGAAAGTACCCGGCAAAGACACTTTAACAGTTATGAAACTGAACAATGGAACAATATTTTTCCATATTTTGGACTACTTTGTTGTTTGCCAGCATATTTGTCTAAATTGCACAAACACATGTATCCAATCCAATGACCACAATATATGCAAATATGCATGCAAATATGCATATATACAAAAATAATGATAAATGCCATCGTCTCTGTCTCATAACCAAAGAACCAAGGATTTTTTTTTCCTAGACAAACCATTTTGCAACGACATGTTAACAACATATTAACTTTAACGAATCTAAAAGTTATGAGCTTCTGAAAGTGGATGCCGGAGTTTCGGTTCTGTTGACACGGAGCATGAATAAAGGAAGGAGCGCGGGGCTACGAGTGGCCCTAAGTCGCCGTTGGGTTTTTGTTTGTTTAAATTTCAGGATGAGCGCTCAGTCCCATATATGGTCATCGAGCGCGGAGGTGGCTGCTAAGCTTCTGTTGGTGGAAACTACTGTAAGTCTCCTCTGGGTTTTTTTGTGCGTGTGTGTGCGTGTGTGTGCGTGTGTGTGCGTGTGTGTGTGTGTGTGTGCGTGGACACTGGTCATGGCTGTGCAGATCCTCGTGAGGATCAGAGAGGATGAGTGGGATTTGCCTTTGGTCTTCAGGAAGTAGTGGCCATGGGTGTGTGTGTGTTTCGGGGGGGGGGCAGCATTGTGGCTTCTTCCTGTGTGGGCTTTTTAACCAGCTCAGAGGCGCCTAAATCATGACCTGCCCACAGCAGCATCCTTGAGACAGCGTAGCAAGATGTTACACATATCAGTTTATAGGCTTCTTTAGGTCATCAAAGTTTTGGATTTAAATATCAGCATCTTTTGAGGCCTGAAAACCATTTGGCTTTGAATTTGCCACGATGAATTGGAAAGGTTCCTTTAGAACAACCATTAAAAAAACAACTAATCCCTCAAATGACAGGAGAAATCACCAAAACTGTCAACCAACAATGGCAACAAGATGTGCTGCCTCCTAGTTTATTGCCTCCGTTTATTTTTCGTGGGAGTGTTTTCCTTGCACAGAGTCCTCGTTTTTTTACAGCTGCTTCATATTGATATGGGGATGAAGTTTAAAAAAAAAGGAGGGGGGCGGGGGGCTATAAACTGTGTCACTCGATTTCATGGCAAAGAGGTTTTTGTGTACTTGGAACAATAGCAACACTCAAAATGCCCACTTAACCAGGAGACATTTCAGTCAGCGGTGAGCTGGTGAATCATTCTCAGAGCCTGCTGTCGGGTCGCGTATAAATTTAGAATCCAGGGCCAAGCAGAGTCGCGGAGGCGAAAAAAAAGAAACGAAAAAGAACACAATAAGGAAGCGAAATATTCTGTAAACAAGAGAAAATAACCCCCCCACAACAACGCGTACAACCAATGCATGGGTGGAAAATAGGATTTGGCCGGGGGGGGGGGGGGGGGGTGTGAGTGCCCTTCCAGAATGTGTACACACCGGCTTTCATTCACACCCCTGAATGACCTCGGACGGGTAACAACTAAATTGACTTTTTGACGACCCACCGGCCCACGTCATTATACATGAAACCACCAGTCAGATTTACTTATTAAATAATTGGTGCCAGAACAGATCCCTCCAGTCCACCCTAACCCTTGACCATATTCTAAGTGGAGTGTATGAAGAAAATGGTTTGGGCAGATGGCAAATCGAAAAGGAAACACACTGAGGAAGCTGCAGGAGGATTCCTAAGAGGCCAGCGTTCGATGCGATGCCTACGGCGCCATTGGCCTTCAGAGTCACTGGGTCGCATGGTAACGCGGGCCGATCGAAGATTCCTAGACCGACACGTTATATCTGACTCTCTATCACCTTTATCAGAGCACCAAATATCCTCCTGCCAGTGGAGTCTCGGAGACTCGTTGAATCCAAGTCAAGGAGCCCTAAGACTGTGCTGGCGGACCAACGCTTTGGCATCTAGTCACACATACACTTCATACCGGTTTTCCTTTTACTTGTCACCCATCTGTTTGTTTGTAAAGCCTGATTTAAAGTTGATGGAAATGGTTATCGCCGGTAGGAACCCTGGACAGACGCATCATACAAGATAGGGCCATATTGTGCGTTAGTTTTCTACAATATTCCCCACATTAACGGCGTTTACATTCTTAATTTTACCTCGCAAGGTGAGCGGCGGGGGGCGGTTTTGCCTTGTCTCGTCGCTGTAATCGAGATTCCTTGCCCCCCGCCTCATGTGGCGTCTGCTTTGCCACCGTAGCCCAGATGCCTGGTTGCGTTCATGCAGAGCCGTGAGTCGGCTACACGCCCGATCAGATGGCACACAGGCTCACGCCCAGCATCTGTTGTACAAATGTGTTGCCGTCCTGTGAAAACCATGTAAGCCCATAAAAACTTTTCTTTTTTTTCTTTTTTTTTTAAATGGTCTGAGAAAAGCTCTGTTTTCAGCTTTGTAACATCAAAATCACCAAATTTTGAGATACATGGTTTTCACTGCACAGCGATATTTCCAGTCTGTGAAACTTGGACTATATCTTTTATTTAACAAATTTGAACTTCGGAACTTTGTCCCCTATAGAGTTGGTACCTTTACACTCCAACAAAAATTCCCACCAGTCTCTGTATCAGGTGAACATATTTGTTGAGGGGTTTCCTCTCCATAGAAGTTGTGTTTAAAAATCAGTTTTGTTTTTTTCAGCCAGGTGTTAACATGTCTTAGCATAATAAGAGTCTCCCTGTAGGCAACACGGCATAGGCAGAAATAAATCATATGAAATTAAACTCTTCAGTAGTGGTCAATAAGGGTCAGAGCTGACTTTAATCGGGTTCAAATTGTGAATTGTTCAAATTTGAGATGTGAAAGTTTTGCTCCAGTTTGCTGCCTTTTCTGGATGCGTAGCCTTCATTTACCCCAGATCGAGACCAAAACAAAAAGTGTAATTGAATTGTTTGCATGACAATATGGATGTCCTGTTCTGCAGCAAGAGCTCGGATGTGTTGTTTTGTCTGAGAGCGGCACGCTGCCAGGGCCAAGATGGCCTTGGTGCGGTGTGAACTGTGCCAGCCGTGACTGTTTCTGGGCACAATGTGGACCGGGTTCCATCTCAACCGACGAAAATAAAGTATAACAATAGTTCTCTTACCTCGAGGAGCAATGACTAAAAGTTGATTAAAAAATATATATATTTACGGCTGAAGTGTTTCAATTTTCCATATATACTTAAAGGAAAGCAAATGAGACCGGATTAAGCCCCCGATGTTTCTGTCTGCAACACTCATCTATGTTTCTTCTTGCCCCCCCCCCCAGGTGATAAAGGAGACAAAGGTGACAAAGGCACACCCGGGAAACCAGGTCTGGAGGGACCTCTTGGCCAACGAGGACCCCCAGGCTCCAAAGGCAGCAAAGGCCAGGCGGGCGCTCCTGGGGACGCCTGCAAGATCCCTCAGTCCTCCTTCTCGGTGGGGCGCCGGAAGTCCCTGCACAGCGTGGACTACTACCAGGCGCTGGTGTTCGATACGGTGTTCGTCAACCTCCACGAGCACTTCAACATGTTCAAGGGCAAGTTCTACTGCTACGTGCCGGGGATCTACTTCTTCAACGTCAACATCCACACCTGGAACTTCAAGGAGACCTACCTGCATCTGATGCACAACGACAAGGAGCAGGTGATCCTGTACGCGCAGCCCAGCGAGCGCTCCATCATGCAGAGCCAGAGCGTCATGCTGGACCTGGCGCTCAACGACGAGGTGTGGGTGCGGCTCTACAAGCGGGAGAGGGAGAACGCCGTCTACAGCGACGACGTGGACGTTTACATCACCTTCAACGGATACCTGGTGGCCCCCAGCATCCAGTAAAAGGGGGGGGGGGTTAACAGATCGGCAGAATCGTCGGGTCGGACTATTTAGTGGGACTTTTTTTTTTTTCATTTTTTGCCACGGATGCTGCCTGCTCTGTGCCGAGAAAGAAGAACCGAGTAGAGGACGTTACAAGTATGGCGCTTTTTGCATATGTTCCTTTAAGCCTGGAGAGGAACGTACTGTGCTTTTCTTCAATGTGGACTGCCCAAAAAAAAAAACAAAAAAAATCTGAATCAAAAGGAACAATAAAAAAGGAGAAAGGTATAACAGCACGCAATTAGGAAAGAATGCAAGAATTGCTTCCTTTGCACTAGAACTACACTTTCGTCCAAAGCCAAACATTTTTTCCTACTTCTGTGCTGTGACGGTTTTCCTCTTGGATGGCTCCTTTCAGGGACCTACTGTAAAACGTCGCATCGCTTACCAGGAGCCGTAAATCAGCGCAGTCATTTATACGTTTGTGCTACGTCGCTTCCCCACGCTGGCGGAGCGCCTGTCGGAATCCAAAACGTGGTCGGACAGACCGCTGTCGTGCCCCTTTTTTTTTTTTTCACACAAATGTTTCCTTCGTGTCTTCCAGAAGAGCAGTTTAAAGGGTCAGTTCACCCAAGTAAAATGAAATATTAGACACAGGCACACACACAAGAAAAAAAAAAAACCCAAAACAAAATACATCATCCCACTTGCCCTGATGGCGTGCAGCCGTGCAGGTGGTTTAAATTTCATCTGCTGAAGCCAAGACATCCACCGCTCTGATATAATGAGGTTACATCACAACGCAACAAGCTGTAGCATGAGATCTGAAAACGACTGCATTTTGGTCCAGGTCTGATTACTATCTGGTCTGCGTGGATCCCTTCTGGCCGTGCTCAAGCCCTTGTCAGAATGGGTTTCTCCTTTTTTGAAAATGAACTCAAACATGTTTAATTCGATCCGGCTGTGTTTCGCATCGGCTCCCACATTTTGGACCGGCGAGGGGTATGATGTAAGGACACTCCTGTTTGTCCCTCCTGAGTTTAGCGCCCCGTCCTGTTTCCCCGGCTTGGGTGGAACTGTTTGACTCGGCCATCAAACCTCCTCTGGAGAGGCCAGCGGTGAGACGCCCTCTCCTCTCTCAACGTACCATGATGCATTTCATGGGCAAAAAAAGTGAATGGCAAAGATCAAAATTGTCCCACTGCTCAAAAAAGATCCGTCGAACGGTTCATTCCGTAACATCTCGGCACGGCAGCCCTCAACATCTCACTCCTGTGCCATCTGGCGTGAACCAGTTGATGACTTCCTTCAGATTCTGGACCCCCATGTGTTGGCAATGCCGACCCTAGGACCTCTTGCCCCTTGCTGTTTTGTAAGTGGCAATCAAAGCTTCTCATTACCGTTGCCTCTTTCCAGAAACAGCAATGTGGTTAATCTGGGAAAAATATGTAAACATCCCTGTAAGATTTTTATATCAAGGCTTTTTTTTCCACAGAAGAAATTGTGCCAATGAAAACGGTCCAGAGTGGAATTCTTAAGAATCCATTCAATAAAACTGAAAATTATCTGCATGGTTTGGGTTAAAAGTGTAAAAAATAATATAAATATGTTTGTAGCTTCTTGAACTGACCCTTTAAACATCCCAACAGATCAAGAACAACAACAACAACAACAAAAAAGTCTAAAGTAAGGTGCTTTTATTTTGAAGGCAGGAATGCATCATTTCTAATGATTAAATCTCTTCTAACAGAGACTTCAAACTGCGGAGCAGTTAATGTAAATAGCTGTATAATAACTGTCTTCATGGCTCATATCTGTGCCACCACTCATGCGGTCGGGGCTGGACTGTGTATGTGTGTGTTCTGATGTATAAACAATACTTCCTCCTTCACAAACTGTGTCTCTCTTTGTTCTGTTTCGCTGAACAGCAGAAGGGAACTTGATTACAAGAAATTAAAGGTTTCGATAACGTCACATGAAAACGTGAGCCTGCATGTCCCATAACTGTTCTCTCACTTTTTTTGCTTTTTTTTTTTCCTTTTTACACCACAAAACACATGCACGTTGTCACATTTCTGGAGGGAGATTTATCCTCACCCATCTGATTCTTTAAAAATGACACCATCCATCATGGGAGTTTGGCTCGAGTTAAAGTTGCTCGATCCCGCGAGGGGAAAACTGTATGTGAGGAAAAAACAGGCCAATGCTCTAAAATAAACAAACAAACAAGCTAGCGGGATGAAAACCCATCTGAAACGTCCAGAGACGGCGGATGAGTCCCTCCGCCGTTTGCCAGCTCCATCTGTTCGGCCATATCTCTCCCATTAGCAGTAATGCTGTCCTCGGGGAGGCTCTGCTGCTGGAGGAGAGGCGGACTGCAGCGTCATAAATACTTTAAGCCCCGAGTGGAGCTCTGAAAAGGCCCTTGTTGGGAAACAAGGCAGGACATCTGAGGCGGTTTCCTGGACCAGCAGCCCAGACTAGTGGAGGCTGCTCCAACGTGCACTGTGGACAAGCTGTTGGTTTAGATGGGAACTTAGTTCACTTTTAATTTGGCCTTGTTTAAGTTTATCATTGAAAAAAGGATTTTATATTATATTATGTTATATTATATTATAATATATCATATTGAAAACAGAACATTTACATATTGATCGAAAAAAAAAGGAAGTGAGGGAACACGAAACAAAACAATGCAAATTTGAGCAGGTGACCAAAAAAACACCAACCAAAACAAAACCATCATATTGTAAGAAGCATGAATTGCAACAGTAGAGAGTCCAAAATTAGTTACTCTAGAAGTGCGCCGAAGCCCTTTAAGACTATATCCGCGCTCACTTTGTAGCCTATTAAAAGTAACTGCACCCAGCGCTTCGAGTCAATACCCTCACAGCAATCGGTAATTAAGTCAGCTTTTACAGGAGACCGCTGAAGGCAACCGGGGCCAGTTGAGGCTGTTCCGCTTGATCCTGTTAAAGGATAAGCAGTCAAGGGGCGTTGACTCACCTGAGTGAGGGTAAAACAAAGGGAACGGACGGGATGACGAGACAGTCACGCATGTGAACAAGCATCCCTCTGCTTGTGGGTTCAAAATTTGTAAGTTTCATATGCCCTGTTAAATGCCCGTTTTACAAGCGCAGAGTTGGACCAGAGGGACAATTTCGAGAGCCGCAAGCTGCATTATGTATCCAATATTAACCAACATGAGGCAGTTTCTGGTACGAGCTTCATGCGCAACCAGGATTCTGTCAACTGCCACTTGCGGCGTCGGCCTTTCTGTTTCTGACTCGTTGTTGCAGGCTTCATATCCACACCTTTCAACCAGGGGATTATCTATCCCCTTTCAGGTTATTGCATTCAGTGTATTATCAAATGATTTGATAAAATTTCCAGTTAAATTTTTTTTCCCAAGCCAAGCGGCTGTAAGTCTGATTGCCTGATCATTAGAGCATTTGTCATGCAGATAAAAAGAAAGAAATTTATGGCCGACGTTCCACCGAGGAGCAGCTAAAATGGATAAATCAAGGTTTTCCGTTTCTTTCCTTCTTTTTTTTTATTTTCAGTTTTAATCAGAGAAAAGACAAAGTGACTAATCTGAGGCAAAGGTATAAAAAGACACAGATCACACAATCCATCACAACCTTCTGTGCAGGACAGATTAGGCAGTGGTGTGTTAAGATTAAAACCCAGGAGCAGTGATATATGGAAACTGTTCCAAACAGAAAGAAAACGCACCATGAGGCTTTACGAACTATCAAATATAACAGAATATAAAGCCTCATAGCGTCTAAGTTTTCATTTTAAGCTTCACTCTCTAATTTAAACGACCTGACACATGGAGATGCTTTGATTTATTCCTTGCACCTGGACATTTTTAACAGCGTTTCGACTAAAGAATGCAACGTGACTTTGGCCATTGTTCCAATCGCAGTTGTCGTTCTAAGCACCGACTGGGCTGAAAAGACCGAAAAAAACATGCAAGGACTTGGGAGTCGTCTAAGACTTGATCAAAACAATCTCTGGGTGAAATTTATGTAGATAGTATGTCACAAGAAAAACAGAAACAACCAGCAGGATACATAAAAAGTAAGGGACAATTTGTGTATGGGTAATAATTCACCAGTTCTCAACTGAACCTGAGAATATCTGAGGGTCCTGACCCCCGAATGGTGTTGGAGCACATACAGATTGTCTCCTCCTCCCACACTCACCTGTGAGGCGAATCCGATGATGGATCTTTGTGTTTTGACGGGATTTAGACAACACTAGAGGCCTCACCTGCATCTATGCCGCAGTTAATGGAAAGTATTAATGGAAAAACTACGTAAAGTTTCCGTTGTTCCCAACAAAGATACAAACACCGTTTAGCCACAACATTAAAACCAGTTACCAACATTAAAACCTGTTACCAACATTAAAACCAGTTACCATTTCCAATGTTGCAGCTAATCTGTGTTTAATTTAGCTGAAATTAGCTAAATTTTGGCGTTGCCTTTTCAAATGTGTGACTCCACCGGAACATCTGTGGACAGTTTCTTCTCCAAGGTTTTACATATATAATAAACCGATCATCTGCAACATTAAAACTGGTAATTAGATTCAATTTTTTGACTGATCTGTGATGCTGAAAAGAAGTAGGAATTATATAGATGTAATCAATTTACATTTAAATTTTGATTCGAATTGAAACCAGTTTAAATCAATCAAATCAATTGAACCGATTCTTGCTTCTGTCTCCCTGAAGGTAGTTCTAACAATGCTAACACAGGACTATAGTGTTATACGCTCTTTATATTGAAAGACCTGCTAGAAAAAAAGGGAGGGGGGGTGCTGAGAGGCTGAACGCTGCAAAATCTTTCCCAAAGACTAAACCTGGGTAGCAAGAGCCACCTGTAAAAGCAGAGCAGCTCAAACTGCAAACAGACCAGCAGAGGCAATATATAGTAATAAATATGAAAAAGGCAGCAACACCTCTGATCTTTTCCAATGATCCAAAACTAACACGCTTACACGATTTCTCTGTAAAAAATAAGTAAATAAATACATAATGGATGAGATCGCAAGATATACGCTCGGGCAGATACTGGCACCATCGGCCCTCCAAGTATCAATACTATGTAAACACTGTGAGGCCTTCTGCATTCCTGCTTCTCTGTAGTGCTGCAGTTATGTAACCGACGCTGGCGGGGGTGGGAGGTGGGGGGGTTGCAATAGATGTTATGAGACTTCGAGGACAGGTTAAAGACTGTTTTATTTAGTTTAGGGGGGAGTTTGAAGGCCGAGCCTCGAGGCCAACAGCTGTTTGGGGATCCAAACAGAGCCTTGTAGATCAGAAACAGGAAGTGGGTGGGTTCGGGCGGGGGGGGGGGGGGGGTTCGAGGGGGGCGCTCTCCCTAATCGCAACCACATGACCTCTGACCACAGTCATCTGTCGGAGGCAGACGGGGCTGAGGAGTAGATGGAGCAAAAAAGAAAAAAAAAAAGGATGAGGAAAAAACAGGTGGGAGCAAATGAGGGGAGGTTTATGGAAAGGTGGGGAAGAAATAACGAAAATGGAAGCAGGATAAAAACATGCATGGCATGTCAGAGCCCCCCCCTAGAAATAAGTCTCTGAGATCTACGGGTTCTGGATCTACAGTCTGGTGCTGCTGCATAAACAGAGCAGACAGGAAGGCATGTCGAGGGAGAGCCAAGTAACGCGTACGCCTTCCAAAGTAAGCAACGTCGTTTCTGAGGCTGCAGAGCATCACCCCTTTTAGACGGTGTGTACATTCCTGTGAGCTCCAGAGTGTGTGTGCGTGTGTGTCTCAGCTTACGGAGACACACTGGGGTCATTTACATTGGCCCCGGTCTGCAGCTTGATTTTCTTTCTTTCTTTTGTCCTTTCTTTCTTTCTTTCTTTCTTTCTTCCTTCCTTTCTTCCTTCACTCCACAATCGGCGGCGAGGGCAGCCTCCTCGGCGTCTGGCGGATGTCCAGGATTTACCAAACGACCAGTTAAAGGCAGCTTGTTTTTTTTTTTTTACATGCCTGGAAGCGAGCGCACGAAAAACAGATGGCGAAGAAAAAAAAGGCAACATGGCATGTGCCCCCCAAAAAAGAAAAAAAAATCATGGGTGTTGCCGTTTTTAAAAGGAGTCCTGTAATTAGCGGGAAAATGAAGCACAGTGTGAATTTGGACGAAACACTGAATTCGCGCTCGTATTGTCTGATTAGCACCGTCTGTCGGGCGGCGTCCTCCCCACCGTGCCGCCGTCTGAGCCAGGTTTCTGCTGCTCGCGCAGACGTTCGTCGCTGGTGACGTCGTGCGTTTCGGCTCGGTGGCCTGAGGGTCGAGTCCCCATGCGTGTGGCTGCGTTGGGGTTTCTTTTGGTTTTTGTTTTTGTCTTGGGGTTTTTTGTGCCATTTCTCGGTCGAGCCCCCCGCTGTGCTACGGTGGCCCAGCGGGCTCTTTACGCCACCGAATCCCTGTATGTTTATTCTGCATGCCATGCACTGCATTGCTACTATTCAAAAATTGGGTTTGTGGGGCAGTCGGAGTCATTTCTTTGTGTTGTTGTCTAGTGGGGGCTTTTATTTTTGCTGATGCCCCCGGTAATAATCGTGATTCTTCTGTATGGGCAGGTCTTTGGTCTCGTAGTTTGAAGTTGTTTCGGGGGAGGGGGGGTCTATTAGCTTACAGATGCTGTTTAGCTGATCACTTGAGATTATGGCTCAAGTTTGGGTTTATCCTTGTTCATATCACATTGAAATCCATATCTGTATTTCTGCTGCTCTGTTTTTCCCTTTTTTCAGGGGAGAGGAAGCCTGGCCTTCAAGAAAATGTGTTTCTGTCGATGCATTTTGGTTGTAGAATATTTCCCTTGCCTCAAGGTACTAGTATTATCTGTATATTTTAGGGTAATCTTTATTTTTGAAAGTATTTACATACTAAAAGAACAGTTTGCTAATACTGAGGCAAAATGACAACATGCTGCTTCTTCACATAGACGCGGTCCAAACATCTACTTCACATTGTTTATCTAGTTAAGCATTTTTCCCTTGAACTGGGTCAGTGTCAGCATCCGGCCACATGTTTATCTGATGGCAGCCATGACAGCATCTGACCCACTTCTCAGGTTTTGCTAACATCAAGGGAAATTGCAACACGCTTGTTGCGCTTGTTGCGATTCGCAATGTTGGATTAAGCTAAGTGCTAGTTGACATCGACATGTTAGCATGCTCAGAATCAAAGTAGCTGACATGCAAGCTTGCAAGATTTAGCTTGTATAACGTTTAACCATTGTTTCCATTTTACTTTAACGCATTAACTTGCAACTATTTGCCAATTAGCAAAAAAGTGTGGCTAAGGCTGAAGGAAAATTTCACAAGAGTTTCTTTATGCAACCATCGTGCATTATGGCTGATTTTAAATATTTTACAAATACAGAAATAAAGATTGCAAATTCTTTCCCTCTCATTTACTGTAACGCCATGTTTTTATCCGCTAACATAAGGGCTTCAAAGTAAGAGTGTGGGTAAGTGAGGGGCTCTAAGAGACAACAGATACAGCAGTTGTGGTGTAGGATTTGCATGCGGAGCCTTAAAATATCATTATATTCAAACTGGAGGCTCAAGCAGTAGAATGCTTCAATCGCTTCGTGACCTCTTATGTATAACGAATGGAACCATTTTAATATACAGTGATTATGGAGCTCAGAGCTGCTGAGTTTTATGGTCACGGTTGTTGATCATACTTGACAATTATCATAATCGTCCCAATACACTCTGAGGGCTTACAGAAACTCTCAGCGTGCATTATATCTATTTTAAACTGCATGAATAATGCATTAAAAGTATCTATAATACATTGCAGATTCATACAAAGCTATACCAATTTTTTAAATTCAATTCGGGATAGTAAATATAGAATAATTCTGGCTGTGTCAATCTAAATGGCAATTATGACTGGAACATAACTGAGATTTGGAGGCAACATGTTTTAAATGCCATCTAACTCTACTTTACTCATTTTCAATATTAGTGTCCCCGTCTTTGCTTCATCAGTTAATCCTCTCCGATTCCCCAGAAAAAAACGAAGCACCTAATAGCTGGGTAATGGCTCTTAGGAGAGGACAGCAACTGAGCGCTGCCGGGTGAGTCAGATCCGGGTGGGGGTGGGTACATGGCACAGCCAGACTCTGCTCCACGCTCCGTTGGCTTTATTTTATCTCGCGGTGAAGGTCATGAGTTGAGCAAAGACAAGTGGATTCGGGTCTGTTCAAACAGGGTGAAAAAAAAAAAAAACTTGTCTTGAGCCAGCGGAGCAGGCCGGTCAATGGAGGACAGAGGCGGCGAGAGTTTCTCCGGAGTACGGCGTAAACTTTTAACGACCAATTTTGCAGTCCGCCCGCGTTCGACACTTCTTCGTGTAAATGGGCTCAATCAGCCAGCCGGTTAGTCACTCTGTTTTTTGATGTCGGGGTTTCGGTAAGTTCCTTACCCTGAAGCTGTATGATCAAAGGGTGCCGACTTGGTATATGACAATCATAGAGTGGTGTTTTCTTGCTAATAATAAAGAACGCAGAGAGACGAGTGATTCGACATTTATTAAAAGTTAATCTTAGCAAATCAGGACATTTTTCCATAATGCGTAACCGGACCCGAAGCAGGCGCCGGCTTATCGGCACCCAATCAGATCTACGAGTGTCAAATGGCGCAGCACCTTGCGACGGACGTGAGGCGTCATTGATGAAAACAACAACGCATCTGGCAGGGTTCGCGTTGTGCGGGCTGATTCGCTGCCCTACCGCGCCACGTTTTCTAATGGAACGAATCTACTTGTTTGCCCCGTTGCTTCTGCTGTTCAGCAGTTGTTGGGTTTTTTTATATTGCAGCGAAGAAAGAGCCAAGGTTTTTTGGAGGACACAAGTTTCTTCTGCGGGCAGATGTACTGCCAGAAAAAAGCCTCTTCAGTCCGACTTATCTTTCCATCGGAGGCTAATTTAGTCGTTCGGTTTTCTGAGCCAGAGGAGGCAGCTGATGGGACTCAGTCCTCCAGGAGGTAGATAAGGTTTCTCCCTCCGATCTGAGGCCCTGATCCATCCTGACGCTCGCTCTCTCTCTCCCTCTCTCTGGGCTGAAAAACAAAACGCCGACTCCCTGAACGCACGCCCGAGGTCAGAGTCTCTTATCTGCCCCCTGTGCGGTGCGTGGCCTCGGGCTGGGGGGCGAGTAAGCTGATTCTTGGGTCGATACATGAAAACGTCTTCTGTCTCCGGCTCGCGCTGCCAAAGCGCTACGGTGTACGTGGGGGTCGTGCGTAGAGCGTTTATGCTCAAACGAGTTGAGTCGTTTATCAGATTATTTTGCACTGGATAGTCGGACATGGGGTCCTATCGTTTGCATCATTCAAAAAAGGCCATTTGTGCCCTTCATCCTGTGTGAACCTGTGTTTCTTTAATCTTTTAATTGAAAGTCCCACTTGAAACGATTCAGCTGGTGCCATCTGATTGTCCTTGGTGCATCTGCAGTTCAGTTATTTGTGACATTTTGCTCTTGTGTAAAGATTTTTGGAAGTTGATGGAAACTGCGGCGGAAATTCTCAATGCTCATCCAGGTTGTTGGCGTGGAAACATGTTCAGAGGGGGAACATTAAATCATACGATTTCTGTCCTCTATCCATGACAGGCAACAGGCTAAGCTAGGTAGCACAAGAGCCCCCCCCCCACGCCGGATAGGATGTGTAATTCCTCCGGAATGTTCTCGGTCTGGCCCAGGTCTCCTCCCAGTGGGACGTGGCCTGAATACCCCCCCACGGGGAGGCGTCCGGGATCAAAGTGCTCAATCAATGTGAGAGAGCAGCAGTTAGACTGGGCCCCCTCCCTGGATGCCTGAGCTCCTTAACTTGACTTAAATCAGTGAATGAATAAATCCTGGTGAAACACACACTTTGTCCTGCGAATGTGATGCACAGTATGAACCAGAGTTCGGGTGGAGGTTGATGGTTAAACAGGGGACATCATTTCATCCTTTTTGTGCATAATACCAGTTTATAAGAAGAGTTTGTCCTTGTTGGTCCTTTTTGTTGATCTGTTTTTTATTTCTATTACGAGTTTGTTTTTTTCTGTCATTCTCCCCAGCTATGTCCCAGTTAAGTAGGTTTGTTCATTTGTTCATTGTCATCCGTGATTAACTTGCATTGCAGTATTTTCTGATGTGCCATTGTAGAGTTACTCTCAGTATAAATTCACAGTGTGTGTTTAATATGTAAAGATGAATAGGTTTATAGATATGCTGATGATTCATAATTTCTTGATAAATTGTTTAAGGAATTGATTTTTTTTTTATAATTGCTAAGCAGTTAGACTTGGTGGGAAAAGAATCAAAGCAGTGACAACGATGTACATGAATATTATATCTTAGTTAAAGGTTGTGATGGAGAAATGAGTAGCACAGTCAAGCAGGGGTGGGGTTTTTTAAATTCTGAGTTTTACTTGTGATCATGAGCAAATTAACAAAAAAAAAAATAAGTCTCTCAGCTTTTACACTTGTGTAGCAGGCCGGTGCACAATGGAAATCCAGCTTCCAGCAGTTTAATACAGATTAAATCAAACACCTAACAAACTAGAGAAACACCAAACAAAAGCCAAACTTTAAGAGAAGACCTAAAACCTGCTCCCTTCTCTCCCTCTTAACTCCTTGGTTCAGCCTAACGAGGTAATTGGTGCCTGCTGGAGTCCCTGTGGCCACACCCCCCCCCAGGAAGCACACCAATTGGGGAGAATGGTTAGTAGGGGTTCCCAAAATAAAAGCACAACGTTACAAAAAACGGACCCCCTGAACCTCCGGCACCCTCTCACGCTCATTGTATAGAAAAAAAAACTGCTAGCGTGAAGCTAACACGAGCGACTTTTCTCCCTCGGGAGGCACCTGGTTAACAAAAGCCACCTGAGTCCCGAGGCTAACGGGTCTACCGCCAGTCTGTCAAGGCCCAGACATCCTAGGCTGCGACAGACGCCCAGGAAAAAACTGCCCTTTGGAGTTGAACGGTGGTGATGAATATGGGGGTAAGGAATATTTTACTTGGAAAATTGGGGCTAAGCAATGCACTCTCTGAGGGCCCGGAGTTCTTGTTCCTTCCAAGCATGTAGTTGTGGGTTGAGCACAGGCGCCTCAAGGATATTGCGCCAGCTAATTGTCGCAAATACACCCAACTCGACAGGAGGTGTGCGGTGACTCGCACCCTAGTTCCCTTCTTTCTCAAGCTGTCACTCCTCTTGATGAACTGTCTCCATTCGGAGGAGGCAGTGGGTGAATCTGATGCAAAAGTGAAGCAACACTGACGGCATCTGCACGACCGAACTTGAAATCCTACTCATTAATAGTTTCAGTGCTCATTTCCTCCGCATAAACTTTATCCAGGCGCTCCATCCTTCCTGTCTCAACCCCTGCCGCAATTTTTCCTTCTCAATTAGCGCTTAGACTTGTGAACCCAGCCTGTTGTTTTATTCAATATTGGTTCTATTCATTATCCTGGGCTCTGCCATGAGGTTGGAGGAGGCAGCAAAGCGGCAATCACGAAGATTTCAGTGCCCGTTGATTTGGGTGACACCTTTAGTTAATTGTGGCGATTCACAACTGCAGGTCGCAGAATTCTGGGGGCAGCTGTTGTTTTAATAAAGACATCAGGCAATAATTGGCCTTTTTCTCATCAGCCTCTCATTCATTCATTCATTACTCCATCATGCTGTGGCTGCAACTTCTTGTTACATAGCTTCCTCTGATATCTCAAACTGATCCGCCATCACAAAAAATTCCAAAGATGACCTTTTGCCTTGTCTCCTAGACGCATTTCTGATGAGCGATAGCAGCAGGTGCTGACAAACAGGTTTGCATTTCCTGCGACGACTTCATAAAAGCCGGCTCGTGTTTCGCCGGTGAAAATGCTTTTAACGTGAAGCTACAGATCTAGGAATTGCTCTGTTGTATTGGCTGTATCTTGATACAGCATTTTTTTCCCCAAGAATATTACCACAGATGCCCAGTTCGTAAAACTGCAAATATATAAATATTGCCCTACTTTTATCAGTGGACGATAGGCTGAGTCCCCATTGTGTTACATTTGGCGATAGACAGTGACTTAACAGACATTTATTTGTATGAAAATCTTTGAGATGGCCACTTTAAAGTCTGTGTCACATAGTTCGCTGGTCAGGTGTTTTCAGGTAGGTCTTGAAAGTGGGTCCAGAGTCTGGCTAGATCCAGTATTCAATTATAACAGATTCTAGGGGGGAGGAGGCAGGAGAATCACTTTCAGAGATTCAGTGACTTTCCAAAACTCTAATACCCTTCCAGAATCATTTTACAAAGGAGGAGTAAGTAATAATCAGATTTGGCTTTTCTAATAAGATTGATGCAGTTGACTCCGCTGGTGCCTAAAACTCTGCCAGTCAGCCTGATGATTGTTTGGCCGACATCCATGCAGCATCCCAGACAAAGTGAGCTCTTGAAATGTTTTGGGAGAAACCAAAGATTAGAATGATTTAATTTTTAATATTTTTTCTTTTTAACCGACACATGCTTCATATCTAAGTTATGAAGAATTTTTCATTTTTTTCATAATTAGAAGCCAGGTCAGGCCTAGAGATGATATAAATATTCTACAGAGCAGCTTTATTTTGCTCTTTAAAGTGTTTAAACTTTGACTCCAATCTTAATTCAAAACACCTAAAATAATTTTATCGGAGGCAGTATTGGATAATATTTATTTGGCAATTTCTGCTAGGTCCTTGCTGTTTGTGCGCTGGGGAGCAGTAGATGCTTATGACTGGAAAAGGGTTATTACCCCCAGGACAGATATCTGAAACAATTTACCATTATAAACGTTATAAACAGCAGCAGCCCAGCAGGCATACAGACAGACATATACTTAAATACACCAACTCTTTGATTTCCTTTTGTTAGGGAAAATGATTATACCCATGGGGAAGCCAGGTTTCAGTGGGGAGAAGAATGTCAGGGGAGCATTTGTTAATTAGGATATGGACAAAGTCCAGCGTATGTGGATGGCCTGTAATATTTAAATGTAACGGCCCCAGGCCTCGTTGTGATTTAAAATCTTGCAGAGAGGCCAGTTCAGTTGGGGCCACTGGGGGGGGCTTGGAATCTCCAGAGGCCGAGAATTGATCTTTACGGGGTTTGCAGTTGGTCGCCTAATGACTGTAATGGTCTCCGTATTGCAGCACTGATCGCAGAGATCAAGATAATTAAAGCGACTAAAACCATTAAGATCCGTGATGGACAAACCGGTGCTGTTTGTTATAGTACTGTTGTGTTCCTTATGGTGCCGTCATGGCGCGATGCAGTTCGCCTCGACCTGTAGAGATGGTGTCAGAACTCATTGAGGCTCTGGGCAACCGGAACCCGATCATCAGATCACAAGACCAATCAACAGAGTGGAACCGAGCGCTAGAAGGGTGGGAACCTTTATGGTTCCAGGCGCCTGGTATGGTACATGCTTGCTCAGTGTCATGGCTCAAGGGGACAATTGATTTGAAAGGAAAAGGCGTTAATGGATTTAGATACCAGTTACACTCATCCACATCTCGCATAATTCTATCAAATTCCCACCCAGCTCGTTAGAACTGTTTTGAATTTTTGCTGTGATTGTTTCAAATGACCGTGACAGAGTCTAAATCCATGCTAGTGGCTCTGCGAGGACATACGTTGGCGCACAGGTGCCCTGAGCAGGTAGGTATAAAATTTACCATCTTAGCATAGCGTGCTCGTGCTAGCAGTTACAAATCAGCACGAGAAACAAAGTGCGGCAGAGGGCTGATGGAAATGACATTAGTTTTTCAGGGATTTGGTCAAAAATCAAAGATTTGAGCAGAAATTCTTCTACCAGATGGTTGTGTGGACTAAAGATCAAGGGGATTGAAGTTTTTAAAGCTCATCATCCGGGGACCATGGATGTCTTTACAAAGTGTAACAGTAGTGGATGGCAATCCATCCAAGAGTTACTGAGATATTCAGATAAAACGCATACGTCAACCTGCTGGTGGTGCTGAGGGGATAAGACAGGGGATTACCAGTCAGTAGGATACGTTTTATGTGAATCATGGATATCTCGAGAAAGAATTTCAAGGAAATACATCCCACTGTTATCGACATTTTTCAGTCTGGACGAAAGTTGGGGGCCCTACCAACCAGTACCATCCCTACAGAGCCTTGCTGGCTAGCATGGCTAAAAACGGCGGGCATCAACAAAGTTTCCTATTTCTGGCGTAATTAGAACTTTCCAAGTTTTCGGTTGCTGCTACAGATGCCAACGGCCTGCAGGGAACCAGAGATTTCAGTTTTTTAGAATAATCACATGTGGATGCTGGAGAGTCCACTAATAAGGGCTGGGTAGAGCTGAAGGGCGCAGTGGCCTCAGATGTGAGCCAGCTTTGAAATTTTGTTTTTTGAAACCCTTTTTGCTTATCCGGATCAACTTTGCCTTTAACAGCCATTAGTCCTGGCGGAGGAGAAGCTCAGTCTGCCCTGTCTGTCAGTGGCGCTACGCTGCCCGTATGTCCTGCCGAAGCCGCTACAAAAGCTTAACCACCCACATCAGTGGCCATAAACAAAGACGGACACACACACATGCAGTATATACAGGAACACACAAACCTGCAGGTACTCTTGTACTCATGCACACACTTACACACACATCTAAACACAAAATGCTGGGTTGTCTGGCTCCATCGTCTTTTTTTTTTTTTTTTTTTGGTTGCAAATTGCAGAGTGGTTAACGTGAACCCACCCCGTGCTTTTCTGAGAAGCAGCTCGACTTGAAAACACCCGCCCACACACCACACACACAGTCACACACACACTCACACACACACCACACCACATACACACATGCACAGAGTGCACCATGCAATATAGGCGCAATCCATTCAGCCCGAGGCCCTCTGTAATCGCTGCCATCCAGCTCTGCAGCGCCTATCCAGAGTTCTCCATCTGCAGGTCTATGTCAGTTATCATCGTTAGCCGGCTCACGGGCCATTTTCCTTTCCGTTCTCCGTTTTCGGGGGCGCTCCCGCTCGATTTGATAATAAACCATGGGGAATTTCGACAGGTAACAGAGGAGAGAGGGAGGGCATCAACCAGCTTTATTAGCAACATGCTGCAGAGGAATCGAACGCTGTTCGGAATATGACAATTTCCGCCGTTCATTTTCCAAGGGATGCGAGTGAATTCCCTCTCAAGGTAAAGTGGGATTGACCAGTGGTGCGAGAAATGAAGGAGCTTAAAAAGAAAAGAGAAAAAAAAGGAACAATCGATGGGAAAACAAAAAGCAATAGAGCACCTGGAAATTTTCTCTACTCCAGATGTGGATGAATGTCAATTTTATGTCTCTGTTTCTAAAGCTTTCAAGATCAAAGGTGCACACAAAACTGCCGGCTGACCGGCACAGAGTCGAATAATTGTCGGGGGCGGGAGGAAGCTGCTAACTGCTGCTTACTGTGGCTGCGAGTGCCGACACGCCCACAGCAATGAGCGGGAGGCGGCAGAGATTTCAGACTTCAGACGCACAGTTTGTTCGTTTTCCCGTGTGCTTTTAGCGTCAGAAGAGTTAAAAAACAGAAATAAAAAACGGGGTCGTGCATCAGGAGCCTTCTTTTTCCCGCCGAAGCAGACGCCTCCTGCATTTAACGTGATG
This sequence comes from Istiophorus platypterus, assembly GCA_016859345.1. NCBI lineage: Eukaryota > Metazoa > Chordata > Actinopteri > Istiophoriformes > Istiophoridae > Istiophorus > Istiophorus platypterus. Next base: position 4,282,550 of record CM029114.1, on the reverse strand, counting down.
TTCCTGTAGCTAAAGTGGTTTGTGTTCTCAAGAGACAAACGCAGCAAGAGGCTCATCACACTCGTTTCTATGGCAGCTGGGAAAAAAAAGAACAATTTAGAGCACAGGACGGCTTCATCCTGCTGTTTCCTGCTGTGTCATCCCCTCATTATGACTCTGAGGCTCATCATAGGTTTTTATTTAGAATTTCGGGCGACGTTTTTTTTTTTTGTTTAGTTTTGTTTCTTTAACTTGTCAGGTTTACTGACCATCACCAGTTGGACTTATTAGTCCAACTAACGCCCCAGACTCTCTCCAAGTCTCATCCTCACGAATAAAAGCTGCACACAGTTCACACGCCAACTCGGAGCAGAACCAGGGTCATTCGGTTATTATTGGATTTTAGTGTCAGGTTAATGAGAATTTTTTTCTTTTTTCTTAAGTGATGTAACAACTGGATTTCAAATCATCATCACTTAAATGACCCAAATGGGAAAAAAAGTAATCACATCGTTCTCCAAGTCGTAAGAGCTGCACTTTACGCACAGTCTGCAAAGGGTAGCTCGGGCCTCAGTGGAAACAAATGCAAACAGATAAAGATTCATTACTGAGCAGGAGTTTTATAATAGTTTTTCAACTCTGTTTCCGAACTGGGGAGTGAGTTTGCAATAAGTTTTTGTTGATTCTGTTGTAATCATGATAAACGACTTAGGGCAAAACTTTGGAGTCATTGCACTTTGCCTTGTTCAGTGAATTATTGCTTTAAAGACCATTAATTTTTCGTTATTAAGGAGTATCTGATGTTGCAGACACTGCACTTCACTGCAAATGACCAGTGTCCCCTCGGATATTGTAATGCTGTGTCATAACAAACAGCAGGCTCACACTGTACGGTCCAATGGGAATGCTACACGCGCCGTTCCTCCGCGATTTCCCCGACAGTCCATCATCTTTTTCCTGCGGGGAGCGGTGCGTTTCTGTTTTCTTGCCACTTTGGAGCCATTTCCTCCTCTGTAATTTGATTCGGGGCTACAGTACATTTAATTTTCCATCTCTGTTCCCCATGCGGTGCTTGGTTACTGCGATTTTTGGAGAAAAAGGCTTCTCGACCCGAATTCTCAAATGCTGCTGGGGTGGTGGCGCGAGCCGGCAGCAATTTCAAAGAAAAAAAAACACAAAGAGGATATTAGAAAGTGATGAGATTAACATTACTGATTAATGCCAAATGGAAACCGAGACTCTAAGGCCAACAGGAAGCAGAGGTCTAAACGGGTAGAGAGGACAAAGTTGATATAAAGTAACATGGATATACCTAAGACGTGTTAACATGTAATGTCCATTTTTTTCTTCTGACAAACAAATTTTAGATTTTTCAATCCCACAGATTTTAGAATTTATAATCCCATGCAAAAAGCATGAGGATATGCAAATGTGCATCAGTCAAAATGTACATTAGCATATGATTTGATGGAGAAATGTGATGGACAGGATGTGAAAACGTTCCCTGACTGTCGGACTTTTCCTCGTTGGAACCGTAACAATCTCCGCGAGTTGTGAATCTAATGTCAATCGACGCGGTTGTGCTCTACTAGATTTCTCGAATGCTACCTGCCGTCAGCCATCGCAGAGATTCCCCCGGCACATAAAGCTCCGGGCCGACGAGGACGTCTGTTGGCGGGATGTTTGACGGAGCCCCGCTGGAGCTCATCAGGCGAAACGGGCTCCTAAGGTTTTAGGGAAAGTAAAGCGACTATATATTAAAGTTATATATAACCTTTCTGTGATTACTACTCAGTTGATTTGCACCCAACCTGGTGCAGGGATGGGTCATGGATCAGGGAAGAGCCCATTAAATTTTGCTGCAGATCCGGATCATTAACTATGAATTTGAACTTTTTTCCCTCTAAAGTCTGGTGTATGTTGTTTGACACCTGGCCTTGATGGAGGGGTTTTCCAGTTTACAAAGTACCTGGAAGGGCAGTGGAAACAAGGTGAAGACTCAACACTGGCACACTACCTTTAAAGTTTCTCTAACTCGTTAGCAAACAGCTCTACATGCACACAACCAACAAAGTAGCACTGGCAAACTTTTGGAGTCATGTTTCTAGCTGCATGATGAATCTAAGTCCAGTTTCTCTTGCCCTTTAGCTCCTTTAGTTGCCCTATAGCTCCATTATACTCCATGGCTAACGTTGGCTGCTAACTCCGTCTGCTGTTTGGCACATAATAGGTTTTTCAGAACCTTTCCGCCTGCAACTGCTTCTGGAAGCAGAACTGATGAGAGGTGCGAGAGCGACCAAAAGCCGCAGAACAGAAAACCAAAACAATGAGCTGAAAGACACTAAAATGCTCCTAAGAACTAATAAGAACTTCAGAGTCGGCTGGTAATTCCCTGTCGGGGATAAATTATTGTAGCCGCTTTGAGGAGCTCAACTTCACTGTTTTGCATAATCCCACAATGATCCTAAGATGATTTGTTAAGTATTGTGACTGTGCCCAGAAGTTAATAAAAATGATATAAATTCCTTTGACTAATTTCCATAGATTGCCATAGATTTTAAATGTCCGAATTCAGAATATTTCTCTTTATTTCTGTATTTCACTTCAATTCAACCTTATTCATAAAGCGCTATATCATAACAAACATTATCTCAGGGCAGTTTTCCTTTAGAGCAGATCTAGACCAGACTCTTCATAGTTATTATTTACAGAGACCCAACATTTCCCCCATGAGCAAGAACCTTGCGACAGCGGCAACGAAAAACAGGTTGAAACAATGAACAGAGAATGGCTCCTGGTGGTGGGGGGGTTGTTGGGGGGGGGGGGGGGGCTGCCTCGATGGGCTGGGTTGAGAGAGAGAGGGAGAAGGGGGGGCATGAGGGAGGAGACAGAGCACAGAACAATACAGGTGCCATGTAAAGATGTATGATGATAATAATAATTAAACAGAATAGTTATAATGATGGGGATATTAGAATACTGATAAGACTAAATAAAATAGTAATGCTTATAATCATAATAATAATAATTGAAGCAGTGGTTCATGGCGCAGCCGGTAGCTCTGCAGTCACAGATCCAGATGTGCATCGTTTCACATCGTATACTGTACATGTCCTTTAGGCCTACTTTTATTCAGCCAAATGATCACAAGCTCACTGTCGCACAGCCAAACCAGGGGCATGGTAGCACTCTGCAGAAAAGAAATGTTGGTTTATTTATGGAGCTCCGGGCAAGTAAGAAAACGTGTGTACGCGGGCGGGCAGGTCGGTGGGGCACGAAGGGGGTGCGTTCAGCCCCGGTCATGGGGTCATTAAAAATGAAAAAGCCCCTTTTTTTTTTCTTCCCCTTCTCCAGAATATTAATGTGCATGAGCTCTGTGTTACATCTTGTGTGTAAATTCAGTATTTCTGGCCCGAGGGGTGGTGAAGAAAAGGAAAAAGCTCATTGAACTGAACCTTACCGGAGTTTGAATTAATTCGCTGGGCAACAGGTGTCACTGTCTGCATACTCTATTTTCATTTCCTTTGTTTTTTTTTTTTTGTTTTTTCTTCCTTCGTCGGCATACGGCACCTCCTCACTGTGGAATGAGGGAAGCCTAAAGGTCACAAATGATAATGAACTAGAATGAATTATATATTTCAGGGCAAGTCGATGTGGATATTTCTGATCGACGAGCTGAAATTTTCCGCCTGAGGGTGGCACTGTCGGCAAGTTTGGCCAAGCGACCAAACATGTTGGGATTCAGCCTTCGGGAGACGGGAAAATCCACACAGAGATTCATGGAAACACAGCCATCGGTTCTTTTACAATGTTTTGTTGTCGACCGAAGTTGAAATCAAGGAGGTATCTTGGCCTCGTGTTCGTCTAAAATTATTAAAAAGCAACATCTAAAAATTCACAAATTTTTTACGATAGTATCCTGAGATATTATTACTACCGCATTTTTATTCCTTGCCTCTAATACAACCAGTCTATCCATTAAACAAGATTTTTTTTCTCTTTTTCCTACAGTTTTTCACAGTTGCCGTGCAGAACTAATATCCACATCTGTTTCTGCGTGCATATTCATGCGCCCCCCCCACAACCACGTCCATGTATATTTCATATCAGTGCAGCGCCAGCAGCTGCTCGCGTTTACTCGCCCTTTGTGCGGGCGTCCTCCGGGTTTTTGAAGACCTTTTTGTCGAGCGGCTCATTGTCTCAGACTTCGGAACGACAGCTGTGCGGCCGGGCCAAGTTGGGCTGGGCCGGGCCGGGAGCCGTTAGGCGGGGTTGCGCCCTCCTCCCAGTTCTCCTGGATGTGTCATGGCGGTGTCATGGCCTCAGATGACCCTTCTGTTTCTTTTGGTTTTTCTAAAGATCGATGCAGATGCTGCTTTTGCAGTCGTGGATATTTGAGGTTACCATATGTGTTATTATTTTTTTCCGTTGTATTGCTTGTATTTTAGCTGATGGTCATATCTGCTGGCACAGTTATTACTTCCTGTTTTTTTTTCTATTGCTGGTTTATAAATCCTCACCATGTGGTTTTTCAGTCTTTCATAGTTTAATGGTCTCCTCGGGTCAACTTTTACAACTTTAGCGGTTAAAAGCAAGACTGGGATAACCAGCTGGGTAAAATGGGCAAAAATGGGAAGCTGCCCTGAGAGGCCCCAAAAAGCCACTGTACATGTTTCCTGCATGTATGCTACAACGAGCAGCTGGTAAATTTATCTTAGCATGAGGACTGAAGCAGGGAGTTTGTCCTGGCTCTTTCCAAAGGTGATAAATATACCGATAAAAAGCCCAGTAATTAGGATGCCATACCTCAATTGGTTAACATTAAAAAAACTTTGCTCACATGTTGTAATATTCCTACATAAGGTCCGGTTCCATTAAATGATCTTGAATTGACTGACACACTGTGGGGCCAGATCGTTTCTTCCAACAAAGGAAATACTGTTTGGTTTGATGGGAAGTTGGAGGCAACTGGGGAATTACACAAAGTGCTGGAGGTGGTGGTGGGGGGGCTTTAACCCGGGAGACCCTGGATAGGTTGATCTGGTCGGATCAGGATGTAAACTTAACTTAGTGATCCACCAGCCTGCGGTAGGGGCACACGTGTTTGTTTTGAGTCGGTATTTTAGACCTGTGCTGGTATTTTGCGTGTGGACAAGGCACATTTAGTTTAATAAAACATTTCTCTTTCCATTGGGAGTCTTGATACAAAGAAAAGAAAAAATCTGCCGCTTAAATGAATCCAGAGCGGTTTTGAAGTGCGCAGAGTTGCGTCCTAATGAGCCGTAATGATGTGTGCTGCAGTGCTGCCCTCTAGTGAGACAGGGGGGATGGGTGATGCAAATCGCCTGCAATCTAGCAACATCTGGGCACGCACACGCACAAACACACACAAATGCACGCACTCACGCACGCACACACACACACACACACACACACACGCACATGCACGCACGCGCAGCTCAGATGATGCCACGAAAGGAGAAAGAAAAAAAAAAAACAGGCGGCGTTGTTAAAATTTTAAAATTAATTTATTATATGTCTTTGTCATAGAACTCAATACTTTTTGTTCATGGTTAACATACAGCCATTCATATAGAGAACAAATGAGATTTTTTTTTTTTTTTTTTTTTTTTTTCATTTTCAATTACACTCTTCTTTTACACTCTTCTTTAGAGGAGAAAAAAAAATATCTTTTCTTTGAAATTTGTGTTTTTTTTTGTTTTTTTTTTTTTTGTTTCCCCCTTGAGGGAAAAGGCCTTCTGCCTCCTCCTCTCCTCTCCTCTCATCTCCTCATCCTCCTCTCTCTGTCTTTCATTTGGATGAACGAATGCGGAGCCGAGGGAACACCTGAACACACTGGCACAATGATGAACACAAGCAGAGGGCTGATGTGCACTGGGAGCCGAACACCAAGCCACTAGACTACAGCCAATCTCTTTTTTTTTTTCTCACACTCTCTCTCTCACACACACACACACACACACACACACACTCTCTCACACACGGATTACAGAAACCCTTCAGAACCATTTCAGAATAACAGCACAAATGATAAACAACCCCAAGAAAAACAAAACCAAGCCCCCAATGATATAAAAAAATAGAAATTAAAAAAACTATGCGACCATATACAATCATTATCAGTGCATGTGGACGGATGGAGGCGGGGGGGGGGGGGGGTTAGGGGATATGGGCTGTGTTGATAAACAGTATCACCATGTGTTTTGGGGGGTTGCTCTTGCTCATATAACCATTGTGTCAATACTGGAGGGGGGGGGTGTCATTTCCTTCCGTCCTCTGCTGACAGCTTTTCATAAACATATTTCAAATGCTTGGTGAAGAGCATCTGGTTTTAAGTTTGTCCAGGCTACATGTGAACGTGGCTGATTGCTAATCGGGTGCAGGTGTTTGTGTGTGTGTTTGTTACATCTTTGCGCTGTTGGACGGAGACGGACCGGTTCCTTGTTGTAATGTCTCCATTCCCATTTGGGTCAACTCAATAAAATTAAAAAAAAAAAAGCACAAAGTGTCGTAATTTTGTCCAATAGAAAAAAACCAAAAACGCACACACTCAGTCATCCAACCCGCTTTCATCATCCCTCTCACGTCGTGAACCGTATTTCATTTATTCATCTTTTGGTTTTTGTTTTTGTTTTTTTTAAGCAGCAAAGTCTGCACAAAGAGTGCGGCGCTAAATCTGGCAACCCGGCGGGAGGGTGGAGGGGATTAGATGGACACGGACCTGGCAACCGGCCCCGTCAGTTAATTGGCTGCAGACAGCACTCTGCCCCTGGGGGACGTGACACCGGGTGGCAGCAACTGGGGCTGGTGCCAGTCATCTGCCAAAGCCGTATTGTTTGTCTGTCTGTGTGTGTGTGTATGTGTTTGTTTATTTGTTTGTGTGTGTGCGTGCGTGCGTGCGTGCGTGTCCGAGCAACATGGTGTCTTGTGTCAGTCATTTGTCCCCTTTCAAGGACAAAATGGACGGAAGGCAGAGGAAGTGTTTGTTATGCGCGATATGCGAGAGGAAGAGCAGGACGCCTCCTAGTGGTCACTGTGTGAGGACAGGCCGGGGTGTTTGTGTGTGTGTATGTGTGTGTTAATTCATACACAAGGCTTCGCTAAGCAGCTTCAATTAGCCAGACAGTCGCACTTGTCTTTCGGCCTGGATCTGTTTCTGCCACGCGTTCGTGGAGAGACGGCCTCGTGTGAAACGGGCCAGGACCCCAAATGTCTGTGATTAAGTGTTTTAGGTAATGGATATGTCATTTTAATGTTTTAGAAAAAGAAAAAAAATAGGAATCATTTTTGTCATTAGTTTTGAGGTCTGTGCAAAAACAAAACAAAAAAACAAACAAAAAAAAAATGGAATAAAAACGTCTTTTTGTTCTGGGTTAATGGAGCGAAAACTGAAAATTCTTTTTCCAGCTTCGAGATCCATTTCGGGAGAAATCTGCCGGACATGTTGCTCTTTCACCGGCCCCTGGCTCATTTCCCGATTGCTGCTTAACAAAGCCGCGACACAACAAGCACCACTGACCGAAAGCGATTATGATGAAAGCCCGGCGTCAATAAGCATTTAGAAAACAAACAAACAAAAACATAACCCTGTTTAAGATACATGCATCGCCTGACTAGCTAACAGTTATGACTTTGTTTAAATCAAAATTAAAAAAAAAAAAAAAAAAAAAAATCCCAAACAAACAAAAAAATATATCATAAATCCCCCGTTATATTTGTGTATGTAGAAAGACATAAAACCACATCCCTCCGATAAGGTGCAGTTAATAGTTTTTACAGGCAGAAGCATTATCTGCATCTCTGCATGCAACTCGAACAAAGCTCTCTTCCAAAAGAGAGGAGCCATCTTTCTGCATCTTTTCTTTGTGTGTGTGTGTGTGTGTGTGTGTGTGTGTGTGTGTGTGTGTGTGTGTGTGTGTTTCTGTGTTTTGTTTTTTGACATCTTTGTCTGTCGAGAAGGGGAGAAAAAAAAAACAGGATGTCGGTCATAAAAGAAGGAAAAAGAAGCAGGACACAGAAAGCATTGAACCGGCGGCGCTTCGCTGTGCGACGGACACACAACATTAAACCAAAAAGACGAGGGCGAAAATGTCAGTTTCTTTCTTCCTCTCCCTCCTCTCTTTCCCTCTCTCTTTTCTTCCCGGGTTCCTCTCGGGTCGGGCGCTCTGGCCCAAACCGGTTCTGAGTGGGCTGAGGGGGGCCCACTCAGAACCCCCCCCCCTCCTCTTTCGGCCACACAATGGCGAGCCTTCATGGCGATCGCATAACAGCGAGGGCACAAACAGAGGGCTACAGTAGTCTGACTGTTGGACTGGTGGAGGACACGGCCACAATCACACCAGAGCAAAAAAAAAAAAACACTGGCTACACTGTGTGTGTGTGTCCTGTGTCCTAGTGCGTGTGTGTGTGTGTGCGTGTGTTTGGCGGTTATCTGAGTGTATGTGCCATGTGTAAAAGTACGGAAATGAGTCATGAATCCCAAAAAAAACAAAACAAACAAAAAAAAAAACCTCAAAGAAAAACAACATTAAAAAAAAAATGAGTCAAGAGGTTACGTGATGCTGTTAAAGTCACAAGGGAAAAGAAAAATGATGATGTCATCAAAACAACTAAATGGTCGCGGGGGGGCAAACGAGGTTCCCACCACAGCAGAGTGAGCGACCCCCCACCACCCACACACACCCACACACACTTTATGGCGTATGAGGAGATAAAAGATCTGAGAGGTCGAGTGGAAGTCGAGGCTGAGACCGGGGCTCGCGGGCCTTACGCACACACATCCACACACTCACCCCCTCACACACATGGACACGCAACTCTCGCGAACACGCAACTCACGTGAACACACACACACACACACACACACACACAACACACACACACAGCCTTAAAAAGACATTAAATACCAAGCTGCCAAGTGGATAAAGTTACAAAAAAAAAAAAAGTAAAAAAACAAAGTTAAATAGAATAACAGAGGCAGAGATACTCGCCGCCCCTCCCTCCCTCCCTCCCTCCCTCAGTCCGTTTCCTCAGACTTCCACAAAAACAGCATTAAAACTTTTAACACAAAAAAACCCCAACAAACAAAAAGCAGGAGGAAGGACACATTGATTGAGTTCACATAAAAGCACGAGTGCAAAAAAAAGAAACTAGAAAAGAGAAGGGGGGGTGGTACAGACTGTAAATGTGGAGGAGTGTGTGTTTGTTTGTAAAGACCAGTCATCCCCTCTTTCCTTCTTTGTCTCTGATTGCAGGGAAATTCACCCCCCCCACTTCCCGGAGGCTTGCCCCCCCCCATCCCCTAACTTTGCCATTTCTCTAACCCTGTCGCTTTCGCTCTCTCTCTCTCTCTCTCTCTCTCTCACTCTACGCCTTGGCTCGGGGGTTGGGCTGCTGGGGGGGGGGGTCTGAGAGTTGTGGGTAGGTTCACGTTACAAGGTCGCGCACACTCATGCAGACAAAATGAAAAGGCCGATCGACGCACACGAGAGTTTTGTGAATGCTACAGCCCCAACCACTGGGCATTGATCCGATGCTGCCCCCCCCTTCTTTTGTTTTTCCTTTTTTCCCCCCTTAGGAAGGATTTTTTTGTTTTTCCCACGAACCCCGGCTGCGGGGGATTAGCTCCCACTCGGCCTCCGGGAGCGCCGGCGAAGGTCGGGCGCCGATGTCGGGCAAACGGGGGCATCGTCGCCTCGAAACCCGAGAGGCATTCCCACGAGCGCTGCGTCATCCCGTTGGAAAAGGCGCTGCCAGTCGGAATGTCGCCGCGCCGCGGTACCGGACACCCTCCGAAGGCAACACTTTCTCAATCTGTTTATTACTGTAAGTGGTGGGATCCCACTTCTCTTCCGTGTGTGAAGTTATTTCATAGTTGAGATTTTGTACTTTTTCTCCTTTTTACTGTCCCGATATGGGCAGGGGCGGAATTTGTTGACAGTTGCTGGGCCACATCAAATCATATCAGATCCAACCTCAGAGTCCTGATGCAGCGGATCGAGAGACGTTTGAGCATTAAAGGAAATGCACACCGTTTTTTTGGAAGTGCTCTTATTCGCCGTCTTTCTTTGAGTTGGATGAGAAGATTCATACCGATCGGAGGGCGTGAAGCCACAGGCACCAGCCGGATAACTTAGCTCAGCATGAAGACTGGAGACAGGTGGGGGGGGGCTGTTATCCTGGCTTGGTTCAGCAAGTTAACACGGCCTGTTTTGTTTGTTTAATACGCAGAAAACAGAAAAGTGTTAAAAAAAAAAACAACAAAAAACTAAATTTGCCGTTTTACAGGGAGGCAATTTTCTGGCCGCTGCCAATAACTTCCTGGAGCAGTTTCCCAAATGCAAAGTAAGGCAAATAAAAACTAAAACGCTGAACTGTTCCTTAAAATTCTTTGGCCCAGCCCAAACTATTACATAAAACAAACAAACTAACTAACAAACACACACAAAAACCCCAAAAAATAGGCAGATAAGCAAGACAAATGAAGAGAGACGCACTCGTCCCTTCCCTCTCGTGTCTGATGGCATTTCATCCACAGCCAGGTATCGGCCTGTTTGTTCCACGTGTGTGTGTGTGTGTGTGTGTGTGTGTGTGTGTGTGTGTGTGCGCGCACACGCGCCATCGCGTCCATCTGTCTCTGCCACACCGACTTTCATCTTCCTTTTTTTCTTCTTCTTTTTTCCTGATCTCCGCCGTCACATAACATATGGACCGGACCCGTCCCCCCCCAGAGCCAACAATCTGTCCTGGAAACAACCGCAGACGCGTTATGACTCCTGACTTACGAAACACAAACTTTAAACACACGCGCACACACACACACACTCTTTGCCGGTTAACAAGTACCAGACACGTCCATCAGACGAAAAATGTGCACGTCTACGGAGGAGGTATTTCCCAAACGTTACCACAAAAGTTTTACGGTATTTCGGATTCACGGTCACTGCTCAATCTGACGTGTTCCTCCGCAGGCTGAGGCTCAGCTCGGGGTGTGTTTGTGTGTGTGTGTGTGTGTGTGTGTGTGTGTGTGTGACGGAGCAAAATTATTCTTTCATGAGTTGGCCGCTTTTTCAGAGCGGAACTGAATCGCGCACCAATTGATTTTCTCATGAAAAAAAAAAAGACCCGTAAACAAAAGGACGGTTTTGGTTCTCAGGAGAACGATCCGGCGCCGCGAGGCTTCCCAACACTTTTGAACGGGGTCGTTTCACCCAAAAAGAGAGACAACTACGAGGTTCAGTAAGTGGCCTTTCTGAACTTTTGATCACATCACAGTCCTCATCGGCAAGTGCAGTTTACCTGGTTTAGCGCAGACCTTTTTTCTGAGCTCTTTCAAGGTCTGATAATGTCTGTTAGGTCTTGTCATTCAGGTTTCTCATTCACCTCTGGTGATATTTGTCCATGCAAATATTTGTTTTTGGGGGGGGGGGTGATCAAGTTCTCTCTAATGGTTTCTGCCTCCATTCAACAACAAAAAAAAAAAATGTGCAAAATACGAATGGAATTTTGTTTGTCGTGCTCGGAGCTGCAGCCGGCGGAGCTTTGGGAGATTTGGAATCCGTGTGAACTGTCCCCCTCGATACCATTTGGAAGGAATCCGAGACCGTCGACAGAAAAAATCCAGTTGAAGGCCGGCGCTTGTTCGGGCGTTTCTGCCCCGGTTAGAAACACACCCGAGCTCTTCCCGTTCGGCGCCGACGCAGCTGTCGGAGTTAATGCGATTGCTCGGCTCGGGGAATGCGAACGCTCTCCATGGCTCAAATGGGGGGAATAACATTATGTTTACAGCCAAGACCACAACAACAGCAGCTTTCTTTTTCCACCGAGATCCGACAGAAGGCGTATGCTGACCCCCCAACACCAGATTTGATACGAAGCTTAATAAATAAAACATGCGGCGTGACTTGGCCGCAACGTTCCATGTAGAAAGATCGTTATTTACAGCTGTTAACATGAGAATATGCAAGATGATGGGTCAAAACTAAAGGAACGAGTAGCAGCACCGGGACAGTTCGATGGCGCTTTTTCATTCCTATCTAAAAGGTTTCCACACTTTCCAGAAATGCGTAGGAGCCACAGGAAGGAAAAAAGAAAGAAATGACTTCAACAACAGAGTCGAAAAAGAAAGGACCCCAGTAAAATGACCCTACCCCCCCCTGCCACACACACACACACTCCCTCCTCTCCTTGATTTCCTGCCTTCCGCTAACGTTTTCTTGGAAAAGATCAATTGGTGGAATCCACAGCGCTGGCTGGGGGCCAGGGTTCGCGGAGGCATGTAAAACCCTGTGGACGGGCAGCCAGCGGGTTCGCTCCGAAAACACAACAACAGATGGGGGGGTGACGGAGCTGGTGGCGGTGTTGGCAAGGCAAGGAAACACATCTGTACAGGATGCACACACACACACGTGCCTAGTGCTCGAACGTGTTGATAACACGCGTCGTTTGCGGGGAGGGAGGGCCGGACCGGTCGGTGGCGGATCTGAAGGCTGATGTTTGCGATTATTTTTGGACTCGGTAATCTTCAAAGCTGTCTGGTTCTGGGATAGATGAAACGGTCGTCGATGGCTTTACGAATGAGGATCAGTTTACTAGTCACGGTCGTTTTTACACGGCCTGGGAAAAATAGTTGTATAACGTCCTCTGAGAGCTGCATTCTATGAAATCTAGGCCCAATTTTTTCTCTTCAGGAGACATCTCGGCCCCGCTGCACCGATTTTTCCCATTATTAGAATTTTTTTGTGTCTTGAGAGTGCAATACTAAAGTCACTGACCCTTTGAGCCTTTGAGAACATAAATCATGTGCAAGAATAACCCTAAACGGCTCTATAAATTTATATTTCTTTTTTTTTCCTGCAAAGAAACTCTCTGGTGGTTAACTGGCGGCCGAGGCCCCCGGCGGCGCGTCGGGCCCTCGCAAAGTTCGCTTCCCATCGGCCATGTCAGCAGCTGAGGGGAAAAGGAGACGGGCTGTATCCTGGCGACCCCCCCCCCACCAAAAAAAAAATCTCATTTGGTTTTTGCTTTTTACACCTGATTTATTTGCTCGCTCTGCTCCAACCACCTGAAGCGCACTGATCTGTGTACTGGAGATTACTGGTGGTGGGAGTGCCAAAACAAACAAAAACAACCCCCCCCCCAAAAATAATGAACCCTGATTGAATAGAGGTCAGGATAAGTCGCGGTTATAGGTTTCGGCTCTTTCCTTTCCGATATGTTATTTCCTTAAAGATTTCATGATTCCGCCTAAGGGCCCTTGAGCAGGACGTGGCCCCTCCCATCGGGATATCAACCCCCTTCTGGAGTCCATCACAGGCCCAGCGAGGCGTCACAATCACCGGTTCAATCGTTCAAAAATATCACAGCCTCATTTTCGCTTAAGCTGTCATTGGTGTTATAGATTTTTGCCCCCCCCCCAATCATCGGGGACAATGATGAGCCGCTCGCTTCATTTGAACAACTTTAAATCTTGTCGCCGTGATGACTTTCCCTCATCAAAGTGAAAATCAAAGGCGTTTGGTCGAGCTTATTAGCCCCCCCCCCCCCGGTGTCATGACCACCCTCCATCCAAAGAGACTGTCAGAGGAAACGGCAGCGGAAGGATTATTCCTCACAACATCTGTGCTTTCGGGTTCCAGGTTCCGTTCATCAAGCCTCGGCTTTGTTTCTCGTTCTGTTGTTTATTTTTCTTGTTTTCCTGTCTTTGCTCAATCCAAAATAAATAAATAAATAAATAAATAAAGTTTCTTCTAATCATGTTTTGATCTTGTCTTTAAAAAAAAAGTTGTTTTTTTCTGCTCATCGTGCAAATTGTCTGCTTGCTGTGATACATCAGTCAAATCAAAAAAAAAAAAAAAAGGTGAAAACAAAGTGAAAGTGACAATAGCTGAGCGACGACGGATTTGTTTTTTTCTTTCTTTAGGTGCCAGTAGAATTTAAGCGGAAAAGAAAAGAGTTTTCATTTCTCCACTCACCCTCCCTCTGCTTTACGTCACCTCTTATCCCGTCGGTCCGACGTCTTGTTTAATGACCTCAGGCTGTTAGGGATCTCAGGAATTCATCAAGAGGCTCGTTGCCGTGGCGACGCCGAGGCAACAGGGCCCGAGTGAAGTAACCCCGACTCGTCTCGACAGGCCAGACACCCTCATCTGGCATAATTCACTGTCTGTCAGCCTCCCTCGCTCTCTCTCTCTCCCTCGCTCTCTCTGTCCCTCACACACATGCAGAATCTTAAAATAAGTGCACAGCATACATGAAATGCAAACACACACACACACACACACACACACACACACACTCACACACAAATGCTGTTCGCCAGATGTGCAGCTTGACTGCGAGTCGGGAGTAAACTCTGGTTAAAAGTCTCCTGGCAGAGCTTAAACACACACACACACACACACACACACACACACACACACACACACACACACACGCATACACCAGCCGCTGATGGGATTGAACCGACACCTCTGTGGTCGCATTTCTGAGATGACGTTCGGCTATAAAGACCCCCCCCTTTTCTCTTTTGGCATATGGCGGCGCCTAAATGAGAGGAGGGAACGTACTCTAAACCAATTTTCTGCGCAGGGTTGACGTCAGAGGGAAACGGGCCAGTTCGGTCTGTGCTCCTTGAATCTAATTAGAAACTTTGGCCAGCTTCGTGTTAACCACTGAGACCAGAAGTCACTCATGAGTTGTATTTTTGCTAAGAACGCTGAAAATAATCAGCTCAGAGAGTTACCAAAGGGAAAAAAAAAAAAAAAAATCAGGTAAGCATGTGTTTTGGATAACTGCCTGATCATACACGATCTTCTTTTAAAACGTTAGCCCGGGACTCGAGTTGCCGACCTCCCGCGTTTTTGCTTCCGTCAGTCGATATCAATCACCACCTTTTTGCAAAAGGCAGAAAAAAGAGGAAGAGGAAAAAAAAAAAATCTAATTTAGGAACAAAAAGCGTAACGTCCAGCGTCGCTGTCATCTCCTCTGTCGTCCCTCGCCAAGCGCTACTTAGGGCCCAGCGCCACTTAGGGCCCAGCGCTCCGAGGCCCCTCTCTCGGCCTGGACGGGAGTTTGGCTCCCGGCACCAAACCCCTGACGGCCGCCGCCGCGGACCACAAAGGCCAATGCCAGTTTTTCATATTCTACTGTTTCCCTAAGATCCTCATTCAGAAACTTTTAATAAACATTTTAGAGTTTGAGCCGACGTCGTGTGGAGGGACTAGATGATATGTGGGGAAGTCGTGGCTCATCATCTTACGTTAGGCAAGATGGCAAAAAAAGAGGCTTCTCTTCTGTTTACATTCTGCCTCATTTCCTAGTGACGACGCCAAACTCACGGCGTTGAGTTTCGGAGATATTCTTAACCCAAGCATTCATCACCCCCCCCCCAAAAAAAAACCCCTCATTCCTCTTAAGTGGCATTTTCACCTTGAGACGGCGTCTCGTCTGAAGCCGAATCAACAGTATCTGTGAAACCCAGACAGGCGTCGAAGAAGCAGATGGCGGATACAGTCGATCTGCATTTAAAAGAAAAATCATTGTGTTTACCGTTTTTGTTTTTTTTCTTTGATCAGTGCTTCTCCGCTTCACGTTCAGCCCCCCCCCCCCAGATTGGAAATAACGCGGTGGTATTATTTCCTTGCCCTTGACAAGACTGTAACCCGGCTCCCCACCGGCCTCAGCCAACAAGACACCCACAGAGAGAAGTATGCTCAGCAAGTTGTCAACAATACAGGGCGGGGATGCGGACGTCTAGCCACATCGAGCAGCGTGGGGGGGGCAGGAGACATGAGCGCTCACGCCTTAATGTTCGGATGATTGCAATCTGCGGGCAGAGGGGTGAGCATCACGGCGGTAATGGCCGCCCTGTCCTGTAGACACAGACGGAGGGGGGGTGAGGCCAAGCGGAGATAAATATGCCTCTATTGTTGAATTGAGGATGAAGCGGAAACAGCCCCCCCCCTCACAAAAAAAGGAGGGCGAGAGCCAGTGTAAACTTGTGCGTAGGTGTACGGATGGAGTAGAGTTGGAGCAAGAGTCATCTCAAAGGCAGAGATTGTGGATGTGTGAAAGAGATCGAATCAAAGACGGGAATAAAAATGTGCCTGTTAATGAGGATTAAGAGGGAACACACACACACACATACACACACACACCGACATCAAAAAAAAGGCAGCATGAAAATAAAAAGACTGCAGGAGAGGGACGGAAAAGAAGAAGCCTGGAGTCGTTTTCAGGGAGTGGGCGATCGACAGCTGAGGGGAAGGAGAAAGTATTTAACCTGGGGGACCTACAGTCGGCGCTGACCTCATCTGAACGCCGCCTGATGCCAACCCACCCACTCGTCTTAACAAAAGCCATCCCGTCTCCCTCTTTTTCCACGCACTTCAGTTTCCAAGGAAACGCAGTCGTCTCCGTCGGCGGGTGAACGACCAGACGAAGGCCGACGAGACGAAGGCCGACGGGGGGGGGCGACCCCCCCGGTCTCGACCGTTCTCGACTGTTCTCGGGGGCCAAACTAAAGACGAGTGTCATCGTGCGTCGGATGCCTTGATGGGGCATGGTTTATTCAGCGTTATCTGTAAGATCTGTGGTTTGGGGTGGGGAGACGCATTCTGCACACTCATCCCTCTTGCATCTGCAGACGCTGTGGGCAAGGGAACGTCTAGATTCTCCCGTTCATCGCCGCCCTCTTCCTCCCTCTTTAGCCTCCTTTCTTTCCTGCCTCTTTCCTCGCTAGTGCGGTTTTTCCCATCTTGCGCCCCCCGATGTTTTCTTTTTTGCTTTCTATTTCCTCTCACTGATCTTGTGTCCCCCGCCTCCTCCCTCCGCAGCCCAAAACCTCACAATATAATACAAAGACAGATCACACACCCTTTTTTTTCCTTTTTTTTTTTAACAAACACACAGACAGGGCTAAGGTGCATGTGGACGTGTGAGTACAAGAATGAAGCTGAAACGTCTCCATGGAGTCGACCCTTTTTTTTCTTTTCCTTTGGCGATGGGCACTCCCAGCAGGACTTAAAAACAGTTAGGAATTTTCTACTGAGACCCCCAAGGAAAAACACAATATCTGAAAGGGTGTTTGCTTTCTGGAAGGAGGTCACCAAATATGACAGGAAGACATCTGAAGGCGGCGAGCAAAGCGGGGACACCAACCGGTCCGTAAACCTCAGTAAACACAGACAGGAACATAAAAAAAACAAAACAAAACAAATAATAATAATAAAAATAACCCACAGTCTTTCACTTCCAAGTTTCTCTTCTCCACAGGTTTCACGTGCCTGCGAAACATCCCTCGTTATTCCTCCGAGCCAAACCTTTCTTTCGGACAGTGGACGTGTCGAATCGGATCGGGCGAGGAAAAGGGAGGACGGGGGGCGGGGTGACAAAAAAAAAAGAGAGAAAGCTCAGTCCCCTTCCTCAAAAAAGGGAGGAATGAGGAAATTTATGATTTTCTTTATCCAGTGGTTGTATCCTCTCAACGATCTCCTCCATAAATCCAGGGTGGACGTGATTCAGTGTTCCCTTTTTTGACCCCAAAATAATGATTCTTTAAGAGATTTTGAATCCCTGCAACATCAGTGCTGCCGGGTGGAGATACATTTAGTATCACTCACGCCAATGAAAGATGTAGTTCATCAGCACCATTCTGCACCCCCGCCCCCCCACCTCCCCCCAACTCAGTGCTGAGGCCTCACTCGGGCCCCACTAGTTATTTCACTCGTTTTTTTTTCCCCCCAGGCGAGCTCCTAGCCCTCATTCAGTCTGGACACTCTGTTGTAAGGGTTCTCCAGGAGGTAGCGATATCTGTCATAGTGCTCCAACATGTACTTGGGGGCGTACATGTGCTCTTTGGGGTCCACTGGAGGATATTCCTGCAGGGAGCCGTCGAACCAGCCTCCCGTCCGGATCAGGTCGCGGATGTAGTTCAGGTCTCGCTTGTCCTCGTAGTCCCCCCAGCGCGGGAAGTCCCCGTTCTGAGCCGACACCAGCTTGAAGTAGATCCCCTCCGGCGTGAAGCACCAGGAGCAGTGCCAGCCGGCGAAGTGGAAGGGGCTGCCCACCGACCACTGCACCAGGATGTGGCCCGTGTCATTCTCGTACTTGCGGAAGCCCGGCATGGTGTAGTATTCGCGACGGCGCAGCTTGATACCGTCGCCGTCGTAGACGTCTCGGAGCATCCCAACCGTGCAACCTGATACCACCTCTAGGGAGCCAAACTGCTTCCAGAAAAATCCATACAGTGACTGGGTATGGGGAGAGGGAAGAGGAAAACAGAATTATGAAAAGATAGCATGAAACATGGTTCATATGTTCCTGCTTTCAAAATCTTAATGACGATCGAGAAAGCTGCTGCAAAAAGAGATCATTTTGATGCATTACACGTCAATCAGTTTCACTAGTACAAAACATAAGTGCGGTATCTCCATCCACACACACATGCTGCTGGTACCTTTCGCATGTGGATGGCGAAAGGCTCTGTCCAGCCGTCGAATAGCTTGAGGAAAAGCAGTCCCTCGTGTGCTGGGATTTCATCCGCGTCGTTGATGACGAAGACATCGTCGGGCCTGGCGCCCGACACCCTGGACATGCCGTCGCGCGTCAGGAAGGTGCGCAAGTAGTCGTCGGCGATCCAGCCGTCCTGCCGGCCACCCTCTGGGAAGTGGTCGAGGAACACGTACAGGATCTTGTGACGTATGTAGTCGTACGTACCGTTGAGGAGGAGCCGCAGGAAACTGGGGAGATTTACAGATGTTACACCTGCAATTTAGCTTTGTTTCAAAAGTGCCATGAGTTTGTGCATTGCTATACCCACAGGACTTCACCAGTGGTTTTGCATGTTTTAGCCCTTAATGTACAAATATTTTACCCTGTAGCTAATCATTTTGTTACGCGTTAGATTTTTAGCATGTCTTTTAATAATATTCCAGGTAGACACTGGATTCCATTCCTCTCCAATATAGTCTGCAAATAAACTCAAACTCTTGGAACCTGATTGAATTATGTCGTCCATCACAGTTAGCATTGAGTTTGCATTGTGTAAGTCAATGTCACATTATCGTTGCATGGTAACATGCAGCATTCTTTTCAAATCAATCTACACTAAAGTGTACTGAAAGTTTTTGACCACTGGTGGCGCTGTGGAGCACTGTTTTGATGAGTGGGTCCAACTTTGGTCTGTACCTCAGTGGGCCACTGGTCTGCAATTGAGGATGCACTGATGGCAGTAACGTGCCAAGATACATGCCGATGCACTTGCGAAAGGCTTCACAGAGGAACGCTGCAAGACCTTGGACACAATGCAGGCTTTGAAACATCCAAAAGAAATTAGGTGTTATGAGGGAAGATATGTGTTGAACACATTTGTCTGGCGTCAACGATTCACTCAAAGAATTTTTGATGAGAAAACACTAAATGTAAACGCCACTGTGTTTACCACGCTACCATAATGTGACTTTGACAAAAAGGATTGCCGACTCGAAATATAATGTTAAGGATTACACAACTCAGAAAGCTTCAGAAGTGAATCGATTTTCCTACTTAACGGAATCGAACGAAAAGCAATGATTGGCTCAAACTGTGGGGACAAATATATCCAATCTGCTGTAGCGTGCCTTTCATATATCCTGGCAATAAGTTGAAGTACACCATAAGGGACAAAGATCCTTGTTTGATGAATGATACCTCCAAGCACAAAAACCCACCATCCACACAGCAAAACAGCTACAAGAACAAGTCAGTCAACCTGTTGATATGCACAGGCACAGAATGCAGCTAGTTTCATGTGGTGTCACATCCTATGATTGAACGCACCAATCTTCCCATTCAAACTGGACGCAGAGTCAATCATATCGCTTGTGTCGTAATCTGCTGTAAAATTGCTCCCGAGGCATTTCATGTTGTTGCCAAAGGAAATTAATTATCATTGTTATTCAGCACACTGATACTCAGAGAAGCGTGAAGGTTGGCTATAAACAAAGACTGCGAGCTGTAAACAGTAATACTCATTGCATGGGCAAGTATCACAATTAACTTTTGAATTTTGCACTGATTAATATTTAGGAAAATACAGGATAAATTAGATATCTCAAGTGTACACTACAACTTCAAATTAACTCTTATCTGTATTAAAACTTTGGCATGATTTGACCATGGTTTTATAATATCAATACTACTCTTACAATTGCACAGTGCTTCCAGTCCCACCATTGTATCATACTCTTCAATCCACTTCAAAAATTGATGAGTACGCATGCCATTTTACATTGCTTTCCTGTCAGGCACAAATAGAGTCATCTGTTGATGGCCACAGAGCAGCCCAGGTGAGGATTACACACCTTGCTCAAATACACCTTGATCTTAAGGGTGTGGCTTGTATAATTTCCACATTTCAAATTTACCATTCTAGAAATGTGGGTCCTACCTCAGAGGCCGTTTCTCTCCATAGGCAGTAAAGTTTGATTCACATACGAGGAACAGATCAACGGCCTGGGCGAGCTCGTGAAAGCGTACGTGCAGCAGGTCAAACTCGTGGTTGACGTTGATAGCGTTGATCACCCTCCGCGGCGTCTCTCTGGGTGTCAGCCTCTCCTTGGTCGGGAGATTGGAGTGGTACACCATGGTGGGAACCCCACAGTAAGGTCCGTGCCATCCCGGCCTACACACACACTTGACCAGCCGCTTTCCGTTGCCCCTGGCCCTCGCCTTGGCTTTCGGCACCGTGGAGGGCTGCTGCTGGACCTGCAGAGGTTTCCGTTGGCCAGCAGCCCCAACCTGGGCTCCTTCTCCAGCTCCGTTGGCCACAGATCCCCCTGATTTCCCGGAGTACTCCTTTGGGGTTGCCACCTCTGTCCCCTGTCTGAAGCAAAGAGCTCCAGCTTTGGTTCGCACAAAGTACGGTGTTTTGTCATCTTGGAGCTGGTGAGTGCGGGTGTGGAGGTCTCCCATGGATTCTAAGGGGTCCGGCAAGTGTTCCTTGAGGAGAACCACCCCGTGTTCTTTTCCATCCAATGGGACCTCTGAGAGGTCGGGCCCAGCGGGTTGGGCTTGGTGACTGGGTTTCCGCGATTTCAAATGTTCTTCACTTCTCTCCTGTAAAGGGAGACAGAATTGGGAAACTGTTGGGGAAACTTCCAGTCAATGATGAATACCTACCATCTGTGTATTTCATAGTTATTTAGTAACTAGATTCCAAAGAATGAAACCCATGATATTTAGGGCTACAAGCTGCAAACATCTGGGCCATGATGAAAGAGGGAGGTGGTGCAAATTTAGCACTTTATTTGCAACTGAAATGATAAGTGCACCACATGGTAAAGAAAAGAAAAAGGTTGTATCTAACCCCTGAATGACAAAGTTCATAAAAAAAAAAGTAATGATGTAACAGATGTTTACAGGAAGGCAGAACTGTCTTGCACCAGTTCCTATGAAACTGAAATGCACTCTTGGCATCCTGGGAGCAATTTGAAAGATAAGCCGATGATAGTAAATAAAGATAGAACAACGGTTCCGTGTCTTTGTAGATTAACAGACCGCAGCTGAAGTTTCATTTCAGGTTTATCAGTCTTATTTACAGAAGTAATTTTGGCGACAAATGAAGGATCTCCTCCTTCGTGGTTTGCCGGGGTTATGTAAGTACGTATAATATACCCTCCCGGTGAACTGACTGGTCTGAGTCCCCCTGCTCAGAACTCGTTTAATGCGTACAATGCGGCACGTGTACATAAGTCTATAAAATGTGCGACGGACACAGATTCGTTCAAATACCAAAAAATCACCCAACAACCCGACGGGAAAAGAATCTGAAGTCACTCCGTAATTCAAACGAGGTGACGCGAAAGGGAAATATCCCATCAAAAGTTTACGTTCAGGTTGTTCGTGTACTTATGGTCCATGAAATTAGAAACTTAGCAAACCCTCAACCTACCCTCTAAGTGCGAGCCAAACTTATATTTTGCCATAGCTCCTTCCACGAGTTTAGCCTGTATTTATCCCATCATGGCCTGAACCAAAGTTTGTCCTGATAATTGGCTTTTTATGCTCCCTAACTGTCTAAAAGCACATGATAATGTTCAGAGAACCTTGACATTGGACGTCTGACAAACTGAGGGGTTGGTGGTTACACTTTACCTTTAAAAGTGCAATAACTGTATTTGCGTTTGCCTCATACCCAGGCCATAAGCGGGTTACTATGTAACCTTGTCAGCGGAATCAAACAGGATCAAATGTGAGTCAGCGAAATGAGGGCAAAGAGTCTGCAGTTGATTTTTTAGGAATAAAAGGAGCAGCTGCTGCAGTCAGAGCACAACACTGACACTTTATCATTTACAACTTCGGTATGAAAGCCATTACTTCTTGACAAACATCCTTTTCAGTAGTGACAGGAAACTTTATTGCTTCTTACATTAAATCACCACATGACCGTGCGACCCCTGACAAGTCATTACAGCAGTTTTTTTCCTTTTTTTTTTTTTTTTTTATATTTCAAAGGCTCCATGGAAATGGAACATGGGAACAATCTGAATGTTGGAGAGAATTTGCACAGCGATAAAACAAAAAGCACAGAGTAATAAAAAAAAAATGCATAAAATACAACGATAGCAGGGAATGATGAAAGAAGATATGCGATCAATAATGCGTGAAGTAATATTACATTAGAATTACCTCAGGAGGGGCGTAAAAATATCTCTCCCCCAAAAGAAAACCATTTATTTCTTTCTATTTCTTGTTTACTTTGTCTCCTGTCATTTTAAAATGTGACTGTATGAAAGTACTATATGGTTGCTGTTTTTTTTCTTTAACACACTTTGGTTCATCAAAATCAAGCGTGTAAAGTGCAAGGTTTATAGTTTTCCAAACAAATAAAGATTCCTTCGATACGGTGACAGATCTCTCAATGTTTGCGAGGTGACATAAGAGGATAAATTTTATTCCTGGCGACAGCAGGCGAGCGACGGTAAACGAGCTCAGCAACATGACCACGCAGGACCCGAGTGGCCGGAGACTCCCTGTAATGTCCCCAATGATACAAACACTTACCTACAAGAATGTATGACACGAGAAAAGTGGGTGTCATGTTTAACACGATGACTTATTCAACTTGGTGTTTCAGTGTTGTTAAGGGAAACGATAGGTGAAATACACCAGCAGATAACGAATAACAGAATAGAGTGGAACAGCTTGGATGACTGGCAGAAAACCTAGAAAGGGGGCAGTTGCTTTACTGGATGCATGCTGCATATATATTGTTTTTACAACTGGAATGGTGTTTACACCCCCCCGACCCCTCCATCACCACCACCAGGATATTAAGGCAGAATTTACATTGGAAATCTCGCTCCTTCTCTTTTTGCAGGCATCATTTATTTTGCCTCCACTAAATCGCAGTATCTTGACATATTGGCGCTCAATGGGGATTAAAGAAAAAAGAACTGTCCAAGCTGCCAGAGCAATGTTTTTTAGCTGAGTATAATTGCTGTTTTAGATATTTCATAATCATATTATCATTTAATTAATCTTCATTATTTACAAAAGGAATTTTACTTTTTTTTTTTTTACTCTACCATGTTTTACTCAGGAACTGAAATAAGTCTCTGTTTATCCAGTCCCTCTTGAGACAGATACTTCAGTCTACTTTAAAAGTTAAACTAGTCTTTTTGGGAAGTTTAGGTGCTGTTGATTACAGTATGTATAGAATGCATATGCTGAGTGACAAATGGAAAGCCTGCATGTGCTGCAGTCCCATGCAACACAAGAGTCCTGTAGTAAATCCTAACTTTATGAAATGTATAACTTTTAGGTGATATTGACACTGTATTACCTGATTTATTGCATGGTCATATATTGTCAGTCTCAAGTTTATCATCCTGAAGAGGAAATCCATTAAGATACCGTGTTTAATATTTTTTCCACTCTATGTGCAACAAAAAATACTCGAAACACTTATAATAAATTCCAATACAACCAGTGTGCAGAGGCACGTACATCTTTATGGTCCAGGTGCTGGATCCAGAAAAACTAATTGTGATTTATGGTTCCCAAGGACTGCAAGAGCTGATAAATATAAAATTTTTTATTTTACTACGTTATAAATATATTGCAGTGTTTTGAGTCGGCTCTTCGTCGGGTACGGAGGAAAGCTGGTCCTGCAGAGAGGGAACTTTCAACCGCTTTGCGATTCCCCTGCACCTGATAAAAAGGTGCTTGAAACTTTCCAGTCTCTCTAATGTTGCTAGAGAAAATTTAGAGTGTACAAGGTTTAACAGTGCTGTGAGTCCTGGGAAGGCGAAAGTCCAAAATAGCAGCGGCTCAAAATACGGCTTCATATTTAGTCAACATACTAAGACCTGAAGCAGTAGGTCTCAACAAAGACGGAGGATTCTGACAAGGGACTGTTGTATTATACTGAATTGCACTGGACAGGTAACTCAGAGTGGAAGTTGGCCCATCCTACCTCGTTCGGAGCGTCTCCCCGCTGGTTCTCCTCTGGTTTCTCCCAGGGTCGAAGGGCGGCCAGATCATCCCTCATCCTCACCTCCACCCCCGCGCTGCCAACAATCCCGCCACCTCCGACCGCGGTCCCCCCAATCCCGAGACCCATCGCTCCTCCTCCTCCCTCTCCTCCTCCTCCTCCTCCTCCTCCTCCTCCCTCTCCTCCTCCACCACCACCTGGCAGCATTTTCATCCTGGAAATGGATAGAAAAAAAGGGGGGGTGGGCGGAGAGAAATGAAAAAAATGAGTCAGAGTAATAAGATCAGAAAACAATCTCCGTTTAGGAATGGTCCCTTAATTCCAATCTGCAATATTTGCAGCTGTGGGTAAACCACAATTAACTTAGAGGTAATGGGCTAAGGGATTAATTCATTAAAAAAAAAAAAAAAACACAAAGTCAATCACCACCTGTCGGTTGGAGCAACAGGTCAAACAACAGGAGGAAGGTGCAGCCTCAAGTGCATGGAGCCTCAGACCTACATTTTACTCTTCAGTGCTACAACCTCCACAGTCTTTCCACTCAGGCTGTTGTTTTCGCCTCTAATTACAAGACTTAGTAAAAGCAGGAGAAAAAAAACCCTTAGAGGAGTATGAATCAGGACGCAGCCTCCACAGATGATCAAATCAGCTTGATTTGATTGTGTATTATCTGACACGAGCCTGGATTCCAAGGTTAACAATTTTATTGTAAAATTGAGATGGAATGATTGAAAGGCAGAAAAACAAGTCCTCAGTCGCACAATATCGTTTTCTGCCACTAGGGGGTCTCTCATTTACAACAATCCCTAAAAACTGAGTTTGGTGAGGTCGTGAAATAGCAGGGGATCATGGGAGTTAACCACCATTGCGTCCTCCTGATCGGGAACGAACGGCACACGGACAAAGGTTAGCGGCTAACTGGTGAACGTGGAGCTTTAAGCAGCTAAAGAGCCAGTCGCTGGTGGAGACCAAAACGGAGCTGGAATCTTCTTCGGTCATGGGACTGACATTCATCAGGTGGATGGAAACGTTACTCCAAGTAAAAGTTAATAAACAATCGTTTACTAACTTTCAACTACTGTGCACTTACATCACTCTAGGATGATAACATGTTTATGTCAGGTTTACAGTTTGTTGCATTTCTACCACGTGACCAAAAAAACTGACCAAATGCAAACATGGAAAAGTTCAAGTTTATTCAGAATGCAGTTCAATCTAAAGCATTAAAAAAAATTAAAAATGAAAAATTATGCTTCTAAAAGCATAATTAGCCAGACAATTAGGGACCTGTTTATGGCAGTGCTATGGTCTGGTGCTGCCCAGCGAGCTGTGCATAATTTATGCTGACGATCATGCTGACTAGATGATTTCATTTAATTTCCATCCTGTAGTTTTTTTTTGTTTGTTTTTTTTAAAAATTAAGGATGTTACGGGAAGGAAGATGAGATTCATATACGGGAAAGAGTGAAATGGAAGAGGAGAAATATCAATACTTTCCCTGCATCATTACTCATAGTGACCATTAGCTTCTCGCCCAGGACTTGCTAGATGTGCACTGAGACGGGAAAAATGCCAATGAAATGTGCTATTTATTAAAGAATGATCATGATGTTCAAAAATGTAACGTACCGCTGACTAACCGCAGAAAATCTCAATCTGGTCCTGTTTGTACACATCCGACAGAATCCACTTTATCTTCATTTTCTCCCAGTTACAATGAAAAAAAAAAAAGTGGATAGAAATGAAGCATAAGTTGACTCGGAGCGTCTGAAAGTCTGAAGGAACAGGCGGATTCGGCGTTTACGCAGCAGGATTCCCACTCGCACCCTAATCCATCCTCAGAAATGTGGGGACTTCTGAGCACAGACGAAGCAGACGAGGCGAGGGGGAACGAAATAACAGGACACCAAGGTAAGTGAGGGGGGGCACTTACTCTGCCAGTGACCTCCCAGCGATGCATCGCATTAATCCGAAGTTGCTTGGTCAGCACAGCAACCCCCACCCTCTGCCCGGGTCTCTATTACTGGATATGAAATGAAAGGCAAATGGGTAGGGGAGGGGGGGGGTCCGGCTGAAGACGGGGAGATAGGAAGAGGAAGAGGAGGAGGAGAGGTTCTGAGGAGGTGCTATGAAGGCAGGGGAGGAACGAAGGAGGCACAACCTGCAGAGGAGGAGAAGAGAGCAGGGGAGAGGGAGAGTCTGTGTGCAGCTGTAGCAAGTCGCCGATCCCTTTTGTTTGCACGGCCCGATTAGCTAATCACGGACCTTTCCGTTGGGGAGGCCGGCGTGACCGTTTCCCTGCACGGAAATGAAGGGCGTGTGAAGGTGTGCAAGTGCAAACATGACGCAAACACATCTCCTGTTGTATTACAGGAAAATCACGTCATGTAGGTTTGTTACTTTAACGATAAGAAAAGTTTGGAAAAGTTTCATCCGCATCCGTGTTCAGATTTACATCGAAATGCGCATTGAAAAGAAAAGTCTCACAAGCAGCAGCAGATTTTTATAGCTAGTTATTGCACAAGTTAATGAACCAAAAATATCCCAGAATATTTGCCGCAGGATCCCATTCTTCACCGAAAACAAATAAGATGGTTCCGTCTCCAAAGAGGCCTAAACTTTCATCAAATTTTATTGACATGATGACAAGTTTTATAGACGTACTGAAAACCAAAAGAAAACACAGACAAACACGGCCATAAACAGAGGAGTTACAAGTCGTTGCTGTCACATTCCATCGAACGGAGCCGTGATAGAGTTTGTTGTCGGAGGTTGCCTGGAACCTGACGCGAAACTTCCAGGAGGCTTAGGTTGAAATTTATCACTATAACATGTTATTTATTTATTTAATTTTTTAATCGACAACAGACCAAAGTTGCTGTCGCAGTTAAAGCAGAAATAAATGGCCGTGTGCCGATCGAGAGGCGTCAAGCTGTGCAGCGACCGCGTCCACGTCTCCTCAGTGAAAAGCTCAGTGAGGATACGGGCGAGGCGCAGACAATACCTCGGCTGACAGGAACACAATGGTACCTGGAGGAGGGGGACGAGGCGGGGGTCCCTCTCTGTACCTCTCTCTATTCCCCGGCATCACCCGTCGTCTCTAATTCCCCACTTCGCGTTCGCCCCTTCACGCCGCTCCACCCCCGATCTCCGCCTCCCTCTGCAGCTCGCCCAGGAAAAGACAAAGGAGGAAGCGAGCGTAGGGTGCGAATGAAAGATGCGTCTCTCTCTCTCTCTCTCTCTCTTTGCCGAATACAAAGGTGAAGCGGAGAGAAACGGCGGCGGGGGGGAGGGGGGGTGGGGTTTACTCTCTTCGCCCGGAGACGCCGCGCACCAGATCTGGGATGCTACAATATCCGAACGCACCTCCTGTGGGCTACTACTGTGACACGGAGATTCAGGTCAAAACTCCTGGAAAAGCACTCGCAAGCATAAGTGACCTCAGGGATTGTGTGGGCCGAGAAAAAAAAAAAAAATCCAGAGTGGAATTAAAGTTAAATCAGGTTTTTCGTTTTGTTTCGTTTTTTTTTAAATGTGGGAAGAATAAATGTTTTCATCGCGAGCAAAGCTATTGAGTTTTTCAGACCACAAAATAAAATGTTTTTGTGAGAACGGTGAAAGGTGAGAAATTAAAACACAGTGTTTGGAGGAATAGTTCAGCACTTCAGAAAATGTTCTTAATTCTGTAAAAGATCTGTTTTTCGGCAAGATGTATTTTGTTCAGTTGTATATTTTCCAATAAAAAAGGGTTGGTTTACAAGTGCTACGATTATAAAGATAGAGAAATCGCAGAAAAGGTTAAAAAAAAAAAAAAAAAAAGGTGGAAGATTTACCACAAAATGTACCAAACTGATTTCGTCCATTTCACATCCAGTCACCCCACCACCGACCCATATACAAAGGCACTTACAAAGAGAGCAACCATCGGCACAGCGCCGGGCTTTTCTACGGATCCGGGGCTACCCGGGCACCTCTGACCCAAGACATCACCGCAGAGATCACTCCAGCACCCTCAAGTCGCCCGGGCTACCGGGCTAGTGTGACAACCTCCGTCAGACGCCGTCAGACGGGGAGTTTTACAAAATAGCCGACCGTGTCCGCATGCCCGCGCTACAAGGTGAAAGACGAGCTCACGATCCTCTGGTTCAACAGGTTTTTTGCAAGGTTGGTCAAACCTCTGAAAAGACAAGAGGGACTGGTTTCATTCTGGATTGGATTTCACCACGGGGTCCTTCAGAAGCACGGTCCTGGTCTGGGACTGCTCAAGCCAGGAGTCCCGGCCTCGTTTTCAAGTTTTAAAGGACAAATCTGCAGAAAACAGAGCCATGTGGCGCGACCGGCTGGGCCTGACGCATGGCTCGACTAACCTATTGACAGGCTCCGAGCGGAAAACCAGAGAAAAAGCTAGGGAATGTTGAGACTTAACCGACCGACAGAGAAGTTGACAGGGAAAAAAATGGTGTGCATTGATGCAGCAGAGGCCAAGATATCCTGACATTCGGCCCCTAGAATGGGTCCCGAACATTCGATCCTACGTTTCCCATACTGAAACTCAATAGCACCTTTTGTCAGGACTTTCCCGGCCCGGCAAACAACCGCCTCTTTACAACCCGTGGACCAGTTCTCGCCGCCTCCGAGGCCCGGGCTGAGGTGACCGAGATGACATCAGCGCCGTGCCAACGGGGTCATTCTTTTGGGCGGGGCTTTCGAAAAAGCTCCTCCCAAGAACGAAACAAAACAAACAAACAAACAACATACGCCAGGAGACAGTTTACACCTGTTTCTAAAGAGGCTGAGCAGTCACGACCCCCCTACCCCAAGCCCCACCCCCAGCACCGTGACAAGTCCCTGATTCACCAGGCAGGTAAGCAACTACTGAGTTAATCACTTCTCATCCATAAGATGTCGAAAAATTAAAGATCAAAAACATTAAAACACGCCCGTCACGATTCCCCAAAGCCAAAAAGGTAACATATACAGATTACTCGTTTTCATCAACCGACAGCCTAAGACCAAAGGATATTCAGTTTTATTATCATAGATGGAAAATGGGGAAATCGTTCGAGAAGCTGGAGCCAGTGGAAATTTTGCTTAAAAATTTCTTATATGTTTGTTGCAATCAATTGTAAAAGTAGCCCTTATCGCTTCATCTCTACTCCGATGGATGTTTTATATAAGTCTGTTCTCGAAATGCATATAAGTCTTGATTTTATTTCTGCCAAATACTGTTTTATATTTTTTTTTTAATTTAACTTTGTTGCAATGCATAACAAAGCATTTTTTTTAAGGAAGTGTATAATTGGCAATGAACTCTACACACACCAAAGCCACATGTCGCAACACCTCTAACATTTTTTCTCTCTATCTTTGTTTTTCATCTAATTTCACAATCCTTTCTGCTGTAAGAAAGAAAAAAGAAGAAAAAAACAAACAATGAAACTATGGGACAAATGTTGTCAAACCTCTTTAACATCTAGCCAACCAGCCAAGGGAGCGGACTCATCCGCCTCCACAGTGACGAGGCAGCTGATCGAAACCGGGGCGTGACCTCAGGCTGGAATGCGCCGGCCGAGCGAAAGAGGACATCTTTTTAACTGAAATCTACCTTCTGCGTGAGTTTAAGCTCCCGTGTTTGTACAACTGAAAGCTTTTATTTGTGGGCAACCGATATCAAAGGAGGCCTGAGGGTGAAGAACCCCCCCCAACAATAACAGCTGGTGTTACTTGTAGATTTCACTCCTCAAAAGAACAAAAAACAAAAAAAAAAAAAACCCTCCTCTCTATCTCTATCTCTTTCTCTTTCTCTTTTCAACCAACTCTGTATCTGTGGGATTTTTGGGGCTGCACATGCACCTCTGGAAAGTTTCAGAAAAGATCAAAAAACAAAACAACAACAACAAAAAAAAAACAACAAAAAACCCAAAACACACCACCCCCGGCTCCGGGGTTTTTTCAAAGCTCAGTCCAAACATTTGGTTTGGAGACACGGAGGCCGATCCAAGTGATAAACAACCACAGACGGGGCCTACGTGCCAGGAGGAGGGATTTTCCCAGTTAACTACACCTAATTTCATCAGTCTGTTCTGTGTCTGGTGTGTGTTTGAGTGTGAGCGTGTGCGTATGTGTGCGTGTGTGTGTGTGTGTGTGTGAGCGTGTGCGTATGCGTGTGTGTGTGTGTGTGTGTGTGTGTGTGCGTGCGTGCAGTTCAACAGGTCAGCAGTTTAAATTTACACTGAACCTAGCTGGCTCTTTGTGGTGTGTGTGTGTTTGTTGAGGGGGGGGCATCTCCTGTAATTTTATTTCATGTGCTCAGAGTCAGTCTGGTATATAATCTGCATATCATTTCCATAATCTGCCACGTTTCCCCCCACGGCCCTTTTTCTGTTTCTAAAGGCATGTTTCGTGGTAGAGGCGCCAAAAAAAAGAAAAAAAAAGGTTCAGTCACCTCTTTTTACAGGAAACTTTTGGGCGGCATGAAAAAATCTGGGTGGAAACCAACGGCAACTTGTTCGCACAGCGAGGACACATTAATATTAATGCTTTTTTTTTTTTTTTTGTGGAGCGCTGAACTCATCAACCCACCTCGGGCGCTGAGAGAGGGCACCAGAGGGTCTCACACACACACACACACACACACACACACACACACACACTAAACGCTGTATAAGACGGGGGAACCGAACACCACACTGACCCGGGTTCCGCGGACGTAACCACGTCGGCACTCGAACGGAGTAAGTACACAACCCCGTGTGCAAACGTGCAAATATACACACACACCACGGACAAAATACAAACAACACATACGCACACACTATCTCACACGTCATGGTTTGTGGCTTTGAAATTTATTTATTTATTTATTTATTTTTTGCCACATCAGCTGAACTGTTTCATAGGTAGAATGATAAATGGTGCACGGTGCCTTCGAAGCGCTTAAAGGCTTTTTGTTTTATAAGAACTCAGAGCAGTAAAGCGCCGCACATTGCGTGTGTTTGTGTGTGTGCTTGCGAGACGATGCTCTACGAGAGGTGACCCACCTCATCTAAAATCCCCCTTTATTTTTTTTTTTCTCAGCTCCAGTCCGCTGATCTCACCTAACGAGCAGCCGGAGAGGGCACCGGAACGAAAACAAAGCACCACGGGGGCAGCGGGCGGGGGGGGGGGGCAGCGAGACCAGCTTACAGCAAAACGATCGCCAAGCTCAGCCCAAACAAAACGCCCCGTAAATTCAGGCCCCGAACCTCCGGAAAAAAGAAATAAGCTCTTATTTGCAATGCTTGCAACAAGGAAACAGAAATTCTTAAACATCTAAATCAGCCACATAGTCCTAGACCTCGTCCTCGCGCTTCTCCAGATCGTCTTTACTGGGCAACGGATCAGGACGTGATCTAAATCTATAATACAGAGAGGTCGGGGGATTTCTGGGGGATTTACTGTCAAAAAACAGAACGGAGCGGTATCGGCATCATGTTGGCAAGGTCAGGGGAGATGCTTGGGTTGCCATGGACACCAAGGGCCTGTGATCCCACATCCGATGACATGCTGAAGGTCAAATGCGGAATAGCGGAGAAATAGAACATAGCACAGTGGGTGTCTGTTTCAGTGACGCTTAAATAGGCATTTCCTCAATCCGAGTCCGCTGATTAAAAATTATTTTGTTGTGGAAGGATCTTATCTTGCATTGATTCCACAATTATTACTTATGATTGTAATGAAAAGGGTTATTTGATTATTGGTCAGTGAAAATAATCTCTTTAGGGGCCTTTGTCGTTATTCATCTTGAAGACAAAATGTCTATTCAGTTAAGGGACTAATCCATAATCACGACGATCGGCAGCTGTGGGCACAAGCTTTTCATTAAAAACAGGCCAGAAACCTAAAAAATCCCATTAGCAGGTCTACGCAGAGTTTTTTTCCTTTTTCTTGACGAGTTTTTCTTCACAAAAATCCGACTGAAAGGTGAACGACTCTGATCTGATAAACGAGCAGAGGCATGAAATTGAAGCTTACTGAGTTTGGGGAGAAAAAAAAAAACAACTTATATTAAATCTTGCACATCAGGCTGCAACTTCCTCCCTGAGACGGACGAGCTTCAGACCGGAACGCTTCGGCCGTAAAGTTTTATTGGCCTGATCCTTCGGCTTGCCAGAGAGCGAGAGGGTGCAAGGCTCTTGCCTTGTGCTGCCCCCCCCGTCTTGTTCCTCCGCCCCTTGTCTTGTTTGCCCGCCTTTAAAATGCCTCCATCGGAAATCACATACTTTGCAAGGTGGTGAGGTTGTGAGAGGATGCCGGGGGGGGGGGGGGTAGATTTACCACTTCCCCATTCTGATCTCTAACTTCTCTCCCCGGTTGACTCGGACGCACACGTGGCCTGTTTGCAAACTTCGTCAAGTTCTTAAGAAAAATCGGCTCCAGGGTCACGTTCAAATCCCTCCGTTTACCCCCCCCCCCCCCGAGCCCCCGCCGGCTTCGCTGCTTTTCTTTCTTTTCCTTTCTCGTTTCATCACCGAACGTTATCTTTTCCCTTCTGTCCTTTCACGCCTTTTTCCATCGCTTCTCTTTTCCCGTCGCCTGCAGGAATCCTCCACTTGTTCTCCAGTGTTTGCTAAATCAGGACAAGCCGTAGAAGTATCAAAGCTTTAAAGAAACAATTAAAAAATACAAAAAACCAAAAAAAACAATTCGGCAAAAACAGGAAATGATTCAAGCTGTTAAGAGGTGTTGGTTATATGTATGTGTGTGTGTGCGCGTTTGTGTGTGCATTAAGTTCTATGAATGTTTGTGTGTGTGCATTTGTGCGTGGGGACGTTTAATCAAACTGCACCTCTCGAAAATTAGGGGCAATTTTATAGTCGATAACTTGACAACTGGCAAAAAACCCCCGAAAAAACTGTTCATATAAAACTTCATATATATATATATATATATATATATATATATATATATGTACACATATATATATAAAATATTTGTTTGGCCTCCGTGCCCGCGACCCCTTGTACATTAAGAGTGTTTTCTTTTCTCCCCCGGATTCACCGGGACTCACCGCCGCGCTTGACTGGCAGCTTTTAGCCGACTGGACCTGCTGTGACGGTTAGAAATCTGAAGTAAACGGATTTTATTTCTTTACTTAACATCAAGTGACGCTTTGAAACGCAGCTTTTGGACGGATGCCATGTGGCCTTTCCAGGCCCCCGAGTCACAGCGCGGCCTAAAGCTTTACAACTTGGGCCACCGCACAAACCAGAGGCTTGTTTTCCTTTTTTTGTTGTCGTCGTCGTGATTGATTCACGGGATAAAAGTGTCCCTAAGCACCACGCTTCGCGACTGGACATCAGTTTATGCATTTTGACATCTTTCAGTATATTTCTTTATGACGCTCTTTCTATTGCTTGCGTCCTGACGATCCCTCGGTGCCGAGGCGTTACTGTCTTGTCTTTGTCTTTTCTTGGTGCCTTTGGCCGGCTGCCATTCTTAACTGGCGGCTGTTGAATCTCATGGACCTAATCGGTTCAAGCTGTCATAAGTTGTTTTGTAAAAGAAACTATGTGATGCCTTCTTGGATTAAGGCCGCGCAGCCTTATTGGCCTAAAGGTTTGGACTGGGACGTTTTCGGTTTTGTTGCATTGTGGGAAAATCAGTGTCCATAGATATCTCACTGAAGCATCTGGTGTTTTTTTGTTTTTTTGGGGGGTGGGTTCTTTAGCACACTTCATTTTATTGCTTTTAAGTATTAACATCCAGTTTAGATTAGTAGATTTGGAGACTTCCTCTCTCTCCGTTCACCGTAAACAGCAGTTCCTCCTCTTCCTCCGGGCTGGAGAATAAGAGACTGTCTCCTCTGGTGGCGCATCAGAATCCAGCTCTTCTTCTTTTGTCTCTTACTCGGGATATTCAGCTCTTCTTCTTCCTCTTCTTCTCCTCCGGGCTCACGGATCACTGGTTCAGTGAGTCATATGTCAGGAGAAAGCCGGCGTGCTAAGTGGGTTTCAATAATGCAGGCGAGGCGAGGGCCTAAGAAAGCCTGTGTGTGCGTGTGTGTGTGTGTGTGTTTCTGCCGAGTGTGAAACTGTTTGTATGTCAGGACAGAACCGGGGTTTTAGCTGTACACGGGCGCTGGAGAGGCGGAGAGGCCGGAGCCGCAGTGAGATCGCCACCGCCGCCGCCGAGAGACTCGCGGTGCGTGCGAGGAATATTGTTTGGATGTTGTGGGCGTGATTTGGCGTGCGCCGGAGAGAGAGAGTGGGAAGGGAGAGAGAGAGAGAGAGAGAATGGATTGAGTTGAGAGGATGGGAAAAGCAGGTGGAGTGGCTCCATGCCTCCGACCTCATCTATAATTCAGGTCTGAAGCAGTCCGTGAGGTCTTTCTCTTGCCCCCCCGACTCCCTGTTCACTCTCTGCACTGACGGCGGAGACGGGTGTTCCACTGTACCCCCCCCCCCAAAAATCTATCCATTCCCATCCACCACTACCTCCCCAGAGGCAGAGCAGCTGTGAGCAGCTGTGAGCAGCAGCGGCGGCGGCAACGGCGGCTGTGAATGAAGACGTGCACACAAAGAATGTGTTGAAGTGGGTAACACAGTTACACCCCCACCCCCAAACATCCCCCAGCTCCGAAAACAGGGTTAAAAGCACAGCTTCTCCATTGCCTTTGACTTTAGCATCAATGTTGCTTAAATCCCAAACTGCATTTATTTCTGTTTTCATCTTTTTTTTTATCCTTTCCTCTCGAAATCATGCCTGTCATTTGAAATTTTCTGACGACTTGCGTTGCCTTCCTCGTTTTTAATATTTCAATGTGTTATGTAAAGCACTATGAGAATGACACCCGTTATGTAATGAAGCTTGACGTTGCTTGCCATGAGGACTGAGCTTTGATTCTTGCCCATGGGCTTTTCATCCATTTATCCCTCTGTCACTAAAACCAATTATTGCATTTTTTTTTCTTTTTTATATTACTGAATGCAAATAAGTCATATCACCACTTTATTCTGTCATTTAAATCACATATATATAGATATATATATGTTTATATATATGTTTGCAGAAAATATCAATCACGGCTTCTTTTATCACAGGCCAAAAGGTGAAACCTCTGCTCCTGCCTGGAGGGGACTATTGCCATCCATTGCCTTTTTCACTGGTTACTGTTAGTCTCTCTCGCTCTATCTCTCATATATTTGGCTGAGAAAGTTGAGAGATTTAGAAGAAGGTTAAAAGTTGAGAGATTAAGAAGGAGGAGTTCAAACTGAAAATAGCCGAGAGAGCCTGAGTTTTGGTCCAACTATTACGGGCCAGGCTCCAACAACACTGGATCCCTACACTTCCCATGATACAACTTGAGAGCATCCTAGGCTAAAGACTCTCGCCGCCTGAGAAAGCCCCAAATCTAAAAAGCTCCTCGCCCCCGAGCAGCTCCTCTACTGCACACTGCTGAGTGGCCCTCCTCATGACCACCAGGCTGACTTCAATGTAAAACTGGGGGGGGTTGCACCTTTACCAGAAACATCTCCACATATTAAGACAACGAACACCACACAGTGCACATTCTCACCATTAAAACTAAATATAATAGGAAGATCAGCAGCAATAGTCGACCGGTAGATCGAATAGTGTTTCTGCAGCAGCAGCAGCGGTCAGTGTTTTGATTTTATGCACTAGTATGTTTTCGTAACTGCGAAAACTGCACAGTCAGTTCACCTCGGGGACAATAAAACCTCGCTCAGCTGAACTCGCTCTTCCTCCATCGGGGCTGATTCAGCTGTTCCCTTCGTTCACATCCTTCCTTCCCTTCTTTCTTTCACTCCAACTCTCTCCCCCTCTCTTGCTAAAAGAGTCTGACACCAGGGGTTCATCGGGGGGAGGGCGTTCGCTTCGGACCCCGAGCTCAGCTCAGCTGCACGCTGCTAACTTCTCTGTTATTGATTTGATTTTGTTTTTTCTTTTTCCTTTTTTCTAGGAGGGAAGCAGGCTCTTACTGTAGCGGGACACCGTCCCCCTCTTCCTCCCCTCCTCTCACTTTCTCTGCTTCCATTTAAACGCCACATGTTCCTGTAGACCACAGATGATCTGACCCCTCCGTGTGCAGGTCAAACATCTGCCTGGTTATTGTATGATTTATGACTGAGACGGTTATTTTTAGCCTCAGTGACAGTGGTTGTAACCGTCTTCTTGCTGTACTCTTCTTGTTTTCTTCACATCTTAAAAAACCTCTTATTCATCTTATTCTAATAGACTCACATCATTAAAAAATTTTTTTAAACATATCTAATATATAAAAAATTAGCATCAACTCCTTCACAAATACAAAACCTCTCCATCAATGCAAAGCTGAAAATAAAACCTTGTTAATATTCGAGTGTCTGACGAACCGGTTTAGAGCCAAACTGTAGCCAAAATAAAAGCTTTTTTTTCTAGTGCTATTTCTAATGGTAGTTATGTTTAATCATGAGTGCAGAAACCCAATTATTTTATCATTTAAAATACAGATTTTTTTAACATATACAACAGAAGCATTTACCTTGTAGATCCAAAAAGTTAAGAGATTGAAAATTAACAATATCAGCCTTATTGCCTGCTATGTAACTAACTATTAATTATTTAAAACCCTCAATTAGGCCTAACAGAATCCATCTGCTGATAAAGACCATGGGATGCAGTTGAAAGCTCTAGAAAATGCGAGGAAATGGACCTCAAGTTATTATTATTTCAACCACCAACTCACTAAGTCTAATACTTTTACTTTTTAACATTTAACCACGCTAAAACATGAATGAGCCTCAGAGTAAAATCAGGTTTCATCCCTGCGTTTTTGAATTTTGAAAACACAGTGAAGCCCTGGACGAGCCTTCCCACAATTCACTGGCGCAGCCCTGTCAGCTAACGTTAGGTATCTTACGTAAGATATCCTCCATAGTTGATGAAGCGAGCCCCGATTGAGACGCAGAGTACGAGATTGTTATCTTAAAGACATAAAGAAGAAAGAAAAATGTGTCGCGAGGGAGCTCAGGACGAGAAACAGCTCATGAAGCCTGAGTTTTAGAAATAAAAATCAAGTATTACTGTCTCATCCACAGAGAACAAGTTGCACCGCACAATGAAATTCTTATTTCTTTTTTATTTCTCTCATCATCATCATCATCATCATGATAAAAAACCCCGGCTCTCTCCGACCCCCCCCCGGGTTTGCCCTCCGGAGCAACCCCCACCCCCCCATCCTGAAATGTTCCTTTCCGAGTCGACTGAGCAACCAAATTAAAAGAGTTAAGCCAATTATGCGTCCGTGGCCCACGGGAGGACGTCCCTCCGCCACCGCCCCCCCCCCCCCCAAAAAAAAGAAAAAGAAAAGGGTTCGACGTCCATCTTCCCTAGTTTTCCTTCAATGCCCTGCACGGTCGCCGTGCGGCTCGGCTAAAAAATGGCTCTCTTTAAAAAAAATAATAAATAAAGACTTGACCACAGTGATTCACTCCTTTAGTCATTCGCAGCATCCGTCCTCCTCCTCCTCCTTTTCTTTTTGCCACGTTCACTCACTTCCACCCTATCAGACGCCAAAGAAGGGCCACCGCTGCTGTTTCGCTCGTTACCGCTCCGCTCCTGCAATTTCTATGCCCCCCCCCCCGAGCTGACTCATGCTAGCGTTCGTGTAACATCAGCTCCGATGAAGGGGATCCTCGCGGTTCACCGCGGCGGCAAACGGACGCCGATCTCCTCGCTGCCACGCGTTCACCAAGGTGTGCCATTATCTTTGAGACAGGATAAAGAAAAGAAAAAAAACCCACCAGCTCTCCCCCCTGCTTCGTTCCCACCCTCCCGTCCTCCCCCTCTTCCTCTCGGGAGCCTGCTGAACTGAGAATTGTTTGCCACCAGGACCACCTCCCCCCGTTCACGCCCCGAGTATCCAAGTCGTTAGTTTTGTTTGCGTGTGAGGGAGTGTGGGAGCTAGAGTTGGAGTGTGTGTGTGTGTGTGTGTGTGTGTGTGTCGGGGGGGTTATGGCGGCCTCTGTGGCGGAGATGCCGGGGGTAACGAGCTCTGCCCACCGAGCGTGCAGGCCTCTCCACGTCCGTCTACGTGGGAGAGGAAAAAAACAAAAACAACAACAAAAACAGTGACAGACGGTTGGTTTCTTTTTTTTTTTTTTAAACCACCGCTGCTCTGCGCCTGTTTGTTTACCCCATGTGAGCGCACGTCCCAGCACGGGCCAACGCTGCCCCCCCCCTCACCAATGCCCCACCCACCATCCGATGCATCATCTCAAGCTGAAACTAGACAGCGGTGTGTTTCACCCCGGGTCAGGACGGCGGTCGCTCGATATCGTGAGGGCGGTAGCTAAGTGAAAAACCGAGCGGCGCGCACGCTTCGCGGGCCTGGAGCTTAGCCCGAGCGGGTCGACACCCTCCAATTGTCTGCGTGGCCACCATTGTTATGACGGAAACAGGAAGATGGAGGCCGTTACAATGCTCCCATTCTGGCTCCGCTTCAGCATGATGGCATTCGCATTAGTCCGAGCTGTAATTGCTGAACGCACGGAGTCGGGGCCTGATGGACCTGGAGAAGGGCGCTATTGTGTCCAGTGGTGTTGTGCATAACAGGATATTCAATGTTGAGCGGTCAAAAGCACGTCGGTTTGAATAAAGTCAACCCGCGGTCGTGACACCGACGACCGGATGTACAAATCCCTCGCGTCGGTTGCTCAGGTTAACTCGGCTTTGTCATGAGACAAGAGAAACAGGCATTTTGATGCTGTTGATGTTTTCTGCAGCTCAGCTCAGCTCAGCTCAGCACTGAGGAGCAGGAGGACAAAGACGGGCTCCGGGCGTCGCACCTGAACGCAGCACTGTCGGCCTCGGCAACCGTTTTTATTTACAGGTCGATGGAGGCACTCGAGGAGAAAGCGTGACGGGGGGGGTGATTAGAGGGAGGAATGTAGAGAGCAGAAATCAAGGAAAGAAATAGCAAACGGGGGGGACAGAGTTAAAGGGGAAGCACGAGCATGAGAAACGGAAAGAGGGATGTCGGGAAGAATGGCGGCGAAAGAAAGGAAGCGATGGAGGCGCGTCTGCAGATGTGAGGGAGAGAAGAAAGGGGGAGGCGAAAAGAAACGGGGAGAGAAAGTGTGGTGTGGGAGAGATGCAGCGGAAGCTGCCGGATAAAGCAAGAGCCGGAAGCTGCGTGTGTGTGTGTGCGATAGGCGTCTGTCGACAAGATCACAGAGGAAGAGGAGGAGGAGGAGGAGGAGGAGGAGGAGGAGGAGAGCTGGATGGGGGGGGGGGGGGGGGGTTACGGGCGTATGACGGCAAGTTCGACGCGAAGAGATGAAACGTTCGCCACGTTCGCATGCCAACAAAAAACAAGCTCCGGCGGAGGCGAAGATTACGGATAATTGTTTGATTAAGGAGACAAGAGGATCGGCAGTGACCCGTCGTCCCCGGTAACAGAGCCCGACTGATGCTGGAATTTTCTGAGACCGATACCAACGTTCATATTTTAGAGGGTTTTTTTTCGTATAAATAATAAAGTATCAGCCAATTTTTTTTATTTATTTATTTTTTTTTAATATAAGCTGATTAAATTACTATCGGGAGCAGCAATAAACAAAAGCACAAATACAACAACAGCGTTTTGAAGCTGAGATAAGAAGATAAATCCTCAGATACATATCGACGCAGAAATGATGAGCTTCTATTCGTCATTAAGTGAAGCGGAATCCCCCTTTATGCAACAGTCAGAACTGTCGATAACTGGAACCGAAACAGCTGGTTGATTAACCAAACAAGAACCGAGAGAAGCAAACGGTCGATCTGCTTCAACGGTCACATCATCGCATCACGTCGAGTTTCACGCGAGAGGAGTCGGACGCCCACGGAGTCCGGCTCTACCGCTGCTTTTATTCATCCTCGGCGATGTTGCACCGGAAGGGCGTCGGGGGGGGGGGGGGGGTTCCAGGAACCCGGTTTTCCAAAGAGAGATCAGAAGAATAATAAACCGCCAGACAAAAGGGATAAAGAGGATAATCATTAGTTCCGGCCCCACCTGACAAGTCTTCTTTCTACCGCTTTTGTTTTTGGAAAGTTTTCTTTCATCTAATATTGATGTCAAAGAAATTAAACTTGGGGGGGGGGGGTTCCTTTTCTAAAGCGATTTCTTGTTATTTATCAGCTGATGAATGCATTGAAAAAAAAAAACATATTCATGATAAGCAGAAATGGGCTGATAACATTGACTCAATCCAGAAACACGTGGTGTTTCATAATCAGGTTACTGCAGCAGAACAGGACGACTTTCTGACTAACAGATGACGAAATAGCACCTCAGCACAAGCTGAGTTATTAACGGTCTTAAAGTCTGAAGCAGTTTAACTGCCCCACCCCCCCAAAAAAACTGCTAGCTGCTAGCAATGCCATTTTTTTTCTAGAGAAAGAAACCACTAAGCTGTATAGGTGCCAAGAGGAATTTGAGTAATCCAGCTGGGTTAATCGAGTTCTGCTTCTGCGATTACAACCTTAATGCGAGTAAGATAACTCTGAAGGGGCTTTATCTGACAGTTGCAATATTACCCTGCTGCCTCTAATCAAATTATTCAAGTGCATGTAAACACAGGAAGCAACGGAGGAAAAAGAAGGGGGGGGTGAAGGGTGGAGGGTGGAGGGGGCACGTCGGCGGGGTGAGGCGGTTACAGGGTGGCAGTGGGGGGGTGAAAGGGGGAATCAGGTGACTCCCGTCGGGGGGGGGGCACAGGGGGTCCAACGTGGAACGTGGGTGATAATTTGCCACATTTTCCTCTGAAATAAGAAAAGTCTACTTTGCCCCTTTCGATCATTTTACTCTTTAAAAACGGTGCAATATTTCGCCGTTTCGCCATTTTAGGGGGAAAATGCGCACAGTTAATATCATCTGGTCCAACTAGGCCGAACCAGCATATTTCGCCCCGTCTGCTTCTCTTTTCAATGAGCCAACGGCGTATACACACTTCTGATCATTTGCATTAGAGCAGGTGTGTGTGGAAAAGTGCAGGGGTGAGGAAACGGGGGGGGCTCTCTGGTGAAAGTGAAACCAGCGTCGGGTCCGGAAGCCGGAACTTGCTCAAGCCTATTGGGGGTTTGTTTTCTTGGTTTGTTTTTTAATGGGAGCACTATCTCGGCTAACAGGAACACCCACGCCCGTCGTGGCGCTCGGTTGTCGACCGTGCGGAGCAATAAATGAGAGTTAACGTGGCCCTGAACAGCTGGAGACAGCTGGAGAGTCGCCGGCTCGCCCTCAGAAGACACAGAAAATAGGCTGAAATCGTGACCTTTCCTCCTTCCTCTTCTTTTTTTAAGTTCCGTTCAGGTCCGGGCTTAAGCTGTTTGAAATCCGAAAACGCAGAGGCCTGCCCTTCCGGCCTCCTCTTCTCGTGACTTTTCATCCCGTCTTCTCGCCCCGCGGCTCGCCGCTGTGCCTCGAATTAAGTCGCAGATTTACTGTGAAGCCTTCAGCCGCCGTGTGCGGCTTTGAAAATTCACATAAAAGCATCTGAGAAAGGATCCTCCGCGGAAGGTTTGACACGTGCCGCTTAATAGCTACATGATCTTAATAACCTTCCATTGAAGCTGGCTCAGTAATTGTGATTTAATTGCTTAAAAGTCCAGTCTTTTTTCTTTTCTTGTTTTCTCTATGTGATTTTACTATTGGTTGTCACTGAAATGCATCAGCTGACTCCGTTTGTTTACCTGCACTGCAACCTCCATACCTCACACACACACTTCCTCTACTTCCTGACTCTCGTGCGGCTCCTGCAGCTCTTTTCCTGTCTGAGGTTATGGATGAGGTGGTGGTGGTGGTGGTGGTGGTGGTGGTGGTGGTGGGGGGGGGGGGGGGGGGCAGGTTGTTAAAGCCATGCAGCAGATTGATGAGCAGTTGCCTTTGCTACGCGAGAGCGCGACGGTGTCCGATCGGGTGCGGCAGGTTTCTTTTTGTCTGGTTTTATTTACCACACCCCCCCCCCGGCGACGCCATCACAGGGCCCGTCTCCGCGG
This sequence comes from Istiophorus platypterus, assembly GCA_016859345.1. NCBI lineage: Eukaryota > Metazoa > Chordata > Actinopteri > Istiophoriformes > Istiophoridae > Istiophorus > Istiophorus platypterus. The sequence continues at coordinate 4,240,057 of CM029114.1, read as the reverse complement.
CTCACTTGTGGGGCACGGTCGGAATTCTGAATTCCCGGCTCTGACTCTTTGTGTTTGTGAAGCAGAAAGTATGTATGTGTGTTTGCTTGAGGATAAAAGAAAAAAAAGAAAGAAAGAAAGAGAAAAAAGACGGTGTTTGCCTTTTCCGCCGTGCGAGTGAATACACGTCTGTTAAAAGCGGACTGCGGCTCTTTGTCTGCGTTATCATCAAAACACTGCAGGCCTGCACACAACGCCCTGCCCCTCACGTTCAGACTTGACATTTCGGAGGTTAATTTTAGCGACGGCACAGAGCAGAGCAGAACAGGGAAGTAAAGCAGATGAAAAGCGAACGTGGCCTCACAGTCCCAGGCCCGAAAAAAGGCGAGGAAGTGCTACTTCTGCAAACCGCGCTTCGCTCTCCGTCCAGAATTCTCTCCGATCGCACGCGGATGCAGGTGGCGGCCGACGTACGTGGCGGCCGACATACGTACGGCGCTGACCAAAGAATAAACAAAAGTCTGAGGACGCTTTCCCCATTCAGCCGATGCGGATTGTGAAAATACACTGACGTCGTGCTTGACAACGCAACAGCTCTCGCACATCATGCCGCGAGTTGCGCGAGCTGTTTCCACAAAAAGCAAACAAACAAAGCAAAACAGAATGCATGGCTCCCGCCCCGTCTGTCCAGACTCAGATATACTTTGTAGAGTTTTACTTAAAGGTGTTGAGGGTGTGTATCATAATTAGCACATGAGTTCTTGAGGCCAGGAACGTGTTTTATTGAGGTCACAGTGAGCTTGGCATTCGACCTTCTGTCCACCGAAAGTTAATCGTGTCATCCTCGGGCCCGAGTGGAAGTCGGCGGCGCCTCGGAGCCGCCTCGCGGCCGCGGAGGCCTCGCATCCGATGCAGCCGCCGTCGTACGTCGACCCCCCCCCCCCCAGCCGGATTCTGGGTCCAGAAGAACAGAAGAGCTGTGGCGCCGTCCAGGCTCTCAGCCGGTTGATTGCAAGAGTGTGCAGGGAAAAAGTGGAGGATGACAAAGAAAGATGTGGAGATGAAAGGACAAAACGCGGCACGCTGCAGGCGGAGTGCGGCGCCTTGAATCCAGAGGAAGTCCATCAGCCCCTCGGCTGACGGAGAGGACGGAGAGGTCATGGCGGCCGGCGGCCGGCGGCCTGTCCAGTTGGCACCGGTCGCCGCCAGAACCGGAGTCTATCTGGCCCCGAGATAGCGGCGCCGCAGAGATAAGGCCGGCAGGGGGAGAGCGGAGGAGACGCTCTAATTAAAGCACATTTTAGGGTTTCTTTTTTTCCTCTTCCTCCGGCTGCCAAGATCAGAGGCTGCAGTCTGGAAAGGCTTCGCTCAGAGTATCAGGGAGGCTTCTTTTATTACCAGCCCTCCTCCGCTTCTCCTGTCAGAAAGTTGGTTCACTCGGACGATGACCCAAAAAAAAAGAAGGGAGAACACGACATCTCCCTCATTTCCTTCTAATCCCTCTAATGTTTGGGGCTTTATTCGCTCGTGTCGTCAGACGTCCGTCTCCACTGCTCTTCCCATTCAGCAGAAGGGAACAGACTAAATAGTTTGTTTGGTCTTTTTCATTTCAAATTTGTGGCCACTTTGGAGCAATTACACAGCCTGTAGACACATCATCACATATTATCACCTTATAAAGCCGTTGCGGTTTATTCACAGATCCAGCACAGAAACCTTAGCCCCTTATTTCAAGTTGTGTTTTCTGGTCAACTGGTGAAACTTAAGTCAAATATTCATTCTCATCTCTGTTGAAATATATATTTCAACTGGTTCTTTAGCTGCTAAATGATCCGCCGTCTCCATGGGGGGGGGGGTTCGTCACAGCTTTAGCAGGTGTAAACAAAACTGAAGTGAGTGGTGAGAGTGAATCAAAAGAGGGAAGTTGTGGAAAGGAAAAATAAAATAAAATAAATGAAAACAATGAGCTGAGAGAGGAAGCGAGGGGAACCGCGGGGTCAGCTGATGCTGGCATGTCGGTTGGTCACTACGGGCGACCACCTCCCGCATCACACGTAGTCTTTGATCCAATGTTAGAATGAAAATATCCACTGTTGCAGCTTTAAAAAAGAACAATAATAATAATTGAGAAGCAACAGGCCTTTTCAGAAACACCCCCCGACTCTGGATGATCCACTAACCTTGGTGTGGGCAGTTCTCGCTGGAACTAGTTTCTCCAAAGTAAAAAAGAAAACAAAGGGTCCCTGTGAAAACTGTTCGCGGCCTGTGTTTGTGCGAGAGCCACAGATGTGCTTCCTTTCGCCAGCTCTTCCTGTCTCCGTCGTTTCGGGCCGGAAGCACGAACCTCGGTAACGTCGGCGGTAATGAAAATGTGTGTTTTAAGAGTGGGATCGATAACAGAGGTGCGACTGAATCATTGAGGCCAACCAGCGTTCGCTCAGTCATCGAGGCTCTTCTTTACGTTTCCTCGCTGGCGGGGCTCGCCCTCGACCGCCAGGCTTAACCCCCCCCCAAACCGACAGCGCTCTCGGCTCCGCCGGGCCTCCTCCCTCTTCTGACGGCACGAACCCCACCTGCGCTCTGAGCGCCAAACTGAAAAAGGTCGAGTATGCGGAGGAGAAAGAAAAACGGGAACGAAGAGATAAAAGAAAAAGAGGGAAAAGGGAAATATCAGGCACCCTGAGCTACTTGTCAGCGGGACGTGTGCTAGAGAGAGGAGGCGGCGTGCTAGCATGTCCAATCCCTCTGAGAGCTGCGTAAATAACCCTGGGCTGTTTGCTCCCTCTCCTGCTAGCACTCATGCTAATCTTCACACACTCACACACACACACACACACACACACAAACACACAACAAACACTGTCACCACTTTCAACCTCCCTCTAGCTGACACCTCATTGTCATTCCCCTTTTTCTCCTCCTGTCTCCTTCGCCCCCCAAGTCTCAATCTTCCTCTCTATTCCAGCCCTTTAAAAAAAAAAAAAAAGAAACAGACACACACAAAATAAAACCCAGCAAACAGAAAATAGGATTCTACTTGGGCCTCCTCCGTCACCTCGGGGGCCTGCGGAGACGGAGGTGGAAAGTTTGCTGACATTTTCAAGCTCCCAGTGCCGCACGGCTCCTTGCCGAACCCGGCGCTCAGCCACTCGCTTTTCCCACATGGGGGCAAACGCTGGGAGCGCGTGGCGAAGCGTTACGGCGCATCAACATTATGCATTATTCATTACTATTATGGGGAAAAAGAATAAAAAAATCGCTCGTGGTGACGACAGAATGAGCATTAAAAAAAGGCCTCAGACAGTAAAAGCCTGGTAGGTACTCGCTGAGGCGGGGGGGGGGCTGACCCCAAACAACGGGGTGTCTGACGAGCTTGTAGCTACCGTCGTCCCCCCCCTGGGGAGATCCATCCGCCGTCAGCCAAAATGCTCCAGGACCCCAAGACGGGCCGGCGAACCAACGTCGGGGTCAGTTCACAACGGGGGAACCCGAGCGGGCGACCAACCTGCGTGGGCGCGCAACCAGGGAGGGCGACCAACCCGGCCAAGCGCCTGTGCCAAAGCAGCAAGCGAGCGACCGCCGAGTTCAGCCGGCGTGTGAACGGCCAGTCAAACGACCCCAGAGGGGCTAAAAAAACCCAAGGAAAAAGGAAACTCCAGGGCAAATGGGCATTAACTCCATCTGCTGATAAGGATCAGGTGATAAAAATGGAAGACTCCAGAAATAGACACTGAGGTGAGACTGGTGAGGACAATTTCCAAGAACCCTGTACAGTGAAATTAAAAAAAGATGCTCGACAATGAGCCCCGACGTGAGAAAGCACCCGTGGATTCTTTCCTTTCTGCATTATTAATTCACTTGTCCTTAAAAAAAGCATATTTTTTTCCACTCACAACGATCACGAAAAATAAAAACATATGCAGAATGATTCACCTACTTTTTTTTTTTTTTGAATGTGGAGTCTCCAAAATCAGACGAGAGCCGACGGGTCACAGCAGCTTGATGAGCCACTCGAGGCTTCTCGTGTGCTTCGCTTGATTGGAAGCAAATGGAAAATTCTAAAAAATGTAAATACTCCGACTTAATTTTCAAGTGTTTTTTTTTTTCGGGGCTTTAATGGAGGAGGAAGAGCAAGAGGAGGCGGGGGGGGGGGGGGTAGTGGGGTTCGTCTAAACAAACACGATGCTTCTTTGGATGAAACTTCAAACACTATTCTGTCTTATCTAAACTTTTACTTCCATACTGCAGCACAGGAAGCAGCTACAACAACATCAGGTACATTTCTGCTCGTGGGGGAAATGTCAGTGTTAGCACCGAGGAAGACGAACGAGAACCCGCCAATCCTATCTCGCCATTAGCGTCGCCGCGTGCAATTGTTTTCCTGTAAGAATGTTATCGTCGTCGTCAGTTCCGTGATGCTGCGACGGGAGAGGTGGGAGCTGAGATTTTCTCTCCAAGTCGCAACGCAGCAGCAGCCAAATTTGCCAACAAGCCCCGAAGGTAAACCAAGCAAATTATGCAAAAAAAACAAAACCAAAAGCAAAGTGAAAACACTGAACCTGCACTTTTGGGGTGTCAACACATGCATCCACAGCGCCGCAGTTTCGGTGACAATGGAAGTGTCCCAACTGTCACTCGCTCCAGATTCGAGCATGTTTACTTCCCCCTGCATCCGTCAAACTCTGCATGAAGCACGTGTCAAAAAAGAAAAAGGAACAAAAAGGAAGGGGCAGGAAACCACATGCAAACATTTCTGACAGAGCTGAAAATGCTTGGTTTCTCTAGTCGACATTGCAACCACCACAGCGAACATCTGCCCGACTAGCCGCGGTCACGAGGGGTTACCGTGGAGAGAAATTTCCGGCAGAGGGCGAAGCGCGGGCAAATGCTTGCCATTCGGGCCGCGGGTCAGGAGCTACTCAGCGGCATGCTAACGCTTCCCGGGACTACGAAACGAGAAGGAACGCAGTCACTTGGACGGCTACATACAGAACACGATGTAGTTAACGGTGGGTTATGTATGCAGCCGTCGTCCAAACCCTGGAAGACATCCTATTGATGAAGCTAGAGCTGTCTCCCTCCCCAAAAGGAGACGTTATACACAGACAGAGACAGGAAGAAGACACAGGTTTACTAAAGAAAACCCACATCCTTATACAGTCAGCCACACGTTCAAGTACGTGTTTAATGCCTCAGTCCAATCAAGTTCCTCGCAACATCTGTCTGCTGCTGCTCATCTCTGCGGCTCGCTCATCATTCAATCAGCCACACGCACACACACCACCATCACAGAGCGTCTATTAGTGACGTTAAGCCTCCCTCCTTCACCATGATTTTTTTTTCCGACAAATGGCTGCCACTGACTGGCACGTGCCGCGTCAACGCCCCCCCGGGCGCCGCTCCACTTTCAGGCTTGCAGCCGGACCCAGACTCCGGCGTTCCACGTCGCGCTCAGTTAACTCAAGAGTCTCTGCACAAGCTCTACCGCATGCATTTTTTTTTTTATTTGGATAACTAATATAAAGGTAATGTAAACTGATAATTTCCTCTGCCGTACCTGCGAATTAAAAACGCCAAGCCCTGAAACACTTACGTTCATCATGGGTTCCGGTGGATTTCAAAGGGGACATTTTCACACTGCTTTAAAGGCTATTCTTGCCCTGACAAGGAAAGATATATCAGGGCAGCCGTCATATTAATCCGTGGAATTAGCAAACTGCGACATATTGGGGGGGAAACATCTGCTATCGGGAGCTCCGCTCCACAAATCTCGCACGTCTATTTTAAAAAAGAAAAGAGCTGACATTTAGGAGGAACGGTGTTTCTGTCTGACCGCGGTGACATGGAGTTTGGATGGAGCGCAGACTGAAAAAAATTTAAAAAATAAATCGCAGTCAGCTGCGATCCATAATTCATGTGTCAATAAACATTACAGAGAAGGGATTTAAAAAAAAAATATTTCCTCTCGGTACAGACATAAAAAAAAAATAAAAAATATTATATGGTTTTAATCGATGTGGCAGACACATTTTCACTGAACCGACGCCAACAAAACAATCTGCAGTGTATTTACTGCACCGGGCGGGTTGAAAAATTCTGATTAAAAGTTCAAAAAAAAAAAAAAAATCAAGTCAAATCAATATATCTACTTACTTTTACTGACTTTCTGCCAGGATTGGAGTTGAGGTTTTTTTTTTTAATTTAAAACCATACCTCCGTCTGAACTACCCCTTCCCCTCACAACCAAACACCCCCCCAAACTATTCTTAGACATTTCAAAATAAAGATTTGTTCCTCCTTTTTTCTTCTCTTCCCATCTGTTTCACGGCTACTTTTCTACGCCCACAAGTTTTGTCTCATGAAATGAGGCTGAGCTTTTTTCTTTTCTCTTTTATTCCTTAAGTCCAAAAACTGGAATTTGGAGCCGTGTAGATGTGTTACAAACTGAGAAAAGTTGCTGAAAAGACTGCAGCCGGGGCTCTGTGCAGGGTTGGTAGGATGAAAGGAAGTAAATAAATGTGCTACACAGAATTAAGTTTGGGAAAATCATTCAGATGAAATCAAGTAAAAGAGGAAATGCCTTCTTTCACTGATGTGCTCCCAGCTGAATGACCGAACCCTCGCAGGCCTGAAAAAAAACTTTACTTTTTTTTTTGGCATCCAAGCAGAATAAGCCTCATTTCCTGGATCATTTCTGTTTTTAATCAACCAACTGTAAGAGGAGCAAAGGGGATTTGGGGGGGGCTCCGCTTCTGCTCCCCAGCAACAGACGGCAAAAACAAAATTCCTGCAATCTTCCTTCCTAAGAGAGGACTCTGTGAAAAGACAGGCGAGGAGACAGGAAGAAGGTGAACTTCTCAAATGAGAGCAATTAGCATGGGCAGGGGGAGGACGACGTAGGAGGGCAGGACGGTGTAGGAGGGCAGGACGCAAGGTTGCTCTCCGTGTGATGGGTTTCCAGTGCCACCCGTGCTCTGATTAAAAAAATTTTTAAAAAATAAGGTGAGAAGGTCTTCCCCACGCCACCCCCCCCCCCAGCCCCGTCCATTGTTAACTTTAACGTGCCCCATTCACGTGTACGCTGTTGTGCAATTCTGTATTGTATCCGTCGCAAATAGAGTCTGGAGACGAAGGAAGCCCGAACCAAGACAGGGGCCGGCAACCGGCTGGTTCAGGCCAACGGCGGCAAAGCCTGAGCACTGCCGGTACGCCAGAATGCCAGAAAGCCGCTCTCTCGTGTCTGGCGAACGGTGGCAGTTACAGAGCGCACAGCCGACTTCCTGCCTCGCACCAGGCGTTGCTTCCTCAAAGGGTAAACCGAGATAGCGTGCGTCGGTCGACATAAAGAGCAGTTCGGCACAGGTGCCAAAAAAAGCCAAAAAAGAGCCAAAGACTCTACAAACACGTCCCTACATCATTCTACAATAAAAACATCAGTATATGACCACACTAAGACACCGTCCCCCGAAGCACAATGAAATAAAGATTAATAAACACGCGTAGTGTCACAACAGAAAAATAAAAAAAAAAAAACAACACCAAAAAACGGTGAACGCCGGTCAAATGTGCTGCAGTATTAGTGGCAGGAAGCGGAAGACGTGCTGCCAGTAGCCTAATGGGATAGGGACCAAAATATGGCAAAGATTTGTTGTAGTTTTACAAGCAACACACCACAAAGGACGCAGCGACCAAGAGTCTCTAGCGTCAGAGAGGAGCATGTGATCACTGAGCTCAAAGATGTTCCTCAATCAGAGCAGAAATCTGCTCGGTATATATTTTCATCAAAGGCTTATTTTGGGTGCAAAAGTCTGGCCTGAGGGGGACGCCAGAGAAGAGGTTAGCGTCCGTGGCATAGCCACCGGCAGCAGCCCACGCTGCCGTGAGCGATTACGCATCTGCGTCGGCGTTGGCTCTGCAATTACACCACCAAAAAAAACGCTCGTTGGCAGCGGTGGCGTTTCCGCGCCGGGTGGTGCGCATCGAGCTTCGGCGTAGGTTCCACGCAGAAGCACGAGTCAGCCGTAACAACGTATTCAGCATATCTTAAGACAATCCGTCTATTAGAACTGATATCTGTCGTGCATCATCGGAAATTATGCTTTGATCTTGGCACCGGGACATAGATTGGCAAAACCATTTAGCATTTATCCTTGGTTTGTTTGTTTGACAGTTCACACAACACAATAAAAGCACTAGAATCTATTCAATTTACATATTACCCACAGTCATCTGAAGTCTTAATGGACCCTGCTTCTCACTCAGCATCTTACGGCTGCTTGATTCATTGAAATCCTCCCAAGTTCATATTAAAGCAAAACCCACTGTATATTAATAGAGCTTTCTTTTTTCCCCCTCCAACAGTCATTCCATCAACACTGTGATGAAAAGCACTGTTATGGCAGATTGGCAGTAATGGCAGCCGGGGGGGGGGGGGGGTACCTGTAGAGAGGCAGCGCGACACTGTGCAGGAGTTACTCTGAGAGATGGAAGGGGAGACAAAAATAGGTCGAGAGAGGCGAGCGTTAAGGAAAACATGGTTCTTTTCCTTTTAATTTGAAAGAAATACACCACAAAATTTTCACACTTTAAATATAAAGGTGCTCAGACATTGCATTGGCTCCGTAGGTGAAAAAGGCACCAAGTTACATTGCTCAAACATAAACTATGAACAGACTTGCATGGAAAGGAACATTATAGCGTGACTAAAAGATATTTTGAGCCATATCACACTAGTAGGGTGGTAGGGCGGCAAAACTGCAGCGACCAGCCCCCCCGGCCTTGGCTCTCTCAATCTGCAGCAGGAAACCATCTGAAGTTCACCCTAATTTGTTTTGGACCAACGTTAGGTAAGAAAAACACAGTAATGCTGTGTCAAATGAGTTCGCATGTTTGATGTACCGAGGCTCCACGGTTACAACCCTACTGAACAGGCATGTGGGAAACGTGAACTATGACCCCCGCCCCGCAGCTAGCAAAGATAAAAGTAAAGCTAATCGCTGATAACAACAGGTTGGGTGAACATTGATAGGCAATACAGTAAAGAGAAAAAAACTGTATGAAGATGAACTTTAGGATGATCATGTGACATGAAATGAGGAAATGAGATGGAACTTTGTGTGTCTGTGTCAGAGTATGTGATTGCTGTGAAGGTGTGTGTGTGTGTGTGTGTGTGGGGGGGGGTGTTATGATGAAGCCAAGAGACGATCAGCTGAGGGACTACGTGATGATAAGCACAAACACAGCAGCAAAGGAGGGGGGCAAAATGGTCAAGCGACTCTCCCCTCGGTAGCCGGGACCGGCCTGCCCTCGAGCAAGGCACTTAAATACCATGACGGCCCCACCCGGTCGGCCTGCCGCCCGCCGGCTGATTTATATTCACGTCCGTGTTTGACTGTGAGGCAGATCTCCGCTGTGTTGTACTGTACAGTATGAGAGATGGATGAAGAGCAGGGAGAGAGCTTCTGTTTGTGGTTGGCATGATATAGAAATGTCAGACCGTGTGTGTGAGTGTGTGTGTAGTAGTAGCCCTTGCCCTAACTTTTGTAACACCACAACTTCCTCTTTCTCCTGCAGCGCAGCTCTGACTAACTATATGTTCTGTCTTTCACCAAGATTAGCTCTGTTCCACCAAATTAAAACAGAACAAACTGACAGTTGTGTTAAATTTGGCTGTGACAGGAAACAAAGTTCAGTTGGAGATCAGGTTTTTTTTTTTTTTTTTTTTTTAATACATTAAAGAAAACATGGTTCTTTTCCTTTTAATTTGAAAGAAATACACCACAAAATGTTCATGCTTTAAATATAAAGTTGCTCAGACACTTGCATTGGCTCCGAAGGTGAAAAAGGCACCAAGTTACATTGCTCAAACATAAACTATGAACAGACTTGCATGGAAAGGAACATTATAGCGTGACTAAAAGATATTTTGAGCCATATCACACTAGTAGGGTGGTAGGGCGGCAAAACTGCAGCGACCAGCCCCCCCGGCCTTGGCTCTCTCAATCTGCAGCAGGAAACCATCTGAAGTTCACCCTAATTTGTTTTGGACCAACGTTAGGTAAGAAAAACACAGTAATGCTGTGTCAAATGAGTTCGCATGTTTGATGTACCGAGGCTCCACGGTTACAACCCTACTGAACAGGCATGTGGGAAACATGAACTATGACCCCCGCCCCGCAGCTAGCAGAGATAAAAGTAAAGCTAATCGCTGATAACAACAGGTTGGGTGAACATTGATAGGCAATACAGTAAAGAGAAAAATCTGTATGAAGATAAGTGTGCTAAGGCAGAGTCCCTTGGCCTTGTGTTCACGTCTGAGTCTAGAGCCATGCTAGTGTCGGGCCTGTGCAAGGTTTTTGTGCTAGACGCTAATAACGGCAATGCTAACAAGCCCACTTTTGACAACATGCTGATGTTCAGAAGATCATTTCTACCACATTCAACATCTAAATTTAGTGGTTTAGCATGTTTTAGCACTATAAACACTAACTACAGGGGGTTATGGTTATGTCATTCTTTTTGTGGGTAAGAAACACGCTGTGATGTTGTAGCACATGAGTTAGCATGTTTGACTGTAGCTCTTTGCCGTTGAAACAACATTAGGCGTCTTGGGTCCAACACTGTCAGAAAAAACAACAGCAGCAGCACCATTCTTCGCCGCCTGGTCATAAGGTTTTCAGGGGCTTAAATAAAAAGCTCATGTGATACTGGCGACGGTGTCCGAATAGTTCTGGCGGTTTTGACGCCTGCCGCCCTTGTGCTTGCTGCTCGCTGTTGAACTAAAGTAGTCAAGGTCAATTCAATTCTTCTATTGCACCGTTTAGAATTTGCTCTGGAAACGGTGCCACAAAATGAATTCATATATATATATATATATATATATATATATATATATATGAAGCAGCGTTCCTATGCAGCGCTTATTAGAGAACAAGACCGCTGTTGATTCCAGTACAGTGCCTCTCATTATGTATACGTGTTGGTGTGTGTGGGTGTGTGTGGGTGTGAGAATGTGTTTGTGTGTGTGTTAATCTGTGTGAATGTGTGTGTGTGGGTGAGAGAGAGAGAGACAGAAAATGAGAGAGAGCATTGTGGGGTCAAGCATTGGCCCGAGCACAGAATACTTTGTGTGTTGGAGTGTGTGTGTGTGTGTGTGTGTGTGTGTGCGTGTTTATGTCGGAGGCTGTCATAGGCTACTTCTGGGCACAAATCTCAGACTGAAGACCAGTTAATTGGGGATGGCTTTTCCAACCGGGGACAAAAGTCGTGGTCCTGGTTGAGGGAGAGCTGATTTTTAAGGGGGTCAGTGTGTTTTGGGGCAATTAGTGGTTTAGGGTTTGGGTGGGCCTCCAGGGAAAATGAATGCAAGTGTGTGTGATGTCCCCTGAAGTAAACTAGGTCGGACCAAGTTAACGTGTGTGTGTGTGTCTGTGTGTCTTGTTTATACGTACTGGCTCAGCCTGTCCGTCTCCAAGACAGTGCTGTTGGGACACAATGGAGCCCATTCAACCCTGCACCACATCCCCTCTCTTGAATAGTGCTGCATCACAGCTCCTCATGACGTGACGGTGCGTGTGCATATCCATGAGTCCGACGCGCACACAGACACACACACACACACACACACTCTCTCACATAATCCTCAATAAAGCCATCTTGGAATTGCCATTACATTGATATAATACTGTCATGAGCGAATGTGATGATGGGACGGCATGTCAGCCTGTGAATTATAATAACTGCAGGCCTTTATCATGTAACGGCCGGCGCACCGCGACACGCTTTATGAAAGCCATTCATCACGTCGCATGTTCGACTCACGCAGGGGAAACCTAACGACCCTTAAAGCTCATCGGGCGGCGGATAATAATATATAAATACCCATTTTCATATCTTAAAAAAAAAACAATACAGTTATGAAAACACGTCCATCTTTACGGTTCGAGCTGAACTCCCCCGTGACACCATGATATACGGTTACTAATTTCCCTGGCGTTTAATATTACATGTTGTATAGTTCCCTGCGAGTTGAGGGACAGAGCCAGACGTTTCATTTTGAGAATTTTTATCAAAGGGTGCAAGCCAGAGATCTCCACACCCATACCAAGAATTCATCTGTAAATTTACAAAACTGGAGAATGATTAATCTCACTGCAGCGGTCTACGGTCTCTTTCTACTTGCTTAATGTGTCCTAATATTGTTTTTGTTTTATTGTTTTTTGTGAGAGTGACCAGCGTTTTCTCATACGCAGGGATTATTTTCCAGTTTTGCTTGTGCTCAGCCGGATTTCTTTGTAATGTTTTGCATTTGTCACTGCTTTTTCAAAAACAAAAAAAACAAGGCGTAAATGTGCCGTGATACAAGAGCGAGAGAGAAAAAGAGGTGTCTTGGTCTTGGAGGTTAGACTCCTGCAGACGGTGGTGATACTAACTAGCGTGTCTACCAAAGTGCTGCGGTGATGTACGGATTTTAAAGGTACTAATACTTCACTTGGGCGTTTCCAGTTCAAATTACTTCATAAGTTCTTACTGGCAAATATTAACACGATAAAATAAGGGTGCAGCAGCTGTAAACATTATACCTAATACAGCCTCACAGAGCGGCTATCATGGCTAACCTCTTGTTGCTATACTGTTTTATTCTACTACATATAAGTGATCTTATTCCAGGAACTTCCCATATTGAAATGTCAATCCATAGCATAAGAACATCTAATAATTTGGCTATATTTTTCAAGGCTAACCTACGCAGTAGTATGTAATATTTGAATCGACTCCATCTCAAACAACTACATCATTAGCATCATTCAAATCCTGATTGCACGTGAATAAATCACAAATAATAAAACAATCTTAGACCATCAATTAGCATTTAGTAAATTAAATTTTAATTTAAATGACATTTCCTCAAAAAACAATAAAACTACATAATTTGATGTCAATTATAACGACACTACAGAATGTTCATTTGGTGCCTTCCCAATCAAACTTAACTGTAAATAAGTCATTATCGTCAATTGGTTGGTGACGCGCAGGTAAACATGCAAAGCTATGAAACATATAACATATATGGGCAATTATGCATAAAATATAGCATTATCTAAAACAAATCTCTCTTAAACACATACTCTTACAGTGTGGCTGTGCCTTGTATTTTCATGTATTTATTTTCCCCTGAAAGACGTAATTAGGTCTCAGCTTTCTGTCACAGAAACGATCCGCTGCCGCATACACATAAAAAAAAAAAAAGAAAAGAAAATCTGAAATCGGGTGAGAGAAGATCCGGCCACAGATTCCACACAGTTCACAAAACAACAATTAGAGGTAGCTCTGATCGAGATTTCAGTATTCAACCACTATTTTTACACATCAGGGTTTAGAAATTTGTGTTTGAGGTAGCGAGCTGTGTGTCTTAGAGGTCAGAGGTCACGGGACGTCAGCAGCACTGGTTTATAGCCCTTGCCTTATCAAATGCGGCGGGAGGTGACCCCGTGATCTGGTGAGGCGGCGGCTGCTCTACGCCGGGACCCAGCAAGTGTGATTTGTCTAAACAGGAGGCGCACGAGGCTCTGTCACTCATAGACACACACACGCACGCACATGCACACACAAACACCTGACACGGAAACACAGCAACAAGCTGCGACCGTGTCGGTAATGAGACGATGCCACGAGTAGACGGCGAGGTGTGATATGATGAACTGTTCCCGCATCTCGCCGGAGTTATTAAAAAATGCATCGTTCATTCGCCCTCCCTCTCTCACAAACGCGCACACACACACACACACACACACACACACACACACACACACACACACACACACAAGCGCCGTCATTCTTGGCTTACGGAATAAAAATCCGAGCCTCAGGTGATTACAACGAATGGGAGGAGGGGATGAGAATGAAACATTTTAACAAGCTGGGAAAAATAGAATAGACAGTAAAAAGTATCACAAAATCAGTTCCTGGTTTTGGGGGGAAAAAAAAAAAACTTTCTCGGCTCAAGAATGACATGAAAATCGACACTTTCAGGAACTGTTCTAATCATAATATGAAAAATTAAATCATAAAAAGCATCATCACTAGTGACCATGTGGTAGAAACCAGACAACGATGATGAGGATGACGATGATGATAAAAAGTGCTTAATTAATCATCTTTAACGCAGCAAATATTAATAGTAAATATTGATCCTCCAGAATGTTCTTGATCTCCGGCAGCCAAGCAGGCGGCAGGTGATCCCTTTCCCAGCATGCAACACTGGAGCAGTGTTAGGGCGCTAACAAAGCTATCGGTTTGAACCCAACCCCGATACACACACACACACACACACACACACACACACACACACACACACACACACACACACACCAGACCTTTTAAGTCTGGTTCAGCAGTGAGGAAACAAAAGCCCCTGTATGTTTTAACGTTCAGTTCTGTCTGCACGTACCGTCTGCCGATGAAGGGATTTCAATATCGACCTGCTATCGTGCCACCATAGCTCACTGGAAATAAGAGTGTGTGTGTGTGTGTGTGTGTGTGTGTGTGTGTGTGTGTGTGTGTGTGTGTGTGTGCAATGTGCGCCTCTGTTTCATTTCAGTTTACATTTGGCCCGCTTTACTTAACGTGTGATAAGCCTGGCTGATCTGCAGTCTATGAGTCTGAATGTGCCTGATACTATCTGCAGTATGTATGCGTATATTTGTGTGTTTGCTGATTGAAATGCATCAGCTGTTCATCTTTTTCCATTTCGGGAAAAAGACAAAACCAAAAACCCACCAAACATGTCCAGTATGTGTCTCCTCTATTTCCATTTTTTCAGCTGTTTGTCAACATGTGTGGAATAAATAAATGTGTGAACTTCACATCATGTGAAAAGCATGCTTCAGTGGTCACATCCGTATAGAATTTTCAGTCTATTAAACTTTGTGTAAAATGTGTTGATTCTGCCGGAGTGGGTGTTTTTAAATGAACTAAATGTGTTATTTATCAGGGTGTTGTGGTTTCTGCCAAACATAAATGGTGGATTGTATGTTTGGTGTTCTAATAAATTCCTACCTACATGTACGGGGGCTTTGTGCCACATCACCTGAAGCATGCGAGTGAATGAGCGACCATCCGGAGGACTGCAAATTCATCCGAATGCATCCGGGTGTGTGGGGTGGAGCGTATCGTGAGGGGTGTGGGGGCACTGTGAGTGTGTCAAGTGTTATAAGCAAATTAGATCGACAAGGAGAATAGACGGATACAAGAAGCACAAAAAAACCATTGCGACAAAACAGTGATAATGAAGCATGATCTGGACTGAGAGCCCGATCTTTCTGGAGAGGGGGGGGGGTGGAGGTCCTGAGGAAGGGGGTCTTCCTTTTTCTAGCCTCCTCAGGCAGTGTGTGTGTGTGTGCGTGTATGTGTGTGTGCGCGTGTGTGGTTGTATGTGTGCATGCTTTCACTAGGCACCGGGCCACTTCCCCAGATGAGATTCTCTGCTGCAGGATAATCCTGATGAAAATGCCTTTCCTCTCCCTCTCTCCCCCTCGTTCCCTCCCTCCCTCCCTCCCTCCCTCCCTCCCTCCATCCATCCATCCATCCCTCCGTCGGTCTGTCTGCTACACAGTCAGCCAGCCTCCCCCGCTCTTCCCTCTCTCACCTTTCGCTCAGCGCCACCCCCCCACCCCATGGACGCAGGTGTCACTCAGCAGGAAGGAAAGCAATGGCCGGGCATTACTGTTGTTCTGCCTAGAACATGCCGAACAGCCGAGCCGCTTTTGATGCTGTTGTTAAAAATGAACCATGTTCATGCCCCTGGACCCCCCCCCCTTCGTTTTCTATCTTCCTGTCTGTTTATTTTACCTTGGCCTCCACTGACCTTTCCAGACTGTTCTTCACTTTTTATTCTCTCCACCCTTCCCTCTCTAGCACACCCTCGAGCGCACTTTACGAAAGACTCGATCCTGATACAAGTGACAGCCCTGATAAACGGTGCAGGCGTCGGCCGCCGTTCGAAGGCGGTTGCTCGGTGTTGAGGTTTCTTTTTTTTTGGGGGGGGGGGGGTAGCGAAAGCTCGTAGGAGAGAGACAATCGAACACGAGTCCGTCAGGAGTGACACACACACACACACACACAGGGAAATAACTCGCTCTACTAGCATCCTCTGCAATGTCACACTGACCTCTCTCACCCACCGCTCCGTCTTTCTAGGTTTGAACGTGAAACAAATAAACAAAAAAAAGCCAAATTAAAAAAAAGTATCATCAGTTTTGGCACTGAACCCATGTCAGAGTAACTGAGTTTGCCCAAGCCAACTTGGGAGTAAAAGATTTACAGCATAACATTTATAGTCATTGCTACAAAATTGTCTACTTATATTTCAGAGTGACGTGGCAGTCTTACTACACATTAACTCTATAAACCCTGGGCGATTTTTGCTGTTTTTACTTATATTTACAGATTTATGGCGTATGGTGGAAGCTATGCCTGGCATATACACACCCACACACACAAACACACACACACACACATATATACTATTATTTTCAAAGACCAGAATTTGAGTGAAATTTTGATGTGACAAGTAGAAAAAATAAAAAAAAAGGTAGAATTCTATGCATTCTATACATTTCTAGGTTTTCAAAAGGTCACACACTAGAGCTATATAACAATAAATGAATAGATGAATAGAACATCAGTGCAGATGTTCTATAAGGTGTGTTCAGACAGAAAGCAATGCTATTTTCAGATGCAGCGCAGCTGCATTTCAAAAGCAACGGAAAGTGCGTGAGTGGGCAAGAACTTTTGCCCCAGGACGAAACTAAATCAAAAGACGTTGGTGAGAAAGGTGAGAAACTGGAAGGAAGTGACAAAGAGTTCCATCATTCGCTTCTGACTGAACCTGAGCCCCATTTTCTGAGCCTCACGTTTCTTCATGCTTTGGAAAACCTGCACAATGGAACTTCATGCTGCAAGCTACGTTCGCTTCTAGCAGTTTGAACAACTGTGACAACGCAGAGAGACAAAATCGACTCCAATCGTTTTGATACCAAAGAAAAACTTTGAGGGTGGGTATTTTGAGGCAGGATCTGAGCTTATGCGGTATTCTCACGTTCGTCTTTGCTGGAGATGAATGAAACAGTTTATATGTTCCTGGTTGCAAGAGCTAAAATAATTCTACCCAAGTGGCTTTGTGTAAAATGAACATCTAAAAACCTACTTTTCGGCAAAATTTTACCCTTTTTTTTTTTTTGCCCCAGCTGAGTACACAACTTGCAAAAAACTGGCAAAACGGAACTTTCTAGACATTCAATATTTATTTTCATGAAACTTTTTGTTCTGCGCAGCACAAACACAAAACATCTGGTAGTCCAGGCAGACTAAACAGACAAAGAAGGATCTGCATATTCATCTTTTGAGGGCCGACTGGCGGCACGTTTGTCAAAAAAAAAAAAAAAAAAAAAATCAAGAAGTAGAAATTAAAGTAATAAAGACACACACCGCTTTGGGGGACACAGGTCGGCACCATTTTACCCTCCCCGCTTGGTGGCTCCCCTGAGGTCTCTGTGGCAGGGGCACGACTGTAAGGTGACACGGAGGTGGCCAGCCAGGGGGGGGGGCAAGGTACCAAGACAAAAGGGAGCAAAAGAAAGAGAGAGAGACATCCTCAAGGACAGTCAACTTCTATTTTGGCCCGCTGGTGAACTCAGCTTGGCTGTCTGACAAGAAGGGGGCGGTGGGGGTGGGCAGGGAGGGAGAAAGAGCCTTATTTAGAAAAGGGGAGCACCCTCCAAACATCAACAGGGGAGAGACAGAAAGAGACAGAGAGATGGAAAATCAGAGAGAAGGACGAGGTGCGGGACGGACGTGGCTGCGACGCCGGTCCGTCCGAGAGCAGGCACCCTGCCCCAGACAAGGCAGGACCAGCGTGCGGAGTGCCCCCCACCCACCCCCCAAGGAAGGAAAAACAGAAAACAAGAAAAAAGCACCCTGGCTGATCCGCCGCAGCAGAAATCCATACTTCATCATCGCGGCAGGCGTCCTCTCCGGACCCCGCCTGGGAGACGGACCCGTTAGTATGTGCGATGGGTCTGAGGGGCCATGGAGTGGTTATTGAGTGGGGAGCAAAACACTGCATTGAGAGTCTGAGTGGCTTTATGTGGACAACAATAGGGGCCGATAGCTGCTGTGACACGGTTGTTTTTTTGTTTCGTTTTTTTTGCCCCCCCCCCCCAAGCGTATCACTCAGCATCTAAAATTTTCACGCTGAGAAGCAGGTATGATAAGGTACCTGTTGACCGTCCTGTGATGTATAGATTGTAAAAACCCTCTTGGAAAATCCCTCGACTCGGTGCTAACGAATGTGACTGTAAAACACAAAAACATTTTTAAAACAGGAAGTAGCACAGTACTCTACACAGACCAAGCTGTGACATAAGTTGATAAATGGGATCCAACACAATGCAAAAACGCAAGAGCTAAATTTAAAAAACTGGTGGTTTGGGTGGTTCACATGAGTGAAGTGAAGTTATAACCTCCAGTGAAGCGAGTAAATGGACTCATATTAAGTGGAGTTAATATAGTCGTCAGAATATCTATATTTAAATAAAGAACTGATAAGATATGAAATACATTTTTTTTTTAATTTCAGAAAATGTATTTAATGTGCAGTAGATCACAGTATCTCCAAACTATGAAAAACAACGGCTAATAAAAAGAAAAAAAGAATTTAAACACCCACAGTTCACTCATTTAACTATATGCTCATGTGCAGATCTCGGGATGAGGCAGTTTTCATCGAAACGTAATTAAATAGTTCATGAAATATATACAGAGCGTTTTTCACCCACTTCAACTTCTAAGTAAATAAAATAAAAGGTTAAATCCATGTCAACATATTGAATGCTGATTGAAAGCTGGGAAAAGATGGTAAAAGCTGGTTTTGTAAAACTTTCATTTTATTAGCTAAGAATATATATATATATATATATATATATATATATATATATATATATATAAAAACTCAAATACTGACTGTAAAAAAGAACAACCTAAAGTCCCACGTTAGTAAGTCAAACCATGACCTGAGATTCAGTAGTTTATAAGTGTAATATAAATTTTAAATATCTTCCAATATTGGATGTTCTATACATCATTATAATTAGAAATTGCACTGGGGGAAAATTCTGGCTTTCAATGAGCTTTTTATTGTAAATTTAAATAAAGATTTAGAAAAACATTATATAGAGTCGTCAGCACATCGACAGGCGACAGCCTATAAAAATAAATCCACTACCCAGCTCCGACACAGCTGCGGAGGCTAAACGCGTCACCGGGCATCAAAATTTCTTTCGTCGGCTCAGCCTGTCAACACGCCGTCAGTCAAAAGCGAAACCAGCGACTTAAGTTTCCCGCTCAGGGAAACGCTGCCACCAAACAACCTGGGGCCACCGTCGCCACACCGGGCCGTCGGGGAAAAGGCCTCCGACACCTGTTACGCTAAAACCTACGCATCACATCCCTGGCTCGGGGGGGGGGGGGTTCTCACGTAGTAAAGTCGTTCAGCTGCAACTGAAAAAATAAAAAATAAGAATGAAATAAAATACCGGCTTCACGGAGAACATGTGAGTCGTCTGAGTCGAAAGTAGAAGCGCCGGCACGCTGGCTTTCATGTGCCGAACTCGGCGGATGATATTTTTATCTCTGCAACTCGTCGGGGGGGGGCAACAGGCAGGTTAGTGACGGGGAAAAACTTTGAGCTGTCGGTGCACCGAGCCATCAAACACCTCCGACCGACTAATGAGGGCTCTGAACACTGAGCCCCAAGGCAAGGGGGGGGGGCGCAGAGAACAATAAAATGTGCATTTTCTGAGACATCCTTCCCTCCACCCCCCCCCCCCCCAAATCCTCCTGAGCGTGGTCTTTAGATGCAGCACAGGATCTGCGGCACGCGTGGGCGGGTGGGTGTTTGCTGCATGTTTACAAGTGTGTGTGAGTGATATTGTGTGTTTCTTTGTGTGTGTTTGTGTGTGTGCGTGTGTTTCTTTGTGTGTGTGTGTGTGTGTGTGTGTGTGTGTGAGACCCGTGAGCTGAGTGAAATTGTACACACACAGCATGAGATGGATGTCAAAAAAAAAAAAAAAAAGCAAAGAGATGTATGGGTACGTCTGGCTCTCTCTCCAGGAACAGCGTGAGCACAGCCAGGAGCCTAGCAGTGTGTGTGTGTGTGTGTGTGTGTGTGTGTGTGTGTGTGTGTCTCCTTCTCCCTCTACAGATGCCAGATCAGAGGCAGAGCACAGCTCAATTCCCCCAGTGGCGGCGGCGGCGAGCAGACCCTGCTGGGCCGTACGCAACCTGTCGGTGGGGTTAGCGTGGCGCCGGTTTAGGGCATCCTGGAGCCCGGGACGACCCCGCTTTTGCCACGGAGATTACACACACACACACACACACACACACACACACACACACACACCCCCTAACACAGTGCGGTAATGATGCACATAGAGATTGGTTTTGGATCCAGGTCAACAGAAAAAAAACAAAAGCAAACAACAACAACAAAAAAATTAAACGGGCAATGAGCCACACAGGAGTAAAAAATTAAAGTTTTAAAAAGAAGAAATCTGGGGAGAAAACACTTAAAAACGGATTATTTTCCAGCGTCTTGTGTTGCTTTCATTTTTCCCTCCTTTCACACTCTGCCAGGCTCCGTCTTGTAATTACTTTAGCACTCACCAGGGTTTTTTTTTTCTTGCCTCTGTGTCTCAGCAGTGGAAAACATCCCATTGTCCCAGTGACTTCCAATGGAAATAAAGAGCACATTATTACCAAAGACCGCCCCAGGGCAGGAAGTGACACCAGCTGCTTGGGGGGGGGGGGTGTTGCCTCCCGCGTCATTCAGCTTTCACTCAACCCTTTTTCGCTCAAATTTCTCTCACAGTGCGGCAACACAGGTGATCCAGCAGTCACTGTAACCACGCCGATCTGTCCTTTGCACTTACTTGAAGATTATTCTTCAAGTAACCCATTTCGAGCCCGCCCAGCGACTACAGTTCAACAGAACCCGGATCCATCTGCGGTTCTTCTGGGGGCGATCACGCCCCAGCCAGTCATTAGCGAAAAAACGCACCTCTGCAACGGTTCACACATTTCAGTACAGAAACCCGACACCTTTAGATGATAGTCATTAAAAATTCTACATTTGAATCATGACTCCCTTGTTTTGTTGTCTGTGTCCTTTTCTAAGCAATGTTGTGTAAAAAATAATTCACCCAGGGCTGTAAAACATAACTGATTCATGTCTTTTCTGGCCTATTCATGGAGGAAATGTTTACTTTGTTGTAGTTTTTGTGCTTTCTGTTTTCGCTTATGGCCTATTACCCCTTTTCTCGCAAAGCACAGTCATCACGTTTCGCCGATTTCCGGGTGGATTTCCATAATTTGATAGGGAAATCTGCTCTTCCCATGCAAAACCGTCTTATCTGCTCCTCGAGAGCAGGGGCTGGTTTACAGTCATTTCCTGCAGACTCACAACCCCACTCGATGCTAAACTCAAAACATTTGACTCGGGAAGAGCCGAGGCCTCCGTTTGTCAGGCAGCAACGCTTTTTTTTTTTTTTTTTTTCCATCAACCAAAATGGAGGTTAAAAAAAAAAAAAAAATAGGAACATAATCTCCATTCTGCAAAAACAACAAACATTCACGATCCGATTGCAACCTGTGAGCTGGAAATCAGTGTGCAGTGATGACAAGAAGAATGACTGTTGGCTGACTCACAGCTAGCATCCCCTTTCCTAGAAAAAAAAAAATAGAGGGAAAGCCTACAAAACTTGATTCTGTGGAAGACGCCGCCGCCGCCGCCGCTGGATTCCAAGTACCGTCATCACCTCTGGCGATATTAACCAACGTCCCCTCTGCGCACCAGCTTGTTTTGGCCTTGCAACTTGAGTCGCGAGCAGTAAAAAAAAAAGGAGGGGGGGGGGTTGTAATGAGAGAGCAGACTGAGGGGAATCAACGAAAAAAAAAAGAAAAAGGACGGATGAGTGGAAAAGGCTGTGCACTGCCGAAACACCTAGATAAGTGTAAAAGCTGACGGGCTCTGGATTGTCTAATTGATATACCAAGCGTGATCGGGGTGAAACGTATCGATCATTTAACCGGCGATCATTTCACTTTTTCCACATGAGTTCTTATTATCGATGTGTTGACGAGGTGTTTGCCCACTTGCTGTGCCTGAAACGCTGGGAGAGCGAGAATCTGTATCCGCCGCTAAATGAAATATTTCTTCGGCGCTCTGTCGAAAACACAAAAATGTTAGAGCTAAATATGACAAAGAGCGTTGGTATCTGGGACATTAGGGCCCTGCCTGGGTGAAAGGAAGCTTTCTCTTATTATCATTAGGGAACGACAGAAATGGTGCAGGACCCGGCAGCTGAGTTGTTTTGCTTTTGTTTTTTTAAATTTGCTGCCAAGAGGAAAAGACAAGCAGCTGACAAATTATTGGTGAAGCTGTGTCTAACTTTCTCAGAGGAACAGTTTGACATTTTGGGGACTACTCGCTCTCTCGACGGGAGTCGGACGAGAAGATCGACTCCAAAAAACATAAACAAAAACAACAATTTACTATCTGACAGCAGGGGGGGGGGGTTACCCGACCATTTCCCTGGTCTTGGAAGTTACTGGTCCTGGCAGAGACACACATCTTGGTACCCAGCTCTCCATAAAAATGGCCGATTGTAGTTTTACACTTTACACGACATACTAATTAATGAGCCTCAGACTTGCTGGTAGGTGAAACCAGAAGCGAGCGAGCTAGCGCCTCGCTTGTTTACAGTGTGGGTTTTCTTTCCTTTTTTTTTTTGCTAAGCTATGTAGCCGCTGCCGATTCCAACTCCATATTTAGCAGAGATCAAAGCGGTATCAGTCTTCTCATCCAACGCTTGGCGAGAAGGCAAATAAGCCTGTTATATAGACTACATGTATCATAAGTGTGTATATATATATATATATATATATATATATATATATATATACATATATTATATACACACTGTACATTTCTATAGAGAGAGAAATACTATATATCTATACTGTATAGTCATGTGTGTCTGATGCAGAAATTTTAACTCCTATAGAGCTGTATATATGATTCTCTTACATGGTCGGTCTCCTCACATTGTTACTCGTTTGCATCATACTCGGCATCTCTGCTCCTGTCGGTCTTCCCTCCTCCTCAATATACTTTTGCTTGACAGATGTATTTACATGTCAACGGGGCGAATAAAGCAAAAAGGGGGGGGGGGGGGGTTGAGGTCGGGGCGAAGAGGCGAGCTTCAGCTGCAGGGAAGGGGGGGGGCGGTCAGGTGGACCTCGGGAGCCCGGGCACCCCGTCAGATGGATGAGTGGATGAGTGGATGACACCCCTCCACCCCTCCAGCCCACACAGTCTCTCTGCTCTCTATTCTCCTTTCTTCTTTTCTTTTCCCACCACTGTATCCATCTATTCTCCATCCATACATGTTATATCACTGCTTCTCCCCTCTGAGGTCTGCGGCTATACATTCACCCCACTGACGGTTCACTCTGTTGCTCTCACTATTTAAGTCATGACAGCCGTGTCATTTATTAATGGTGTATCCACCCCCCCCCTTAAAAAAATACAAGCAAAAAACAACGCGTTCATCTCGGGGGGGGGGGCACTGAGTCCCTGCCCCACGCACTCACACCTGGGAGCTGCCAGGTACGGCTACAGTCTGCTGTCGCGCCACCGAGCCGCCGCTAATGGAGTTATTGCTGATGAATTGCCTTGCTCAAGGGCAATGTGTCGAGGGAAAGAGAAAAGAGGCTCGTGTTTACGCTCCAAAGCCTCATTTCTTTTTCTTCTTTCTCACCAGTCTGTTTCTCCACAGTCACAATCTTCATCTGTTTCTCTTCAGACTCCAGGGCTTCGACAACCCCCCCACTAAAATTCGTTTGCTCTACATTTGCACTCATCTGTCTATCAGGGATCAGCTTACTATAGAACCTTGGTATAGTCAAACCCATCTGGGGCACGCCCCCCCTCCTCCCAAGATCAATATCTGACCCCCCCCCCACCACCAAACTGCCGAACCACCAGAGGCAGCTCTCGTGGGAAATTAGAAATGGATTTGAGTAAGCAACGGTGTTGGGGTTTTGGTTCGACTAGATGGGAGATGAAAATGAGTTTTGTCATTGGGGCTCACAGCTTCTGCATACAGAAGACCCCCGGGGGGGGGGGATTCAGACACTGCGAGGTGACATGAAGCCAGGGATTTCCCTCTGAGCCGCGCAGTTTTTGGGGTGACGATCTTGAATGCTGCCATCAGTTCTGATGTTGTGGGGGGTGGGGGTGATGGTGATGGTGGTGGCGGTGGCGATGGCGGTGGCGGGGGAATGAATGTGTGATGGTGTGAAAATGAAGCCTGGAGAACATGTCTACATTAGTGGCTACTTAAAAGTGACTTATAACACCATACATACACAGAAGCGGGGGGCAGCCAACATGGGCAACAGGCCCAAAATGCTGACAGCATTTGTTCAACGTCAATCTGCTCAGAACCGTCACAGTCTGGAAACCTGAAAACTAAATTCTTGTTAATGTGAGACATAAGCTTGGCCTGAAGCTCTGTACGGTCCAGGTCATGAACGCATTATGACACAATGGGTTAGTCATTTATTTAGTCATCTTGAGTCATAAATTCGTGTCTCCGTAGTCACTGCTTTGTAGTTATTCTTTGTCTCTTAGCAGTCGTTTTTTGTCTCTTTTTAGTCATTTTGAGTCTCTTTGTCACAGATTTGTCTCTTTGTCGCCGTTTCACGTGTCCTTCTAGTCATTTCCCGTCTCATTTTGCATCTTCTTCTACTTGTTTTGCGCCTCTTTGGTCACGTTACGCCTCTTTCCATCACATCTTTGCCCCCAGACCCCTTGAGCCCTCCGGGCCTGGGTGACCAACAGGCCTGTTCACTAACCCCCCTCCCGCCGGTCCAGGGGGACTCTGCTATCAAAACTAAATCCCTGCATGTCCAGGACCCGAAAAACCGAAACCAGACAGAACTGAGAAGAAATGAACGACACTTCCTCAACATATCTCCCGTCTGACCAGCAGCAAAAGGCCATCTGTTCACTTCAACCCATCCGCTTTGAAGAGCAACTTCATCAACATCACACACACACACCAACACATAGATACATACACCCCCTTACATTGCAGTTTACACTGTAAGTGCAATGGCAAGGGGTCTTCACGTCACAAGCCTTCCTGCTCCCCATCCACCCCCCCTCCATAAACCTTCATATCCCGGAATTGAAAAAAATTAAAACACACACGACGCGCACACACACACACACACACACACACACAGAGCAAAGCATCTCCTCTTACCCATCTGTGCCCGTGTCGGTTCTTTTCAGAGGTTCATGGTGGATGGGAGCCCTGCTGATCGGAGACTAGTCTGGTAGTTTCTGCCGCAGAAGCCGCTTATGCCATCGCATTGGTGATGCTGGAGACTCGGTGATAACCGAGGGGCCGGGGTTTGGTGAGGTGGCGGCGGCGGCGGCGGCGGCGGCGGCGCTGGGGTCGGTCTCTCCGTCTCTGTCCGTCTCTGCTTCGGCGGGGGTTACTCTACAGTCATCTCGCCGTGTTTTCCTCCTCTCCTCCTCCTCCTCCACCTCCTCCTCCTCCTCCCCCCCGCCGTCCCCTCCTCCCTCCTCTCCGCTCCGCTCCGCTTTTTATCCACCGGATCAGATGCGCTGATGATCGTCCCGAGCGGGGACCGGCGGAGGATCCCGTCGGCCGCGGCGACGGCTCAGCCTCCTCCTCGGTTCGTCTCGGCTTTATTTTTTTATTTCTTCGACAAAAAAAAAAAACAAAAACAAAAACCGAGCGGCGTTTTTTTTTTTTTTAAATATATATAGATATTTTTGTCCAGAAATTAAAAATAAAACAGAAAAATTCAGATGGGGAGATTAAAAGCCAGAACACGGAGCAGCTCCGGAGCGCAGATGAATGAGCCAGAAAGGGGATGGAGATGGAGAGATGAGGAGGGACACGGGGGTGTCGCTGTGAGCGGAGGCGGAGGAGGGTGGTGGTGGCGGCGGGGGGCCGATCGCCGCCGTCTGCTGCTCCTATTCGCCGTTTTCTGTCGTGTTTACGACCCGCTGTCGCCTCCTCCCTCGGTCTCCTCTTTCTCCCTCTCCCCGTGTGATGCGTCTCCCTCTCTTCCGTCCTCGGCGCTGCGCTCTGCGCCCGGTGTGACGCCTTTTCCGCTCCTAGGAAAATAAGACCCCCCCCCACACACACACACACACACACGCACACACGCACAAACACACACGAGCTCTCCTCTCTTTTACTTCCTTTTCATCATCTCCCCTCTCTCTTTCTCCTCTCTCTTTCTCCCCTCTCTCTTTCTCCCCTCTCTCTCTCTCCCCTCTCTCTCTTTCGCTCCCTCGCTTTCCCCCCTCTGCAAGAAGGAGGCGGAGGTTGAGCCGTGTGTGTGTGTGTGTGGTGGAGGGGGCGGGGTGGTGGGGGGGGGGGCAAGTGAAGTGAAAACGAGGGGGTAGGAGGAGGATCCCGCGGAGTAGAGAGCTCCTCCCCGTTATGCTGCTTATCAGCGGCGGACGAGGGGGGCGCCCGTCATTGGGGGTGGGGACATAAAGCACGGGGTGTGGGGTGTGGAGGGGACCGGGGGCGTTAGGGGCGGCCAGTCGGGGCGGGGGGGGGGGGACTCGTGCAGAGCCCCATGCAGAGAAGACCAATATTATTATGACGGTTTGCGACACTCGGAGACGCCACAGCAGCCAACGCTCTAAATTTATCCGAGGAGAGGAACTAGATCCCGCAGGGCTCCAAACGCACGACCGACGGTCTGCGACCGCACCGGAGCCCCCGCAAGGCCGCGACGCCAACTGCACGCAAGAAAAGGGGATGGGAAGAGAAGAAAAACACACAAAACAAACGAGCAGAAAAGTTGCATGTGGAAAATTTAAAGGAGACAAACAACATGGAGACGCATCACAGAGGGCAGGGTTTGGCCTGAGGGTGGCGCCAGAGGACAGATTTCTAGATATATTTTGCCGTGCCAAGCGCCAAGGCCGCACGCACATCCACGCCATGAGTCGGACGAGAGAGGCCCGGGATCCGTTGGTCATCGCGCCAGAGGCCAGAGGTCGGTTAGCGTAGCTCGGGCAGCTAGGCTAACAGCGTTGTACCTCGAGTCTCCGGCGTCACCGACGCGATGGCGCAGCAGCTCGTTGGCTAGGCTGACAATGCTATATATTCTTTATTTCAATTTGTACAAAAAGTGGAAAATGTAAAAGCGACATTTTATGTTTTTAATGGGAGGGGCTAAACCACAAACTGCCACTTTTACACTTCAGTGTTTGGAAGGATTAAACAATCTGGATATAAGTGGTTATTGGGCAGGCTAACGGCTAGCAGGCAGATATTCAGCTGCTTTTCTCCCGTTTTCAGTCATACTTATCTAAGCTAAACTGGCTGTTGGCTCCAACCCTGTGTTGTTATTTCAATAAATCGTTGAGCAGATCTCAGTATTTGTAATCGTAACAGACACACAGATCTGCTCATTTAACCCCCTGCAAGAGAGCGAATAAGCGGATTTGCCAAACAGTCGACCTGTTCCTTTAAACCAAAGGGTTTTGCGCCTTGATTCATCTCACAGGACAACTCAATGGCACGAGTGATGATGGCGGAGTAGGTCAAAAGAGGGTTTAAAATTATTGTGCACTGCCAATATTGCACTACTTAAAGTATATCCATTAAATTTGGTTTTAAATACCTTGATAGAAATAATGTGAGGCATCAAATTTTTTTATTTTCAGGCACTTATAGGTGCCTATAAAAAAAAAAAAAAAAAAAATAGTTTCAGAGTTGTACTTAGAACTTTGACCCTGACGTTAACATGAATCTGGTCATTACAGTAGCTCTCACACTGCAAATGCAGCACTAAACCCTGTACAATGTACGTTATAGGATATCTTTGACTCAAGTTGTCTGGCTCAGCTCTACAATGAGTAGTTACATGAACACTAGTATCTCAGGTAACATCAGGTTAGTTTCCTCAGATACTGTATTGTTTTGTGCACATAAAGACCATCAGAATCCTTGATAAAGCCTTATTTTGGTCTTAAGGAACTCGAGTTTGCTATGTATAGTACACTGATACAGGACATGGTGGCATATAAACACTTTATTCAGGCCTCTGTTTACTATCTGAAATGTGCGCAGGTGCGTCCATTCGCGTAGCTGTTAGTCCGCAAAGCAAAAATTCAGAAGATAAACGATGTAACGACAGTCCTCGCGGTGAAATGACAAGGAAAAGTCTGACACTAATGATGTGGAGAAAAACATCATTCTGCTGCTCCCATCTCCCATTAGAGAAGATTAGAGAGAGAAGCCAAATCCAGCTACGTGGTAAATACAGCATCCAGACTGAAACCAACCTTGGTTCACCCTCAGTCGTCAAGGTGACAAGTTCTATCCAGAAACGACAGATTTTGCCAGGTTTGGTGGGAGAAAGACAGAGCGTACCACAACACAGACAAATCGCGGACCATGATGTTACAGCCATGTTTTCCAAGATATGAATAACTACCTGTTACTCCATGTAAACGTCATCAAATAGGCTCAGACGCTGGGATACTGGTGTGTGTCCAAACCTATACATTGCCAGATGTAGCTCAGCTTCCCTTGGTCCGTACTTAAGTCAACACGATGACATAGAGCATCTGCATGAGCAAGATTTATAGCCCGTCTAAGACCTGTTAGACAAGGAGCAATTACCAGGCTGTTAAGTGATCAAGGTCATTAAAACCAAACCACAAGTGACATTAATATTTACGCAAGGAAATCTGAGCATGGACACATGACCTTGGCACAGAAGGGAAAAAGCAGGATTCAACACCACAGGGAGCAACAATGCCGACCTAAAACTTTTGTGATATCTTTGCCAGATTTCAAGATAATACATCTAAAAATTAAAAACATTTAAATCAAAAATCAAAAACGTCGAGCTCGGAGGAGAAGTGGGCGAACCGACCGCCGGCAATCTCCATAGCCATACAGTTAAAAACACACAGAATATCCCTGTCTCATCAGCTCCCTGACATAGATTGACAGTATTTTACATTTTTACAGACATAACATTTTACTATTTTGCATTTTTAAATCTGACATGATGCTTAAATCATGGTCAAATGTTCAGCCATTGGTGCAAGTGCTCAGACATCGAAGTAAAATTGCTAAAGTAAAAGCACTGCAAGAAGAGAAAATTGCAGCAAATGTGAAGCGTGGAA
Source organism: Istiophorus platypterus (assembly GCA_016859345.1). Taxonomy (NCBI): domain Eukaryota; kingdom Metazoa; phylum Chordata; class Actinopteri; order Istiophoriformes; family Istiophoridae; genus Istiophorus; species Istiophorus platypterus. The sequence continues at coordinate 4,210,758 of CM029114.1, read as the reverse complement.
AGTAAAGTCCTGAGGAGGCAATTTCTTCTCGGTTGTAGCCGCTGATACATTACTTCTGTAATAACTGTTATATTGTTGTAACATGTCTGACAGCTCAAGACACAGTCGTGCCCTCCGGGACATTGCTTGTCAAGCCATGACCATAACTAAAGATCAAGCACAGATAACCATGTACGGAGGAGGAATAAACAGCACCAGTGACTGCATTCAGTTGTGAGGGGAAAACGTCTTTGCAAGTGAAAATATTACCGTTTGTCATGGTGGTTTATTTATTCCTTAATGGCATGGAGTTCCTGTTAAAATTAGAGCTCAAACCAAAAACACAGATTTTTACCCTGCGGTGATCAGATACAAAAATAACATGTAAAAAACAAACGCACTTAGAATAAGCTGTGTGTGTGTCTATGTGGACAAGCATGGGTATACATAGCACAGCCTTAAATTCGTGCTTGAGCACTTTCTGTTTGCATGTGTTTCGACAGCCTGTTTTTCTTCCCTTCAATCAAATTCCTCTTTTTTTCCCCCTTTTAAAGCTAACAGAACTGCAGCACCTTTCTTATTTCCATCGCATTTGAATGTACCAGTTGTGGCACTTTATATACACGTTACAACTGATGCAAGGTCAAACCTTAATAGGTCATGGAACCAACCGACATATTTCCATATAGAAAACTGTAAACTATCCAAAGCTGGTTTTGACTGTGTGGTCAAATCCATAAATCTACTTTACCTCTTTGATTTTACACTTCTTGATTTAAATGCTAGCACGATACAATTAGATGTTGCTGGTAATTAGCTAAATAAATGAAGGTCGGACAAGACTACAAGCCTATTGCCAAGCTAGTGGCACTTTGAGGCAGCAATGCTTTGAGCTAAGTGCTAACAGTGAATGCTAACATGCTGAAAGTGTTAATGCTAGCACACAGACCTTTAACATGTATACAGTTTATCACAGGAATGTCATTTTATTTGCAGGTAGTTTGTCACAAACTAAATTAATAGACATGACAATCCATCCAATAGTTGTTGAGATGTTTGGGTCTGTAACAAAATGGTGACTAGCATATGAAATTTGACTAGCATGGCTAAAAACACCAGGAACCAACGGATGTATTTAAAAAATGAAAAAAATTCAGGGACCAAAGAAAAGCCACATACACGTTTAAGTTGAGTATGTTCATTTTTTTGGCTTTGAGGCTGGTCTGCCAGCTGGATCGTTTCTAAATAAATAAATAAATAAATAAATGAATAAATGCCTCCAGAACTTGGATGCAATGTCCCGGGAAGTTTTCCAGCACTTGACAGTTTGTGGAGACAAGCACGTGTTTGCTACTGTATTATTAGTTATAATTAGTGCAGCATCGATGCTACAGCTGTTACAGCTACAGCACTGTTTTGTTTTACAATGTGGCCCTTGTGTTAGGCCACAAGCACTAAGCCTATAAATATTGTTGTTTTTTTTTTAACCTTTTCTTGTTTACCAACTCTTTTATCCTCTTTCAGCAGAATAATCGGAGATGAATTATGAGGGCACTGACCTGTTGACATCTTGCGGCAATGCATTTCTCTCGTCTAATAGCCAAATTTATGTCGGATGAAATAAGCTCCAACGCTGATGTTGCTGTGGGTTTTTTTTTTTTCTGGCGCATATTGCTACAACTGTTTCAGGCCTTAGTAGCAGGTTACAGTTGGGTCACTTTGTCTCCAATTCAGGCCTGGAGGGAGCCGCTCACTCATGTGAACAACAAGTCCAGGTGCTCATTATTTGGCAGCTGTGATACTGCTCAGGCCTAAAACGGCCCGTGACCTACATACTTTTTAACGACTGTGTTCACTCAGTAACTCGGCGGAATTGAACGCCAGAGCTTGTTAGTTATGCAATAAATCCGGCAGGACACTGGGCCTACAGGAGCCTAACATCCCTCGTATCTCACAGCAGCCCGATATCTTCAACCTCCATTTGTTCTCCCCCCGAGAAGAAGTCCGCAGCCATCGGAGGGAGGCTTCGAGACCCACATCTCACGCTGCCTTTTTATCAAATATTGATGTCAGCCTGTCAGCATCATCAAATGGGGCAGAGGCTTTTATCTTTGACAGCTGGTGACTGTCTCATAAAGCGGGGTTATGAAGTTAGTTTTAAAAAATTTCTGGAGCCCTGTCGAATCTGGAACGTGGTCTGTAAAGTTAAAAAGAAGAAAAAAAAAAGACTCCTCCACACTTTGCCCTCTTCCTCCCTCTGTATTTATCTATTTATTTTTCCTCAGGGCATTTGATGGTTCACACACCTCTGGACAGCCAATAAAAAAAAAAAAAAAAAAAAAAAAAAAGAATAGACGAGAGACACACTTGTCCAAAAATGATTTTGCAGGAGGGCAGTTGTGGACAAACAGGCTCACATTTTGAACTAAGTGTCATGCAGGGATAGCTGTAAGGAAAAGCTAATGTTTAATAGCTTTTCACTTACTTCATGAAGAATTCATTTCCATCAGCATTTTGGAGTAAAAAAAAAAAAAAAAAACAAAACAAAACAGCTGAGACTTGGATAATGATTATCAGAGAAATGCCAGTTAATCATCTAAAACTACTGACCCAGACATGTCTCCATTGCTGGTCTGCACCCTCAACTTCCCATTTTCTGAAAGCTGTTTCCACAGCATATCGTGTGGTTACCTCTTCCCGAGGGTCCTTTGTCAGGAACCAAGGTAAATAAAGGTTTTATTCAGCCATCAATTACTGTAAACACTGGGGCAAAATCAGCTAATATTTTGATTTCCAACAGGCAAGAAGATGGCCAAGACTCTTCAATGAAGAAACCTGAAATTTAGGGTCCCAGAAGCAATGGGCTGGAGCCAAAGTTAAAGAATTTAATTAAAATTTTAATGGAGAATCTCAATACAATAACACCACTCTAACAGGAGTAAATACTAAAGGGAGAAACAGAACACTTGAAAGGTCAAATTTAAAACAACCGTTGAACAGCATCACAAAAACAGCCAACTTCTGTCCAGACACATGAAATTCTACATGCAAGACGTAGTTCAATGGAAAATTCTGCAGAGCTTCAACATGGATCTCAGCGTGAGTATGCACGTGCACGCGCACACACACAAATGCAGAATGTAAAATATTCAGGAAAAGAGCCTTCTCAGATGACACTGGTGATATGAGGGTTATGCAGGACTTTGATCCGAGTCCAGGCAAACTGAGCCGTTACTGTTGGCTGCAGCCTTCACCTCTGCGACTACCAGGCTTCCCTCCGATAAAATTCCACGCTGATTGACAAAAATCTGGAGCCGGAGACGGATCATCAGGCTGAACCCGAGGCAAGGTTAGAGCAGTGTGTGTGTGGGGATAAAGGGGTATATTATCTATGGTTTGGTTCTTACCGTTGAGACAAAAGGCAAAGGGAGCCATTACACAACAATATGCTGTGTTAAGTCTGCGATCTAAACAGCAACATGGGTCGGGAAAAGCTAGCATTGATCTGAGAATTTGATCTGTATCAAAATGTTCAGAGGAAAGATGCACAGTGGTTTTTGTTGCATTTAGATGAGAAGAAAGTACACATTTATGAGAATGGTGTCAAAGTGTAAGGCAAGGAGACGGTTAGCTTAGTTTAGCTTATCTTAGAATAGCATATAGACTGAAAACAGGCAAGACAGCTAACTCAGCTCCAGTCGTTTTTTTTCAGCTTTTGATGGAGCCAGACTAGCTGTTTCCAGTGTTTGTGCTAAGCTTAGTGTTAAGCAACTCCAGCTTCATAATTTAAGAGACATGAGCCTGATATCAATCTTCTCATCCAGTTCTATGAAAGAAAGCCAGAAACCCTGCTTCTTCAACTATTCTCTTCACAAATTGTCAGAGTAAAAGCTTTAAATAGTTTTTCCAGGGAATTTCTTGATTTCTTCATCTAAAAATGTGATGCATTTGAAGGTTTGAGATTCTTACTGATTTGCATTTACTGCTTCCTCTTTCTGAAAAACATAACCGTCAAACTTCAGTATTCTTGTGGGTGTTTTCTCTCTGAAAGTACTGAAAGTCCAGAGTGACTGCTGCTCACTAACCAAATGTATGAACAAAAAGGAAAAAAAAAACAACAAAAAACTAGACCTAAATTGTAAGACATTTTCCTACTTTTACACATGCTTCTGCTCATCATCTGCCTTTCAAACGAGTCACAAATCCCTCAGCAGTTCCAGACATGCAAGCTGCATGTGGAAAACTATCTGCAGCATTTACTCCCAGAGATCATTAGACTTAAAGTGAGGATTTACAGACGCTTGAGAGAAAAAAGATCGCAGCGATTCTCCTCCACAAGCAGAATAGTGACAGACATCATGTCATGCCTGCATCTGTGTAGACACACACACACACAAGCACACACAAGCGCGCGCACACACACACACACACACACACACACACACACACACACACACACACACACACACACACACACACACACACACACAGCTCTCCTCCTCCTCCCCCTCCCCACAGACATTTCACTTTGACAGGGTCTTTTGTCTTTTTTTTTTTTACCTCTCACAGTTCCTTCTGCCCATTGTTTTTCCACCGCGGTTCCAGTGTCGGAGCCGGAGTCAAGTGGTCCAGCCCCAGGTGAGACGCGTCCCGTCTGCCGTTGGATGGGCCGGACTCACCGCCCCCAGGTGACGCTGACGAGCTCTGCTGTCAGGGCTGAGGAGAATCAGGTGGGCGCGGGCTGAGCGCTCGCAGCTCAGAGACAAACCCGAGCGGATGCGCCGCTCCATCAGCCGTGTTTACACCCTAAACACACCCACAGAGAGCAGGTTTGTGCTGAGGCTGGGAACTTTTTGACTCCACTCAAGGGAGACTTTTTTTTTTAAATAAAAGAATATAAATCAGGGACTTTAAATGCTTGTCTTCTTCCTCTTTTCTTTTTCCTTTTTTCATATATGTATCTGCTTACTCTGAAGAAAAGGGAAAGTATAATGAATGCAATCGGTGTCTTGCACAACATAACATGTTGCCTGGGTACTTATTGTCATGGTGACTAAGCCTGCTGGCTTCAGGTTACAGCAGGATTGTTTTTTTTTTTTTTTTTTTTTTTTTTAACCATTTGGGCACGCTGCTGCCAAAATCAAATTCAGCCCGAACCTGAAGGTTGCAGGCAGGCACTTGAGGAATCCTCCGAGTGTGGTCAGTGAGAGAAATCTGGAAATCTAGCTCCACATTGCCATCTGATGGACTGGCTGTGATGAAGAGACAAACAAAGTCAGAGGAAGGGCACAGTCAGTAGTTTCTTTCGGGGGTGGGGGGTATGAATGTTCGTTTGTCAGCTTTAAGCAAAGAGAGATGAAGTTTAAAACCGGAGTTCTGCCTGGAGAGAAGACATGCTCAAAGACAGAGCGGCCTCGTTACTGGATCTGATTTACATTGGAGTTCTTCCTTCGAGGGAATAAAAAAAAAGATGTTTCCGTTACGGTGTTTAAAACACAGCTGCACGAGGCTCTCTGAGGCTATAACTGATGATAACGGGCGGTAATCCTGTTTAGTCTTTCAGTCCTTCCAATTTACTGTGGTGGAAAGCACATCTACTCAATTCCTTTGTTTAGGTACAATTTGGAGGCATCCACACTGTTCATACCATACTTTTTTTTTTTTTTTAAGTACCATGTTTCTTTGATGGCAACAATTACCAGTTACTGTAAAGATCAAGCTTTTCGTGATCAGTTTCTAAAATATCATGCACTTGTGGGTTAAAGTCCCCGACAGTATATGAAGAACTTAAAATTAGCTTGACCTTTGACCGGCGACTACAGAAAAAAAAAAAAAAGCTGTGTGCAAAGTAACGCATCAGTTGGAACGAGCCCGTAGCATAAAACCCATCAGGGCCCAGTCTGTTGCCTAGGTACTTTGATTTAAATGAGAGATCTGAATAGCTCTTCCACCACTGACCACCAGTTCGTAAATCTACCTGGCCAGGCTGATCACTAAGCTGGACCTGCTTCCGGTTACAGGATTTACGGCTTCAGAACTTTTAACAGAGTCTTGAATGGAGATCGTGCACAACAGTGAAGTGTGTTTGTTTTAAAACCCACACTATTAAAAGGACAAGTTCATTAAGATCACGCTGGTTTAAACCTTGGTTGCATCTTCTCAAAGGTGTTCCTGAAGGTCACCTGTGGTTGTCAGAGGGAAAACTTAACTTCTGTTGCGTTTTGGGGAGAAATCCTGAGGTAGAGCAGCGTTTTGCAACTTCAGAATTATTTCTGGCATTTAGATTTTTTTTTCCCACATAAATCTTGTTTTGGTCACACACAGCCATTATGTAGGCCACATAAAACACATGCATACAGACAACCCTTCATACTCACCGTTTAGGGCAAACAGTATGCTACATGCCACTGCTAATCTTATTAGGAGCTATAAAAAGCTTCTCCCCTCATTCTCAGAAATAATGCAAATTAGCTTATTTTCCCAAGATGTTAAACTATTACTTTAACTCAATTTAGGCTGATTGCCTCTTAACTAAATCTGAACTGGAATCATCTTTTCAGATCTCAAGGACTCACTAATGCAGGCTTCTGCAGTTCTGTAGTAGCCACTGAGTTTATATTATGTGGAATAATATGCATCCTCTTTTTTTCTTTCGGTTAAGTGTCACTTTGCAAACGTTTAGCTAATTGAGACTGAAGTTTCCCTCTTTTTTTTTTTTTTTAAATTTAAATCACAAAAGTAAAAGCGTCACATCTTCAGCCTTGGAACTGAGCCAAGGGTTGTCAGCATCCAAGGCCACGCTCCTCGCGTTGAGCTCGGCCCGGGACCATCCATCACAGCAACAGCAGCAGTGGCAACAACAACGCAGAAGGTCGCGTTCTCCGATACGCAGTGCGTTTCCAGAATACACTTTACTCCAGCGCAGCTGTGCTCCTTTATCTACCATCGCACAGCAGATTCATATCATGCAGCATTATAATCCACACAGAGACAACACACATCGCTTGACTAATTTTTTTTCCCCATCACAGCCAAAGGACTTTCAAGTATGTACGGACTTACATGCTGCCAGGGACGAACGGAGGCCGGGAGCAGGAGCGCAGCTCAACATCTCATCCATTTCCTTACCATTTTCTATGAGGAGCAATAGAGTTAATTGAACCCGCTTTTCGAGAAGTAGGTCACGGCCTAAGCTGGAGGGAAGCACCAATTACCCCTAAAATGAGCAATTAGCAACACAGCCTCCCTGTCTGCTTAGATACTAAACAACTGTCAGTTACAGTTCGGCTTCAACTGGTGATTCGAGGGTTTAATGTGAAATGATTTTTTTTCTTCCATTTACTATTTTTTTTTTGTATTGCAGTTAATTTAGGGAATGGAATTAACTCCTGGCTTCCAAAAGAGGAAGGGACTTTGGAAAGAAACACTGGCTGCAATAGGGTTCCAAAAGAAAAAAAGTTTCAATAAAAACCTCTTTTTATTTCCACAGACCACCACACACACACACGGGCTGAAAGCAGAAGGGCGCGGTATCACGCTGAGATATCTGCGAGTCGAAACAGCTGGAAAACGTTTAGCTATTTTTGTCGCAGAGGAGAGACAGTGTTATCTCAGCCTCCTTTCGGCGGTGGGGGAGGCCCAGATACCGCTCAGCAGAGTGCCGCGCGGTTATGGGCTGCATATTTGTTGCACGTCTATCACCGGTGGGGTGAGTCACAGCGTGCAAAAGAGCCCCCCCCCAACCTGGAAAAAACCCACCCTCTTCCCCCTTGAAAGCGACTCTGGAGGACAGGAGATCATGTCGGGGGGGGGGGGGTTGTTTAATGAGGCAGGTAGAGAGAGAGCAGTAAACTGAGAAGTTTCATTGGAAAGTGCTGGCACACTTGTCCTGAAATACATGAACATCAAAAGCCACAACTCAACAGTGAGAAACTAAAAAAAGATTAACGTATTAGTTTTAAAATCTCACGTTAGCTAGTAAGCTAGTGGTCCAGAAATCATGCTGGCAACATGGGATAGAAGAAAAAAGAAAAAGAAAAAGCGATGGCTCCATTTTTCTCCCCCAGCTCCTCCTGCAGACAACCCCCCAACTCCCCCATATGATGAGTAAAAGATATAAATCGACCCAACTGCGTTATAAGCACAATCAGCTGGCGCTCGAGTCTGCGTTCTCCCCATCCATCAACACTGTACTGCTGAGGTGTCAGGGGAAGTCCTTACCCACAGTCGGGGACACAACATTGAAGAACAACACAGAACAAATTTCAGCCCGATACTAAATCTCTCTCACTGTCGACCCCTGAAAGGCCCCCAGATTCATGGTCTTGGTTGTTAGGATCGGTGCCGTCATGTCGCCCCAAGAAACGGAGCTTTTCTGTCGTATTTCAGCATTCGAAATTAGAGGTTGATGAAACTGTAAAATTACATATTTTCAAAAGATACAGAGACAGAGTGATTATTCTTACCTTCAAGTTTTGTTTAGTGAGAGAGAAAAAAAAAAAAAAATCAAGACATCAAGTTGAAATGTTCGTGGGCAAAAAAGCAGACATGGCCAGATATGTCAAATAAGTGTTTTAAGTGTTTTGAAGAGACGCTCAGAGTGTGTGTTAATTAATTCGGGAGATATATTTCATTACAAAAAAAAAAAAAAAAAAAGGAATTTGAAACATCCATTTGTTCCATTTTAAGGCCTTACAGTATGAAATTATTCTCAGCTCCACAAACTCCCAGGTCTATGAGATTTTCCTGTTTGCGAATACATGTTTTTACGTCTGACCAAGAAAAACAAACAAACAAAAACAGCTACAATCTGGATTACATATATTCACAATTGCTCATGACCAGCATCTGTAAGGGATGAGCAAGAGATCGTTTTAAGATGCTTTTAGTGACGCCATGTTCTCCCTCTCCCAGGGATCGTCCCTTCCCAAACTGGCTTCACAGTTCTTTGATAGCAAGACCCTGAAAACCCTTTTCCCTCCTCCACACTTCCCCATGCACCTTTAGGTCACTTATTTTTAGTTATGATACATTGATAGCATTTTACCGGTCAGCCCAACCACCTATTAGAAAATCTCGCTCCCTTCCTGCCAGAAGTCCCAGTCGGCGTCTTTCCAACCGGCGCCCCGCATCCTCCTCATCCTCCTCATCCTCGTCACTGGGGTCCCAGTCCTCCCTGGGTGCTCTGGCCGTCGCTGTGGTCGCTCCCCCACAGGCGGTAGAACTGACTGAAGTCCACGTAGGGCGGCACCCTGCCCGTCTCGTCGGGCTGTGCCGCCTGGCTTCCCCGCTGGCGGAACAGGCTCCCGTCTCCCGAGCTGGAGCTGGAGCTCTGCGTCTGGGTGTTGGTGGATTGGAGGGTGGCTGTTGGGCTCTGACTGCTGGGAAGAGTGGAGGGGTAGGAGGAGGAGAAAGGTGGGTGGTCGGGGAGGGTGGAGGACAGGGAGGAGAAGGGTATGAGGGTTGGAATAGAGGACGACGAAGTGGGGGGCCCAGAGTAGATGAAGGAGTCCGCATCGTGGGTCGACAGACAAAGGAGAGAGGTGGAGAGGTGCAGAGGGCGGGGGGGAGGAGGTGGAGGAGGGGTGGCGGGCAGGGAGAAGAGGGAGGTGGAGAGGGGCAGGGGAGGAAGGGGGGAGAGGGGGAAAAGAGGGGAAACAGGGAGTTCAATTATGGGCTGCAGGATGTCGACGGAGGTTTGGCAGGTGCTGCGGTGAAACGTGCTAGAGGGGCAACGGAAAGGAGGAGCGAGGTCAGGTGAGTGCAGGACGACGGGACAGATATCGGCAAGATTGGTGGGTGGGTGGGGGGGTGACGGGGGAGTGGTGGTGTGGGGCCCATGAGGAAGAGAAATATAGATGTGAGTCAGATAGTGAGCGGCTGACAGGAACAGAGCAGACGTCCTAAGGGAAGAGGAGGACAGTGAGAAGTAATCCTCATGGACACCTGAGCGGAGGGCAAGGAAGGAGAAAGGGAGCGTGAAGTGCAGGTAAACCAGAGCTGCTCTTTCATGTTCAGTCCTATTATGCTGCAAGTAGAGTCGAGCTGGCGATCTACAAAGCAAAAGGCACATTCCGGGGACACCTGTCCATCCTCCAAGCTTTTGATATTCATGAGACGTACACAGCATTAAAACCAGTAACCAAGTTTTTTTTAAGCTGGTAACTGTGCCGCTGTAATGTACATGCGCTTTTTACTTCCCCCGCAAAAATTAATGAATCGTACACGAGAGATAAAGAGAACAAGCGCCCGAGATGCGATAAATAAAAAGAGTGAGAGGAAACACAGTCACTTTGATTCAAAATTCAATCTACTGTTTGAACATAGGGGAAGGGGGAAAAAAAGAAAAAAGAAAAATCAATCGGTAGTGATTAAACTGGATTAGAAAGTCTGTGTAAAACATGCACTCGCTCTGATCTATTGCATCCTCTGTCGCTCTGTTGGTAAATTAAGTTATTATTTGGGTTGTTCTTGTTAATGCAAACTACAGGAAATCACGAGCAACGGCAATTGAATGTCATGTTACTTTTTTTACACTGACGTCAAAGCAGCTGTTGGTACAATTATTAATTTCTTGTGAAAAGCATGAATGAGCTCCCGTGTAACATGTTCCTGCCAAACACAGTAAATCACGGTAAAAATTACACCCCCAGGGCGTCACTGGTGTAATTACATCTATGTACTTCCGCTACAGCATATGGTACACAACGTATGCTTATGGGAAAATTCAATACTGAAATATTTTTCCAGCTGCACTTGATTCATCTTCCCCTTCGGCGCCGTGAGAGGAACCCGGGCCTGACACACTGAACACATGGCAGAAACAATGGGGTAGTGAAAACCATGTTCACACATAAAATCAGCATGGGTGGTGGAGGGACACGGAGAAGTGAAAATCAAGCTTACCTAAAAACAAATATGACGAGGGAGGGGAGGCGGGGAGTGGAGTTGAAAATCTTGCTTATGGAAAATGCACCAAACAGTTAACAGTAGGGAGGGAAGTGATGAGTCAGAATAACCCAGAGTGAACACAACAGTGCGAGTGTTACATGGGAGATAATACTATGCTTATTCAACCACAGGGTGTGAAAATCAGTTTAGTGAATCAAAAAAACGCAGCAATAATGAGGCAAAAAATGAATAAATATCAAGCTCATCCAGGGAAAAGAAGGGGAAAAAAAGGATGCAAAGGAGTGATAACCAAGCTTACCCTGACCAAAGATAGGTGCGGGAGGGGACCAGGAGCGAGAAAAACCAAGCTTACCCTGGTGTGGGGGTGCCTTCCTCTAAGGTGGAGGCGGTGTTGGTTCCGTTGGTGAGGGTGCTCTGGGAGGGCATGACCAGCGAGAGGGTGACGCTCGTTTTACTGGTGCTCTGGCTGTTGGAGTAGGGCACGGACACGGGGTAGATGCGACCGCCTGGAGAGACAGGACAGGAACATCAAAGAAATTCAATTAAATTCATACACAATCGCTGAGTCCCGATCATTCAATACTGAGCCATTTATAACGGGTCACCAAGCAATAAGTTAAAAAGCTGCCGCTCCGTTGTTTCGAAACAAAAACTCCAGAGGTACATCAGGGTTGTTTTTCCATTTTTTCGCAAGTGCTATTATCAAGAAAAACAAAGTGAAACGAGCGTGCATGCTCAGCACAAAATGGGCGTCTGGGGAGCCCAGAGTAAACTGGATGTTTTCTGCCCGGGCCTCGTTATACTGGCTCGATGTGATATTTGCGGCTGCACCTCTCAAAAATCTTTGTTTATCCCTCAGAAAGGCCGGCCGCTCAGAAGCGGATAAACCTGGTTTTCATTCGAAGTGTAAATCTTTAGTGGCGTTAGCATTTTTTTCCTTTTTTTCCAGGCATAGGACTAGTTTTAATCTATGAGGAAACCAGCCTTAGAAGTTTATCTAAATAGCCACCTGGGGATTCAAACCCTGGAACTTTGTATTCACAGAAAAGGCGACTTACTGACCTCCCCCTGGGGAGACACCCCCCCCCCCACCAGAAAAATTCAATATTGTTCCAATTGCCCTAAAATGTTCCAAGGTCTTTAACATTGGGTGTCTGCTGATTCCAAGTCCAATCAAATACTCACCGTATATCTTCCTGAATGCTGATTAAATACATATCGGACACACTGAAATAACAGCTGTAGCTACTAAACTCTGCACACTTTTCATTTTTCAAAAGCTGCTTGAGCCAAGTGCTGCAGGTCCTCATTCAAAACCATAAAGCTTATAACTTTCAATTAGTCAGATGATACTGATCCTTTAGGGTTGGTTCAGGAGGCCTCTACCTTTAATGACGCTCATACTCTGAAGTCTGATACCGTCCTCTGCAATAAAAGTTCTAATGGTTTAAATAAAAAAGGCTTAAACTAATTAGACGTTCCTATAAGTTTAAAATGGAGGGGTGGTTTTCAACGGGGGGGGGGGGCATCATCAGGAGGGTTGCAAGATGGTCATCAAGAACAGCAAATATAATTTTTCTAGTCTATGTCTATTTTTTTGGATGTTCATCTTTTTGTTCATCATTTCCTTGAAATAGTAGTAGTTTTATCTCTTCAGGCCTCTGAAAAAAAAAAAAAAAAAAATCTGAGGAGTTTAGAAGTCATTTTTTTGCTTGAAGTGCTAATAGCCCATAAAAATATGTGACCGCTGACGTGTTTTCGAAAAGGTTACGAGGCAGGAACTTTTGGAAACTGCTGACAGACCTTCTGCAATTTTAAACGTGCTGTTTAAATTTGAATAATACATTTTTCACATGCCTCTAAATTCTGAAAGTTTTAAACAGGGAACATTTGCGTTGGCGGAGCCAGTATGGAGGTCTGTCCCTGGACAAGCTTTTTTTTGTTTGTTTTCCCTCGAAATGCAAACCAATCCCAGAATGTCCTTTCCTACCCTGCGTTGGCGTGAGTGCGCCATCGGCCAGCGGGTAGTTGAGCGTGCGAATGAGCAGGGTCATGTCCTCGTGGCGAGAACAGTAGGCCGCCCTCTGACGGCCGGACACGTAGACGTCGTGGTGCAGCCGCTTGATGCGCTCCACCACCGACTGTGCCACAGCCTCCAGGCTGGTCTGCTGGGCCAGCTCTGCAGCTACCATGGCAACAATTTCCTGCAGCGACAGCGGACGAGAGAGGGAGTCGGAGAGAGTTATACAGTATTGATGTCGGAATCGAAAAAGTGAGGACGATGAGGAGGATGAAAAGAAAAAAAGAAAAAAAATCGGAAAATGAAAGAGCAGGCAGGGGGAAAACAAGAAGCCAATAAAGCAAAAAAAAAAAAAAAAAAAAAAGAAAATTCAATAGGTGAGGGAGAGAAAACAATAATGGATGCTCAGACTAAAATGGCTTTGAAAAAGGTTCTTGAACTAAAAAGAAAGGGCAAGGGAAAGTAACAGAAAAATGACATCAACGAAAAGGGGAGGGGAGGATGAAAAGAAGAACAGGAAGGACGAAAGGAACTGAACAAACAGGGTGTACGTTTTTAAAAAGAGGGAAGAGGAACATTAAAACAGAGATTATAAGACAACAATCCAAAAAAAAAAAAAAAAAACAAGTGGAGGGAGGGTGGTTCAGGTGGGAAGAAATCTGTCAGGATGGATGCACCGACCTGATTGGCCTGGTCGGGGCCGTGGGCGGACTCGAGGGCATTGATCAGACCCTCCGACATGAGCAGCAAGAAGCCCGTCACGCTCTCCAGCGACTGGCTGCCGTGGATCTCCGGCTCGGCAATGACTGGCCTCGTCTTGGCCGCACTGACAGTGGGGGCACAAGATAGATATACGAACGGATAGATGAATATCTGGGAGAGGGGAAGAGGCAAACGGGCAAGGGGTGGGGACTGGACGGACTGGAAAACAGGGGAGACGGAAAGTTGACAGGAAAAGTTCTGAAATCCGGGTAAAAGGCAGAGACCGGGAGTTGGTAGGGAAAGTGTCGGAGGGAGTAACTGAGACAAAAGGACAGACATAAGTGCACCAGACCAAAATACAATAAATCCACCTAATCTCATCCAACATCTTGCTTATACTTTGACCACACCGAATTTCCTGCACTCTCCTCGATGCCACTGAAGAGGTTTCTATTGTGTCTTTTATTGAGGATCATAATCAGAATGACTCAGATACGCGAGCCCGATTTGCTTGGCCCAGAACAGCGGACAGGAACAGGAAATTAGGCGTGGGCCAGGTCACCGAGTTTCAAGAGGCTCTAGCTTTGGTAAAAGCCAGGGCTGGAGCAGAGTCAGATCTGATTACCAAAGCCTTCGTTGTCCAGGTACTTGCTGAGCACCACATGCTGACACAGGCAAAAAAAAAAAAAAAAAAAAAAAAAAGGATCCTGCTTTAAACGTTTCATTAGTTGCTCCAGTTTCCCCCTCGAAACCGCGGTTCTTAAAGGAACGGTGCGGCATTTAAGGGGGAAAATCGCTGAACCCTTTCTCGCCCTGGGGGGAAATGAGAAGACTGATACCACTCTCTGGTTCGTATGCGAGATTTTAAAGTTGGACCAAGAGGGCGAAGGGCTTAGCTCAGCATAAAGACTGGAAGCGTGGAGGAAACAGCTTGCCTGCCTCTTTCCAGTCAAGTTTGAAAAGAAAAAAAATAAAATAAATAAAAACAGCCTCTCAGCACAACTACAGCTGACTAATTAACACACTGTATATCTCATTCGCAACTCTAAGCAACCGGTGGTGACTCGAGGAAGCCACTGGGCCAAGAAAACGGTTACAGTGGAATGACCCTGTTTGTTGATTAAACAAGATAAAACGCAGTCACCAGTTGGCTTTAATTCCTTTGGTCAGCAGATTTTTCGACTGAGAAGAGAGCCAGACAAGTTGTTAACCAGCTGTCTCTTGTCTAGGGAAAACAAAAAACAAAAAAAAAAAAGAAGATGACCTCACTGATTCAAAAATAGAAAAATGTACTTGTTACTGCTGAATTTGATTTTATTTTTTATGCTTTTTTTAAAATTAATACTTCAGAATATTTCTTCTGATCTTTAATGGCAAAGAAACATGGAAACCCAAAGTGAGACATGGAAGGAAATAAGAGGCAAATGATGGACAGGCAAGAACTGTAGGTCTGAGTTCATTGGTTCAATATAGTCAATAAAAGAAGGGGGAGCAGGGGTACAAAAAGTGCTATATGGACAGAATGTGTTTTTGTGAACTGTGGCTTCACCTGAGCAGGTCGATGTCGCCATAGTTGAACTTGACCCTGTAGTCTCCGAGCCTCCTGGTGCTACTCTGTCCCGCTATCTGCCCCGCCTGCCTCACACGAGCTGCATCCACGCCTGGAGGAGACGGAGAGGCATTGGAGGGGGAGGCCAGAGAGGAGCATTAAGCGGGGGCACGGATGGTTGACGAGTTTTAAGGAAGGGGGAGGAGGGCGAGGAAGAGATTTTTCGAGGGGAGTGAGAGGACAAAGCAATAAGACAAGAGCAATAAGCAGGAGATGGAGTTGAGGGGGGCAGGAGGAGAGGGAAGCATGTGTGTGTATTTGTGTCTGGATGAAAATATCAGGGGCGAGGTCACCTTCAGCTGGGTTAATGGAATGAGCGCCATTTCGTTTAAATCATTCAGAGACGAGCCTCAACAGCAGAATAATTATGTGACTCCCGGTCGGCAGAGGTGGGGGGGGGGGGGGGTAGAGCTCTGCCTCCTCCTCCTCGGACAGCCTGGCATGACATGCCAGGAAACAACGGCGCTAACTCCCCATTAGATTTATTGCAGGCGCCAGGCCGCATCTAATGCCTCTTACTCTGCAAAGTTAATCACAATGTATGTATTTTCAGTTGCATATACGTCCCTGCTTATTGGACCATTAGCTTGTCTGTCTGCCGCGGTAAGACGGCTCCAAGCACATCTCTACGCCGGCTAGTCAGCGCTAATGGTCGTGTCTCTGTCGGCCTGTATATCCTGCAGAGAATCCAGGGAAAGTAATGTAAGGTGTGAATGTACTTAGGCCGAGATTGCTTTCTGTATTCATATTCTCTGTATTCAATATTCTGATGGAATATTCAAATTTACAAACAAAATTAACATTTTATCTTTTAAATTTTTTTAATAGTGACCAGCTTTTTGTCTGTCTTAGAATTAATTTCTGTCTCATTAAAAAAAAATTATTCAGAGCAGTTAGAGTACGAGAGGAAGGAGGGCAGCACTGCCAAAAAAAAATCATCTGCTGAAATGTGGATGTGGAGTATGTAAGATATCCGTCTCAGTGGGTGCTGGGGCCTGCTTGGCTAAAATGTTCAGTAAAAAAACAAAAAACAAAATGTTATATTTAAAATTCAGGTGAAATCAGTGTCTAAAATAAAAGAAATCGGGATGAGTAGGGAAAAGTAAAACCTAGGACATGGTTAAAGTGCAGAGAAGGTACCTTAAACTAAACCAAAAAAAAAAAGAAGATGACCTCACTGATTCAAAAATAGAAAAATGTACTTGTTACTGCTGAATTTGATTTTATTTTTTATGCTTTTTTTAAAATTAATACTTCAGAATATTTCTTCTGATCTTTAATGGCAAAGAAACATGGAAACCCAAAGTGAGACATGGAAGGAAATAAGAGGCAAATGATGGACAGGCAAGAACTGTAGGTCTGAGTTCATTGGTTCAATATAGTCAATAAAAGAAGGGGGAGCAGGGGTACAAAAAGTGCTATATGGACAGAATGTGTTTTTGTGAACTGTGGCTTCACCTGAGCAGGTCGATGTCGCCATAGTTGAACTTGACCCTGTAGTCTCCGAGCCTCCTGGTGCTACTCTGTCCCGCTATCTGCCCCGCCTGCCTCACACGAGCTGCATCCACGCCTGGAGGAGACGGAGAGGCATTGGAGGGGGAGGCCAGAGAGGAGCATTAAGCGGGGGCACGGATGGTTGACGAGTTTTAAGGAAGGGGGAGGAGGGCGAGGAAGAGATTTTTCGAGGGGAGTGAGAGGACAAAGCAATAAGACAAGAGCAATAAGCAGGAGATGGAGTTGAGGGGGGCAGGAGGAGAGGGAAGCATGTGTGTGTATTTGTGTCTGGATGAAAATATCAGGGGCGAGGTCACCTTCAGCTGGGTTAATGGAATGAGCGCCATTTCGTTTAAATCATTCAGAGACGAGCCTCAACAGCAGAATAATTATGTGACTCCCGGTCGGCAGAGGTGGGGGGGGGGGGGGGTAGAGCTCTGCCTCCTCCTCCTCGGACAGCCTGGCATGACATGCCAGGAAACAACGGCGCTAACTCCCCATTAGATTTATTGCAGGCGCCAGGCCGCATCTAATGCCTCTTACTCTGCAAAGTTAATCACAATGTATGTATTTTCAGTTGCATATACGTCCCTGCTTATTGGACCATTAGCTTGTCTGTCTGCCGCGGTAAGACGGCTCCAAGCACATCTCTACGCCGGTTAGTCAGCGCTAATAGTCGTGTCTCTGTCGGCCTGTATATCCTGCAGAGAATCCAGGGAAAGTAATGTAAGGTGTGAATGTACTTAGGCCGAGATTGCTTTCTGTATTCATATTCTCTGTATTCAATATTCTGATGGAATATTCAAATTTACAAACAAAATTAACATTTTATCTTTTAAATTTTTTTAATAGTGACCAGCTTTTTGTCTGTCTTAGAATTAATTTCTGTCTCATTAAAAAAAAATTATTCAGAGCAGTTAGAGAACGAGAGGAAGGAGGGCAGCACTGCCAAAAAAAAAAATCATCTGCTGAAATGTGGATGTGGAGTATGTAAGATATCCGTCTCAGTGGGTGCTGGGGCCTGCTTGGCTAAAATGTTCAGTAAAAAAACAAAAAACAAAATGTTATATTTAAAATTCAAGTGAAATCAGTGTCTAAAATAAAAGAAATCGGGATGAGTAGGGAAAAGTAAAACCTAGGACATGGTTAAAGTGCAGAGAAGGTACCTTAAACTAAACCAAAAAAAATAAGGATAATTCCTGAAATAATTACGGAAAAATAAATCTCAACTGAAGAAGTGCACCAGGCTAACTTTGGTCAATGTACTATGTAATATTCCAGGTAAATGTCTGTCTATCTGCATCTCACCCAGAGCAGCCAGTCTCTGCAGCTCATCCTCGTTGTCGGTGCTGTGCGGCCGGCCGATCTGGAGGACCTGGTTCTGGCCGTCGCTGCTGGACTTGCACAGCAGGGCCCTGTTGTTGCCTGGAACCAGAGCAATGTCCACAAAACTGGAACGTGAACTGGTGAAATTGGACCACAGTCTGAACTAAAATATATATATATATATATATATATAAAATTTAGGGTCAGTTACATGAGGTAGAACCGATTATGGACCAAAAAAGCCAAATACCTGTGTAATCTAGGATTTCAACAAGCATGGACAGGGAATACTGGGTTGGGATGAGGCTAGAATATGTTGATTTTATATTAAAAAGCTACAATGAGCTTCCAGGGTTATTAGGGAATTAGGGAAATTAAAACCTGGCACAATCCAAAACCAACGCCAAACAGTAAATCCTGCAAAGCATGTAGACCCTCTGCGCGGTAGATATTTTTTCTTGTCACAGCAGCGCGCTCGCAGGTGCAACTAATACCATTAACGATGGACCCAGGTCCAGGTTTTTCTGCACGCCTGCTGAATGCTTACTGGGGACACTTAAATGGAATGGAGTCAAAATCAATAGGTCGAAACGTCCGCTGCAGAAAAGGCAAATTCTAGGGCTCTACAACATAGAGAAGTAAATGGAGTGCGGCCATTAGTCTTATCACTTAAACCTTTGTTCAACAAGTCAAACGTTCTGCTGCTAAAAACCTCCACAACGATCTCATCTATAATGTTTTTACTTATACGGTCAGATAAGAGCTGATTCAACCCTGTTGGATCTTTTGAGGCTGTGTGCAGTCTCAGTGCTAAATGAGTTTCTGTTTTTTTAGTGGTTCCATCCCCTTTACACAAGAGGGGGTCAGGATATTAAAAACACGTCAATACAATGTGGTTTAATATGATACCAACACTAACTGCAGCCTCGGAAATGAGCACAGAGCTTTGTCTCTGACACAGTATCAATAACAGGGGAGAGGATTTACTGCACTACAGTTGTATTAGATGCAAATTATTGTTCAGATGTACCAAATGAACTGGTACCTCAAGCTGGAGCCTGAATGTAAAACCATTAATCAACTTCATAATTAAAATTTATATATAAAAAAATAAGAGAATGAGATGAACTGTAATATAAAAGTTCAAAATTACATTCTTCATCTTTAACCCCTATTCATATTCATGTGGCATTTTGGCTCCTAAATTTTTCCAGACATTAATGATGCAGAGACACAAAAGCTCTGAGGTGATTCACAGACCCAAACTTTAGCCGATTAATCTGCTGGGACGCGGTTGTACTTTTATAAACGCTAAATCTTAATCACTGGCTAACGAGGCCACTTCCTGACACACGAGTTGACCAGGGACAGATCGGACCAGTGACTCTTTTTACTTTCATATTAACATTTTTAAGGCCACTGAGGAGAAGCCTGGTGTAGTACCCAGAGTCTGTCTTCTGCAGACGAGGCCGTCCAAACAGTCAGGTTATAGTGAATTCCTTTCCTTTCCTTTTGGGGCCACCAGGCCTCAGCCTGTCTAACTGTGTGTTAAGTAAACAGTGTTGACAGGATATTGCAGGTGTTTAATACTAATTTTTTAGTCAGATAACTCAATGTTTTCACATATGAAAATGATAACCAGGATTATTGAATGGACAGATTAAGTTGTAAAGCTGAATTGCGGCAAAGAGTAGCCAACTATGCCTTTTTCATGTCCATATATCATTGGCCGACCCCCCACCCACACACATTCCCACTCCCAGCATATCAAATTATGGGTCATATGACCTTAACTGTCAAATATATTCCACATCAACACACAGCTGGGAGTGCTTTTTAGAGCACACTTACTCTCTTGTTTACACCTCCCCGGGATTCATATTCTGGCAACTCTGAACTCTTAACCCTCACACAATGGGCCAGTGGGGAGAACAGTCCTCCTTTCTACCCTCTAACCGCTACTAATTACAGCCCCCCCCTCCCTTTTTTTTTAGCTCTGTGCCATGTCCTAGGGGACAAAAGAAACTGGAATCTCAGACGAAGGGTGAGGGGCTCTTCTCATTGGCTGACACAGAATCAAAAAGGTAACGGGGAGTGAGACCTCACATTTAGGGGATCGAGGAAACACTCCTAACCATAGCGACTCAGAACGAGTTCAGTAATAGAATGACCTTCAAACCCTTGATTACTGATTAAACTGAGTAGGAGAAGACACACAGTACCCAGTTGCATGAAACGGGCCCATTCTCCAGCAGCTGGGGGTTGGTACTTTGTATGAAAATACTGAGGATTCTTAAGTTAGAGACACCTGGAGACGATCGTGGCTCCTCGGGGTCTCGTGACTGTGCCTGTGTCAACGCCTGTCTCCCAAAAGCCTCGTCTGACTTTCCTCGCTGTTAAATGGATTCCGAAAAGGCCTGCAGGTCGCTGCACTAAAATATCGATGACAGATGCTTCTATTCTGTTCTGCAGCTTAAGGCGTCAGGTGGGAACGTGTACGCACAAACGCATCCCACGCACGTTTAAAAGAAACTGAGAGCAAGCCACTGTATCGCGCCACTGCCCCTGCAGCTGTTGTTTCGCAGGAGCTCGATTGGCAACAGGAATTAAAAAAAAAAACAAAACAAAAAACAAAAAAAACCCAAATGACCAACATTGTCAGTATGGTTTGAATCAGGAGAGTCGAAATGACTCCGACATCTGTCTGAAGGCCACAGAAAACAGAACCTGTGGGAGCAATTTTCTGGTTTTACTGTGGAAATAAACTTTTTGCACAGTGTGTAAAACACATGCTTGCTGGCAGGACTTCCATTGTGTCTATGTGAGACCTGCTGATTTTTGTTTAGTCGCTCACAACCATGGCAAATCAGCAGTTTTTTTTTTGTAAAATCTAGCAAAATAATCTCAGTTATTGTGTGGGATAATTTTTCAAGAGCAGGAAGCCAAATCCCTAACAGCACAAAGGGTGTTGTTCTGTAGCTGCCGTTGACCTTATCTTTAAGCGGATCTTTGCAATATAAGTTTTACAAGGTACTAACTATAATCACATAGCATCTAGTAAGGAACAAGGAACAAACAAGATAAAAAGCTTCACCTGAAAGACATATGCTTGATGCATCAGGATATGAAATAAGCATGAGGGAGCCCCCCCCCCCCAAAAAAAAGCCAGCCCTGCCTGAAGCTGATGCCGCGCCTCTAGCATTAGCTTAAACGGTTGCTATAAATAGCGCCAGTGTCCTCTCTCCGGAGAGGCTAAAGGAGCACACGGGTGATGAAGGGCTTCACAAGAGGGTTTTCCTTGCTTAGAAATTCTCACTTCAATTCGAAAGGCCAAATGACATTATGTACCAGTTTTGTGGCATTGCTTGCATTTACCAACCCAGTTTCAATGATTCTCCTGATATTCAAAAATGACATGAATTACTTGGTGTTTTAAAATCAGTGCCAGTTAAAGTGAAATAACCTTCCTCCAGGTGCACGTCCCCTACTTAGAGTCTGTTTTTACAGCTACTTTTTTCTGTTGTAGCTAATATCTGCAATGAATTGCCTATCAAACAAGACTAGGTCAAAACCTAGTATTTGGCTGGACCACGCTTTATCTGTTTGCTTCTCTCCTGCTCTCTGTGCTAACACATAGTTATTTATTACAGCTGAATTCCCAATAAAGCTGTTCTCATTAACATGTCTTTCTGTTTCTGTTGTCAGAACACAGAAAAACTATGAAATAATGACTGAAACAGGGCCCATCAAGATGACATGTTAACCAGCAGTTACTTCCAAGCTGCTTGTCTGCACTGTTGGAATCCTGATTGAATAACCAAACATCATTGGACACAATCACCAGATACACAAGTTAAAGACAACAGCTGTGCTGTGATTTCAGCTGTAATTACCTATAAAATTATCCCTCAGAGAGAAAGTTAAAAACTCATTTGAGTCTGTCAGCTTCTGTACAGTCCGTTGTATAAGACACATAGAGAGGTGTGTCTGCAGAAGGAAAGCCCGACCTTGCACTCACAGGGAAATACTGGCGACTCTCTGCAACGGAAAAGTACCTAAGGGTTGTCCAGTGAGCCAGAACATTTGTTGCTTGGTGCTTTTGCAAATGAAACTTGTAAAAACGAGTCTGAAAAGTTTACAAATCTTGCGACACAGGCACCAAGTTGGCAACGCTGTTTGCAAATGACCCACTGATGACGCAACACAAACCATTTCAATCATTTCAATTCATTTTGAAAGAGTAACGGTCAATGGGGAAACTCCAATGCTCAAACTAGGTTTGGTCTTTCTGTTAACTTGTCTCTGCTTTTGTTTGTCACATAACTATTATTCACAATTATCCAAATATTACCTTACGAGCTCTACAAAAACAAAGAATTCCCAACAGCAGAAAACCCTGCATTTACTGCAAAATGCAATCAGATAGAACACAGCAGTTTCTGTCAGGTCTAGAAAGCAGATGCTCGTTTTACTTTTGCAACAGCATGTTCCTTGTGTCCTTTTGATCTAAATTTAAGATTTCAGACCCTGATTTATGCCTTTCCTCCCTCATGTGAACAGAACCCCACTGACTTGACTTTTACTTTGTGGTTGGGTCTACACAGATTGCCTTTCAATACCGAAAGTGGGCTCTGACTTTGAAGAGAGAGCAAACTGCAAACCCAAATCTATTTGAAGCCTGACATCTACTGGTGTAAAGCAGATACTGAAGTGTCTGATGTTTTGGTGTCAACCAGATAGTTGATCATTACGAATTAGATGAAGTATCATTACGGTTAATTGCTTTGGTTGCTTATGATGGATCTGTGGTAGCTTTTAATATAAAAGATATAAATCTCAGTATTAGAATTATCGAAGTCAGAATTTGGATATCAAGACAGGTCTGTAAATGGGTGTGTCCATACCAACATTGGCGATATACAGCTTATTGTTGAGAATCAGTGCCACCACAGCTGTAGCTCCTCCTGACACCTCCTGCTCCAGCTCCTTCAGACGCTCCTGCATCTTCTGACTCTGAGGAGAAAGCTGATGGAATGAAACATTCTGACCAGCCGGGAGGAGACATGGAAGACATGGAGAAAAGGGGAATAGTAAGTAAGGTAAGTTTGAAAAAAAAAATGGAATGGGTGGGAAGAGGAGGACAGGAGGGAAAGAAAGAGAGGGGAAGAAAGAAAAAAGGAAAAAGAAAACAGTAGATGCAGGCAGATCGAGGGAGAAAAAGAGGAAATTAGGCAAATGATAAAATTGGAGGTGTGAAATAAAAGAGCATTGAGACATGAGACAAGATGAAAGACAAGCAGAAACAAGGAAAGGGAGGAGTTGGGGGGGAAGGGGAAAAAAAGGAAATCGGTAGGAGGTGAGATGAAAAAGGATAAGAGATGAAGTACAACACGGGAGATAGTGAGCATGAAAGAAAGAGATAAGAAAACAAGAAAAAAAGAAAAAGAAAAAGAAAAAAATTATGACTAGATGTTCTTAATGAAACATCTCACAGCACCAAAATTGACTAACATCCTCTTACAAAAACCGCCCACACCACCAATAATATCAGCACTAAATACGAAGCTATGTGAAGCGGAGAAAAAACGGGAGAGATATCTGACAATAGGCACAATTAGAGATATATTGGGGGGGGCATAGGCATAGGCAGAATGGCAGACGGAGCTAGATCCAGAGGAGGGAAAGCTAAGACGGGGTTATCTAATGAAACAGGCTGATGAGACCAATTAAGACATAAAAAGCTCATTCTCCAATGGCTGAGCATTAGCTCGTGCTAATGCCCGAAATCGGCAGTTGCCATGGAAACCAGTGAAGAACTCCCCCGTCTCGGTTCTCGGGCTTAATCTATTGATATGCTTCACAGAGCGCGTCCATTCATACCTCGTTGTGTGTCGGGACATAGGTGGACAGGTTGGTCTTCTCGGCCAGTGCGTCGCCTATCGTCTCAAAGTAGCTCTTATCCACCACGTCGAACGCCTGCAACAACAAAAACAACAACAACAACAACAACATATAATCTGGACGTGCTATGTGGATCATAGACACCGTTAATGGCAAGCAGATTATCACTATTGCAGAGTTGATAACTGATGACTCACAAATTGGCTCAACAGAACAGGTGGGATCTTCTGTTAACGGAGCTGAAATGTTTACAGTATTTTGACGTCAACGGAATATTAGCGCCCTTGGCATCTTTGCATAATTAAGGCATAAACATCCACACTGCAGAAAACTACCATCTTCTTCAGCTTGTAAATGTGATGCAAGTTTTCTGGCCGACCACCACAAATGTTTTTAAGCTTTGGCAACTGCACAGCTACAGTTGTTTCTGTTTAATGTAAAGCAGTTTGAGCTGCTTTCAATGCACAGACAGAAAATAAAAAGCCATAAAATCTGCAATATACTGAGCATATATTCATTATTAATTTAGCAGTTATCGTCTGAGTGTTTTTATTATGATCACTGATTAAAATTCAAACTGTGGTGCTGAGTGGCAATTAAAGGCTTCATTAGCTTCCGGCAATGAGCAATAGGCTCCCGGAACGAAACCGAAGTTGTAACAGCTGTGGTTATATACATGACAGATTTTTGTATTTGTGTTTATGTCTGCCATCTTTTAGCGTGTTTGACAGGGGGTGGCTCAGTTGGGGAAAGGCGCTATGCAGATGCTAAGTACTTTCATCTTCCAGTCAGGATTTAATTATATTTGAATCAAAATGTGATGACAGCCATGGGTGAAAGCGATGTCCGCTGTTCACCAAGTTTAACGAAACCTCAACCACACAGTCCTGATGAAGCAGTTTATCCGAGTTTGGTATTTAATAAATAATGACTAAGGATGTTTTTTTTTTTAATGAACTTTTTAATCAACTGAATCAAAGTGATGAAATCACTTAGGAAGCATCACATGACACATGCAAAGGCTTTGAAACTCTTACTCTTGTCTTGCAGCACTGCAGTAACCATGAAACCAGCATTAAAAAAAAATAAAATAAAATCAACCCCTTCTAAATGCATAAGTTTCTGAGTAGAGGCTTGTTCAGCAGAAAGCTGGTGTTTGCACGAATATAAAGTAGAACTTCTGCTTAGTCTGCCAATTTTTTCCAAATGTCCATGAATCTTTCTTCCTTTTTAATTAATTTATTAGGTTCTTATTGAGCCTCCGTCTTATGTTTATATCCTATATGCTTTTCTTCTTCCTTTGCCAGTTCCACTCTACCTCCTGTAGCTCCTTGCTACTGATATAGAGTGTCTGAGATGATGTCCTGCTACCAAAAGGAATCAATAAATAGGGTATCCTCACCAGCCAATCCGTCAGTTCAGCTTCTTTATCCCCTGACTGCAGTGTCATACTGGAAGCAGAATGTGTGTATTATGTTATATAGCCTGTGGGGTGTGATAACTTAACCTGATAGACTTTGGCAGAATCAGAACTTTTATCTTGTTCCTCATAACCCTTTAAATAACAATTACACTAATCCCTTTGTGCTTTAATGAAATAAAGGCAGATTCTGTCTACAAGCACTAAATACTATCTGTCAGTTTGGGCAGCTTGTATTCTATTTTTTACTTACAATTAGTAGTTATCATTCATTAATCCTTTTTTTTCGTCACCACTGGAATAATAGGTCACTAAAGGGGCCAGTCAGTTCCTCGCCAACATCTGAGTTGGGGGCTGTGTCTTAAAATTTCTGTAACTTTGTGAAACAGAGAATCCAACAAACACACCAGCTTCATGCAAGAGACAGTCTACATGTGCAGAGGTGAGAGGTTGAGAGCAGGGTATGAATTTCTCTCTCAAGCACAACTAATTGTCGCTTTTTGTGTGTACAATACCTCAAAGACTGTCTGAAAATGTGCACCTTTATTTCAATATTTAAACATCTGTGACATCTCTCCCTCTCTACGATGGTTGGCTTTTCATCCGGCCTTTGAGGCCTAGTTCTTTCCCAGCAACCTGGCTCTTACACTCATAATTGAAGAGACTGAATTATAGATAACAAATCAGCCTTTGATCATGACTGAAAATATAGGCATGTTTCACTCCTATGTTTTCAGTCACTGTTGATGTAAATTAACAGCTCCAGAAGACATTCATATTTTAAATTCCATTAATTTTGGAGTGATAGTGTTCTGAATTTTAGCAGTGGGGCTTCTCTCTCCTTCACATTTAAATCACAGATTTACAGACTAAGAAACGACTGCAAAAATGTAAGAAAACTGATCAATTTCCCACCTTGAAGTGTGAAACTGCATTTCATACATCACGCTACTTGCTTGAAAACACACACACACACACCTGAGTGAGGATCCTGCGGACGTCACTGTCTGTGTGGTTGGAGTTGAGCTGTCCTAGTAGCAGTTCAGCTGTCAGACACTGGGAGGCAAAGCTGGCCACTCTGCTGCCATCGTAACCGTTAAACACCCCGTACAGAAAACAGCCATCCTCGCCTCTGGTCGTTGGTCAAGAACACAAAAAACATTTCTGTTTCACTTCAAGGAGGAAAGACAGTGAGAATTTGCATGAAAAGAAAAAAAAATCCTTCATCCATATGTCCCCACACACGTTAAATGTGTTAACAAATGCCTCTCTCATTACCACCTGCAAAAGCAGGGCTGGTATTGTTTTTACCTTGTATGCTTGTGTGTGTGTATGTGTGCAATCATGCATCAATCAGGGCAAAATGTGCTCCTGGAGACACCTAGTGAAGCAGGAACCACATCATGTAATAATGCATTGATGACTACTGAGTACTTATGGGTCAGAACATTAACATACTGATGAGCGTCACGGCCACTGTGATCCCATAGCAAGATGGTTTCTACTCACACTTGCTTTGCACTTTCACAACCCTAATGAGCAATGGGAAATGTAACTGTTGATAACTGCATGTGGTGGCAGGGGTGAAACACCTGATGTTCATCATGCGCTTTAATCCCTGGTGGAGGAATTTCTATGATGGGGGAATACTATGATATCACATATTGTTTTAGAAAGAGATTTATAATCTACATTTATGGTTCACTATGTTTGAGAAAGAATAAGCCTGGCATCTTGTTTTTTGTTTTTACTCTACGTTACCATAAGGTAATGAGTGGATGTGTATCTCGGGCAGCAAGTTTCCATTACTATGAGAAACTCAAATTTTTAAAGCTGTGTGCAAGACTATGAATCCCTGCCAGTTTAAGGGAAATCTTACAAAAGAGGGCACTAATATCATGATGTTATCACCTGGCAAAACAGCAGTTAGTTTGATACTTCTGCACGTAACAGATATTTATTTAGTATATTATATTTATATAGGGGATTTCAAGATGGTAAAGACTGAAAAAAAGTGTCAACTTTGCATCTGACACAGATATTGAGCATAAGTCACTGCTGTTTCCTCCTCAGCGGTCTCCAGCCTTGACGTGTCTTTGGTTCCTTTTTTTTTTACCTCATTTTCTGTTCTTACTGAAGGCTCACCTGAACCTGAAGTGGCCATCCTCGTTGGGATGGCTCTGAGTTCCTTTACCGTCGGGACTGTACACGCAGTTGGGGGCCGTGCCGACCCCGCACATTTGGCACAGCGGCAGGTCATCTGTCCAGCTCTGATGCTGTCAGGGCAGGAAAAAGGAAAAAGGTGAAAAAAGTCCTTACTCTGCACACAAAAAGTAGAGATTATCTGTTTGCAGGTCAACTAGTAAAAGCCAATATTTGTTTACACCTGCAGCCTTACAATCTCCTGGTACTACCACCAAGTGTTACCAAATGCTATTTCAACAACATCTCAAATAGTAAGATCAAAAACAGGAACCAACTTTCAAACACCATACCATAAAAATACCCTAATCCTTACTTATATGTATGATAAAAGCATTAATCGATGGAAATGACCATTCAGTTTTTTTTATTTTAATTCCCACATCCTACAGTAGAGACCGACACCGTCTCCGCAGGGTGTCAGTGGAAACACCAAACCCAGACCCCAGTGTGACATATGACAGGACCTGACAGGAAGCATACACAGTTATAACAATCACAAACAGCTGAGCCTCTGAGGAACCATGCAAGTGAAACATGCTAACGCGGCCCTCGCCTCACACAAGCGGCAATTTACACCCCGACTTAAGCCGCTCGTTTGTTCAATGTGTTTGTTTACAAAGTGGCTAGTTAGCAGGTTCTGATTCCCGGCTAATTCACAAGGGTGTTTGAAAGATACGCCGAGGCAAAGCAAAGCCGGTACCGGTCACAACCTGCACCTGCTTTAAGTAGCAGCTACTGCCTTTGGTGATAAAACACTAATAAAGCTCAGTGCGTTGAGATTACAGGTGGGGTAGCTAGCTAACTGTTAGCAAACCTCTTCATAAGATCAAGTAAATGAGCTAGTGGGAGCATCACTGAACGACACGGTACTGAACGAAATAAAAAACACGAAGACGACCACCGAGTAAGATAAACGAGACCAAAACCCCGGCGAGTAATGACTCGACAGGGACATTAAAGGTCCCTGAAAGTAGCAAATAGTCGAGTTTTCACTTACACTCTGCATTAAATTCCTACGCTGGGCCGCCATGTTGGATGGGAGTCGTTGCGTTCAAGGAGTCGTCGCAAGTTCCCAATTCGTGGCCGCTGTGACGACTCGCGGTCAACGTAGCTGAAAACCTTTTGACCCAACACATGAATTAACATTTTAACTTTTTCCCATTTCACCCCATAATCGCCGACTTAACACTTTTCTATTAAGCTTTGAAACGGATTTAATGCGCCCTTCTGGGCGTTTTCTCCCCTGACGCCTTGCGGCGTTAGCCTTACCGATCGCTCTGGTTCTCATCGCTCTGCAAAATTTCCGATAGCACCTTAAGGCAGCATCCGTATAAATTTTTTCGAGCTCATAAATCTTCGTTTTTCTATTTCAGATTTAAAAAGCTCCGCTGTATATTTGCTACTGAAAATTTTTAAAGCATAACTTTTAATTAGTTTCATTAAAAACATTAAAGAACGAAAAAATGAAAATAAAAACACCACTTCCCCTTCGTTGCTTTCTGCATCACTTCGGTAACAGCGCCCCCGTATGGGTCCACTATGAACTACAGTAGCAAACGCGACATGTTGCTGATGGCTGTCGAGCCTTTTGTGCATCATTATCATGGTCATAACCTTCTTTGTATTTCAATTCGAAATGTCTGCATCCTGGTGGGATACTAATGAATATATGTGATAATCCATAACTAATATGTTTTTTTTCTGAGAGCAAACATATAGATGGATGATAGACCTATATCAATGTTAATCACTACTAGGTCTGTTCTTTACAGCTTATCACATCCTCAGATTTTAGGAAAACAATCTAATTCTTATCACTTCAGCCCGTAACACACTATTGAGCAGCTCATTTCTTTTGTGCTCTTTCTAGATTGGCTGGATTTTCAAAACAAAGTCAAAGCTCTACTTTGCGAAACGTGTCATGATAGGTGACCAGACTGTGGTTAGAAGATTTACCATGGGAGGGAGACATGTGCCTTATTTCTCTGCCTGACAACAGCTGCTAAGTACCATTACAGGTCTAAAACTCTTAAAGGAGCTTTTTTTCCACGGCATTACTGTTATTTGGTTTGTAAGCATAAAAGAACATTTGAAACCTTTCTTGTACATATTAACAACTTTTACAGGTGGAAGAGTTGACTGTGTATAAATAATAACACTGTTAGTGGCCTCTAAGGACCCAAATGTTAAACGCTAATATGCAAAAAATCCAAGACCAGTCAATCACATCTTTGTCAGTATTTTCTTTATTTTTACTGGTTAAATCCGAACACGTCAAAAACATAAGTTTGTATACAATAATTTTTCTTAAATCTTACCTTGCTTTTTTTTTTTTTTTTTTAAACAGATTTCGCAGAACACCACACATTTCTAAGTCTACACTGTTGTACAGTATCAAGTATATATATGTGCATACATACTTTGATAATTTGGTCACATTTTTTTACTTGCTGTATTTTTTTATAGTTAGTATTATTATCCCAAAAATAAAAACATCTCCTTACCCTGAAAGCAAACATAAAGGATGAGGCATAGATGGCCTCATCATATATCTTATCACAATAACACTCAACAGACCATATATTTTCTTTCGTCTTTTCCGTTTTTTATACAGAACTAGCATAATGCCCTAAAATAAAGCATCATCTCTGTTGAACACTATAATATACTGAATAATAGATTTATTTATATATATATATATATATATATATATATATATATATATATATATATATATATATATATATATATATATATATATTCTTTTTTAATTCTTTAAGAAACGGAACAATGCTTGTTTGTAAATACTCAGGAATTTCGTGGCTGCCTCATCTGTAGTTTTGCTGGAACAAGGTGGAAAACACAATAGAGAAATAACTAGCAGTTCTCCAGTGTAGTAATTTGCCTGTGGAGCTGCTGATTTCATGTAATTTTGAATGATATATAATGAAGTCAAGTGCTCTGTTTTATGTGGGTTGTTTCGTGTGCTCGAGGACGAAAAAGGCAAAATTCATTTTGCTATAATTTATCCCTGAAGATGCAGAAAGAGAATATAGATCCTGTGCATGTTGGGTATTTACTTTATGTTGCCCTGTGTTCGTCGGATTTTGCTTGGCAGTCAGCACTAAGGCAACAGTAGAGGAGAGGAAAAAGCAGGTTCTTCAGGGAAACAGTATAACACAAACCTCCACACACCAATTAAAAAAAAAAAAAGGGGAACAGAAAACAGAGGACACTTTTTGACACACACACTGACACACTCCCACTGAAGTCGGGGGACGGGGGGGGGGGGGGGGTAGTTGCCACTTGTGTTTCTAAGGAGTTGTATCTGTTCCAAATCAAAATACTGTGGACCTGTGCTTGCACGTGTGTGTGCGTGTTTGTTCTTTTGTCGGTTTTTCAACTAACACTGAGCACGGTCGTTTTGCCGTTAGAGGACCTCAGGAGACGAAGGCAATGTGGTCACAAGCAGTGATCTGTGTCACTGTTTCTGCAAAACACTTGACCTTTGACCTCCCAAGTATTTCTAAAGCCCTCAACCCTCCCCTGATTGAAACCCAGTGTCACTTCCGTCCCACGAACCCCTTTCACACCAATGTCCCGAACCTTTTGCTGCTGTTCTACCCGCAGATTCACCCATGATCTATCACCTGTCCCACCCCTCGCTTTAAACCTGTCCTCCCCCAAAGTCTGGAGAGTTGCCCAAGATTTCTGACCTAGAGACGAGTTCTGCTATTCATCTCACAGGGGCGGACGTTTAAGTCTGATAACTGAACTGCCATAGGCGTGAAATGCACTGTCTTCATCAGATAAATGCATAAATCCTTGCATGTTGAAACTGGGTCAAAACTGACAAAATACCGCATTGTTTTGACCCAGTGTTATTTCTTTTCTACATTACTGTTGAGTTATTTTACCAAAAGTTAAATATGGTAACGCTCTTTTTTTAAAATCTCATGCCCCCATTTGTTACTGATTTTTAATAAAATGTATATCCTTTGCGGTCTTGAATGTCATGAGCACACGTTTTGTACATTGAACCATACATTTAAGACAGTTTTAGGGTACTGGCACTGGGTAAAGTTAACCTAGTATTGTGTCGGTTCTTTATTGACCCATAGAAACAACAAGAACTGCTCTAAATTAGAAACGTTGTGCAACATTATCCAGATTCTCCCCATTAAGTATCAACCCTCCAACATCTTAGTAGTCCTGACGCTGGTAGCCCCCAGTGCTGTCGAAGGCCCCGTCGCTGTTTGCCTGGCCCCCTCCTCCCGGGCTCTCCAGGTTGTCCCCGCCAAAGGAGGTGTAGGGGGCTCCGGCTGCGTCCTGGCTGGGGTCCGTGTATTCCTGGGAGAACAGGGCTGAGTCGGCCCCCAGCTTGTACCTCTGGAAGGCCAGGAAGGACTGGCCCGCCTTGGGTAGACGATCGGAGATGGAGAAGGACGAGAGGGCAAAAAAAAAAAAAAAAAAAAGGCATATTGATGGTGATTGAAAGGGGTGGAGATAAATGTTGAAGTAAGAGATGCAGTAGTGTTAAAGTAGAGGGTTTGGGAGAAGAGAGGGAGCAAAGAGACAGAGAACAAAACACTGATTAGTTGGCTAGAAAGCTTGTTAAGCATATTAGAGTCAGTCAGAGCAGGTTAGTTCTTAGTTTACACAGCAGTGCAAAAATGGCTACCTATCCACCACTCGGCTCCACAGCGTGGAACGGCAACACTTTAACGCAACCCCAGTCCACACGGGAATGCAAGTGTGAGGGTTTAAACCGAAATGACTGAGGCTGGGCGACAGTGTCGGGAAGGCAGATGCCACAGGCTCACAGAGCAAACGGGGACAAAAACCACAAGGAAAGAGAGTTGGGTTGATTCAAGCTCCAAGTTCTGGGAGGCTTCAAGAGGAGGTTTTTATTGACCATTGTGTCTCGGCTGACAAGGCGATGCAGACAGATTGACTTTGCTTGGACAGCTTTGACTCTTTCAGTCTGACATCACCAATCTGTTCTGGGTCCATCACATGATAACACATTTTACAGGACTGAACCCTGAATATTTCACATTTGGTTTTTTTTTTGGTTGTTTTTTGTTAATAAGAATGTGGAACATTTTAGTACAGTAGTTATGTAATAAATCCTTTTTATGGCTCAATAGCACATTTCATTTCAAGCCATAAAAATCCAATGAACACACAATAAAACAGAGTAGTACTTCATTTAAGTTGTTCTCAAAACTGTCTGGCTAAACTGAAGTCAATCTCATAAAGCTATAAGAAAAAAAAAACAACCAACTACTACCAACTAAACTATATAAAATAATAAGGGAAGCTTAAGCAAGGATATGCATTGATAGTTGGACATTTAGGGAGATACATTTTGTTTTACCCTCTGTTGGAGAGTTAGATGATTGATATCGCTTAAATGTCTGTCAGTTAAATATAAAGCTACATTCAGCAGCCAGGTTAGATTAGCTTAGAATACAGACTGGAGAGGCTAAGCTAACAAGACACCAGCTGTTGCTAGTATTGATTTAATCAGCTAACTGGCACATAACCCCCGTAGCTATCTGTTTTCCAGTCTTGATGCTAAGCTATGGCAACTAGACACCAGCTCTAGCTTCATATTGAATACAATATGGGTGTGGTATTGATCTTTTCATCTAACTGTCTGCCCAAAAGTGAATAAAAACACTTCCCCAAAATGTCCAACTAGTCCTTTATGACATGGAGTCAGGAGGCTGAGAATGAGGCTTTGGCTGTAGCTTAATCAAAAAGCAAAAATTAATTTTTTAAAAATAAAATTATGTTTTAAGCAATGCATAAATTTATAAATACTCATCACAAAGATCTGAGAAATCATCAGGAATTAAACTAGATTGTTATAGAGCAAAAAACCTCCCTCCTCGATAAGCATGACCCCTTCAGCAGAAGGACAAGGCAAAAACTATTGCGTAAACCTGAAGTAAGAGCCCCCAGGCAGTTATAGCATGAAGAATGAAGTGGCAGCCTAACCTGTAAATTGGGACTACAATTGTTTAATAGCTCCAGGTTTGGTGCTTAAGCTCCAGCTCGAGGGGTTGTCATACACCTCGCTTCCTCGTCAACAACCTGCTGAGCTGCCTGCTTTGAATGTGAAGCAAAAACTGGGCAAAAAAAACCCAAAACCACACGGCAGATGGAGAACACACGAGTATCTGCAAGGAAATATCTTAAAATTCAAGAGCCTGATATTCAAACATTCAACTTATATGATTTTATCTTCTCACTTTTTTTTCTATATAAATTAAAAAAAAAAAAAAAGATATGAATAGTGGTACTAGTTTTTTTGGTGAGGAGCTTTTTTAAAATTCCACCATTCAGACCACTTTCCGAAAAGGGATTATAGGAATTTCAGTAGGCGTTTAAGGCAAATCTCAGCATTTGGTGATATAATTGTTGAGT
Source organism: Istiophorus platypterus (assembly GCA_016859345.1). Classification (NCBI taxonomy): domain Eukaryota; kingdom Metazoa; phylum Chordata; class Actinopteri; order Istiophoriformes; family Istiophoridae; genus Istiophorus; species Istiophorus platypterus. The sequence goes on along the minus strand of CM029114.1, from coordinate 4,176,756 downwards.
CACTGGAATTGATTAAATACTGACTCAACCCACCTACATATACATTATAATTACAATGTGCTTGAGTCAGGCAGTAAGTTAATTTTATTATGGTAGGAAAAAACAGTGAGCAACTTCTTACTGGCAACAGCAGTATTTGATGTTACTGGGAGTGTGTGGGGATGGGGTTGGGTGTGGTGGGGTTTGGGGGCGGCCGGGGGGGGGGGTAGGAGCAGAGTCAGACAAAAGGTTGATGAGGCTGAGGAGGGAACAGCTTGATGTATTCCTCTTCAAATGACACATTCTTTAACTTCTCCATAGAGAAGAGAGTCTGGGCGCCCTGTTGAAACAACATCCACACACTTGATGAGTTCACATGTACACAAACGCAAATTAACATGTTCACACACATCCACACACTACCCCCCCCCAAAAAAAAAAAGATGATGGAAAAGCAGACACACACTTCACATCTATATAGCTCAATGTGTTCATTGGAAAAGGAAGGAGGAAGGGAAAAGCAGATCACAATTTTAGGCTGTGGGGCATCCACAGAACTGTGCCATACTTTAAATAAAAGCGTCCACCTAATTCAGTGTTGGGGGGGGGGGCTTACCCAGGTGAAGATGGAGAAGAAGGAGAAGGTGATGGCTGCCCGAGCAGCGTCGCCTCCTTCCCTCAGCGGGTTGTCCTCATGGTTGGTCACCTGCCACTGGTTGGCCAGGAAGCAGAAACCCACGAACCACATGAAGGACCAGAATGCTGGAGACAGCAAAATATACAGAAACGATGTCAAAAGCAACGGCAGAAATGTAACGAGACACCACCTGAGGTGTAGTATTTTCTCTGACCCACTTTTGGCAATGGGTAGTCTAGACGAGCAGCAGTGAGAGCAATAGTAACTCTGTTCAATAAATCACAAAGACAACCTTATTTTAGACGTTTCAAACAGAATTAAAGTGTTAAAGGAGATGTTCGACTTTTTGGGAGAGTATGCTCAGTTTATTGCCGAGAGTTCGATGCAATCGATACCACACTCATGTCTCCACTCGAAAAATGAAGCTTGAGCCAGCAGTCTGTTAGCTTGGCATAAAGACTAGAAAAAAGGGAGACACAGTTAGCCTGGTTCTGTCCCATCTGCCTACCAGCACTTCTAAAGCTCACTAATTAACATGTTCAATCTTGTGTGTTTGATAAAAAAAACAAACAAACAACCCCCCCCCAAATAAGTGTTTTATTACATTCTAATTAGTGAGGTTTAGAGGTGCTGGTAGGCAGAGTTTTCTTTTTCCTTTAGACAGAGCCAGGCTAGCTGTGTCCCCTTGCTTCCAGTCTTTGCTAAGCAAAGCTAACTGCCTGCTGGCCTGCTTCATATTTAGTATAGAGATTGATATTACAAGAAGAAAAAGAAAAAGTATATTCCCCAAATGTAAAACTATTTCTTTAAAACAAATGGCAGAATCAAATAAGACAGTAATCGATTTTTAGATCGTGTTTTTGTACTTTTTTTCCCCCTTATCCGATTAAAGGGTCAAAGGACAAAGAGTGCCATACACTATATTAATTGTAATGCCCACTTAGACATAATTGTTACTAGGCTACCGGTAAAAAGAAATACCTTTACTTGACACTGACACAGAAAAAGGTGAGGCGAGGAAACTAAATTGTAAATTAAATTGTATATCATCAGCTTGACAATAAAGATGACCATGGAGAAAAATCAACTAAAAAATCAAGGGACCAAGGACTGGCCCCTGTGGAACACCACATGTAAAATGTATGGACAAAGATCAGGAAATATTCCCAAGTGTTCTATCCCGTTGGCCAGTGTTGGCAACCAGAGGAGGAGAGATACATTAAGAGAGTCAAACATTATCCTATCACAGCCACATCCACAGTAGGAAGTGTGGCAGTGAGGGAGGAAACAAATAAAAGATTAATCAGAAACATCCAGGTTCCAATCAGGACACATGTACCAGCCGTCCAACGGCTGCTACAGTAAGGCACAAAGCATCTCATATCGCCAGTGTGGTTGGAGACGGAGAGCAGCCGTACGAGTGATGAAAACGGGGAGTCTATGACAGGAATGGCCTCATTAACCGACTCGACACTTGACTATCTTGTCACCGCATCTGAGTTCACTGCAGTAGCAGTGCAGCAGCAGGGCCACTGGCAGAGACACCAGGAGCCTTGTTAGCGACAGAAGAGTACTCCTCTCCTTATCATCCCTTTCACATCTCCTCTCCCTTTGTTGTGATAAAAACCTAACCATGTATGTCATGTTTTTTTATAGACTGAAAGGAGTGCTCACATTTTCTCTGAGGCTAGGGTATTTTTAGGGCTTTCTTCATCGGCTGGAAGAAACTGTACCGTAATAAGAAAAATTATTATACGCTCCCTGATTCTTACAACCTAATATGTCTAAACCATGAGTAAAGCAAAGCAAAACATAAGCCCCTGCACCGAAGCGTTGCCTTCAAGTAGCAAAAAAATGGTTTTACCAGAAGAAACAGAGGGAATGTATGGGTGTAGAAGAGCATGTACTGCAAAATCATCTACATAAATGATGGTGAAAAACCTGATATGACAACGGCAGCAGTACCAATCGCTGACGGTCACTCCACTGTTTCTCAGGAGTGAATGTAACAGTGGAAAGCTGTCGCTGGCTCACCGTTTCATGAATTTAGAGCACAAGTATCTCTGACTTCAGAATGCCCTCTCAGAACTTTACCACATGTGCTTTCAAAATGGTTGCTATCTATACAAAATACACTTTTTCCAATCTTCTGTGTGATATGAAAGGGCTACCTCCTGGGGCCCCTGAAAATCTACAGCCAACCAGGGAGGAGAGCTATGCAGCTTTTAGCCTCGTTTGGTCCCTTTTGTTCTCTGCTGAGTTCTCTTTACTGCCCTCCAAAACAGCTGGATAAGCTAACAGTGCTATGGGGCCCCAGGAGGTAGACGTGGGGAAAGAGAAGGAAAAGGTTAATTGAGTTAGGCCAGTGCTTTATATTCCCCTGGACGCGATACTGATTCCGCCTCTTGCGACTCACCTTTCCATCTTTGTGACTGATGGAGCAGGCAGTGATTGCTGCAAGTTTCTTTTTTTTTTCATCAGTTTGTGTTACTGCCTCCCACCGAAGCTTGAGATTGTGTTGGTAGCAGAGAAGACTGTTGTACCTGCTGCTGCTGTAATATCATCCCTGTGTTTAGTTATCTACATTGAATTCAAGCTATGATGCCTGGACGATGGCCTAGTCCAGTCATTACTGCCTAACTCGATTGACTAAAAAGTCAATGCCATGTTTGAAATGAATTGTTCTTTTTTAATAATGTTTCTAATTCATCTGTATTGAATTGGGGACGAATGAATGTCACATCATCTGGACTCTGCAGAACTGTATAGGATAATAGAACTGTTCTGCACAACTGTTTTCAAGCCTGTGGAGTTGAAGTTAATTAGTGTTTAAATTGGTTTCAGCTGGTTTTATTTGACCAAGATTATCTATTGAATGTTTACCCCCCAATGCCAGAACTAAATATCTGTTTATTGTGAGTCCTATAGCCTGCTTTTTATAGACAAGCTGTAGAAACTGGACATGTCTCAAAGCCGTCTGAATAGATTTCCATAAAAGGGGAAAGTCCGGAGGCCATTGAGAGACTTACTGGGTGTCCCTGACGTGCTAATCTTCTGGATATGTTCAAGGAGTCAATAAAGTTATTTCTATAAATCATGGCTGTAATGTCTTTGAGTGTTACAGCAAACAGGAGAACTGCGTTGGTGGGACATGTGATATCTGCCTTGTAGTAGTTTATTTTAGTGTCTTTTTGCTGTTATTGCCTCGCAAGCTGTTCAACACTTTGTCAATCTGTTTCGAAGGGGTTATAGAACTTGAATTGATTTTGTCCCAGGTTCATTAGTATCAATTTCTCCACACGCTGCCTTTACACCCCTGTTTGTATGTTAGAAGTGTTTTCAATTCCTATGTTTTTTGCTCAGTGTTGAAGCTGTAAAGTGTTAAAAGAAATCAACGTAAGCTTGACCTGAATGAAAGAAAACATGTATGTAAAGATACTGTGTTCACCTGACACCCCGATATCAGCCAGCACGGCCCTCTTGCGGTCCTTGACGCTGCTGATCTGGGGGAAGTAGACGTCCAGGGCCAGGAAGGCCATGCAGCAGAGGAAGGCCATGGAGCCCATGAAGACGCCATAGTTGCAAGCGTTCTGGTTGCGGTTGAAGATGCAGTACTCCTCCACCTCGTTGGGGCGGTTGATGTAGCCCTCGTTGGCAATGCAGCCAAAGATCACGATGGAGAAGAGCTGCAGTGAAGAAGAAGGGATGGGATGGTGAATAAGAGATGTAAGGCATCCCTTTGTAGCTCATGGTACTGTCAGGACGTTTGGACTTTGGTTTACATTATTGTTACTCTTATGGGCAACACACTCTGGGAGCATATGGTGCGATGAAAGACCCATGTCAACAATTTTTAAGCCCATGCACCTGCGGAGACTGCATGCACATCTGGACCCGCCCGTTTCCCATCATCAATGCTCCACAAAGGCAGTGCTTTCATCACATTTGCTCCCCTTAATTGGCGCAAACCGGCTACCGTGCTTCAACTGCCCTTGGCCATTGACGTCTTCCATCAATGACCTCTGATGTCTGCTACAGACATCAGTGTAGGCGTTGGATATATGTCAATGACAGAATGCTACACAACCTGGCTTGAGTATGTTGCATGGTGAACCAGATGACAACAAATGATGAACAACAGCAGTCTATCAAACGGAGGATTTAGGCATTTACGTGTTACATCATCACGTCTTGCATCATTTGGGACATCAACAGCTCATAATGGAACATCCATTCATCCATTAAATATGGCAAGAGAATTAGAGCTGAAACTGACGACTACTTGCATGATCTATTCATCTGCAGATAAATTTTAAAGATATCATTTTAAAATTTCGGGAAAAATGATGATGGATTTCCCAGACTAAAAGAAGACAATCTATTCTAGTAAAAAAAAAAACCAATCAAATCTAGAAAATTCTGACACTTGAGAGAGGCGGCAACGAGCAAATGTTTGGTATTGTTGCTTTAAAAATGACCAGTCAACTCTCAAAACACTTGCAGATTAATTTTGTCAATCGACTAATTGTTTCAACTCTGATGAAAACCACTGGGAAAAATATGCGAAATTTTTGACAAAAAGTCATTAAATCTAAACTCATCTAACTTCTATTTCTTGACATGGCAATAATATTAATGTCTTCAGTCCTAAATAGTTATAAAAAAGTTATGACATCATCGATCAATGACTTCATCAAGAATTTATTTTTTTTAAATATTAAGTAAATGTTGGCATTAATGTTCCCATGATGACCCAACTGTCCATCATAATGATGCCTCTACCTTAATTACCTTAATCTCTATCAACAGAACGATTTAACGCTATTTTTCCGTTGACTAATCTGAACTCCTTGCTCAGGCTTGTATTCACGTTGTAATGATTCACAGAAAAAGCCCTTTACAGCCGCCTGCCGCAGTCAGACGGTATATTTAGACTGACTGGGTAATTTATGAATAAGAAAACACTTCAGCATGACGCTCTCAGCCCATAATGTCACGACTGCCCCTGCGGGGGGGGGGGTTCATGTATAATCCTTCATATTTTTTTATTTTATTTTTTTTTTTTTTTTTTTTTGTTGTTGTTTTTTTCAAACAGTTTTGCTCAATGTGCCTCCAGGCTTTCTCTGACAATATGGAGTTTGACTGCGGATAACTTGGCCTTATTTTATTTTCCGCTGTTCCGAGATTTAGTATGACAGCCCCGGAACACATAAGGGTATGAACGACATTTAGTGAAAGCTCTTAGGCGAATAGGGACATAAGTCCTTAAAAGTATTGAGCAAACACGCTTCCATTGTGTTTAGTTTGTGGCTCACCAACCTCACCAACAACTGCATTTTGATCAGATAATTCCAGATGCTACAGCGCCAAAATATCTATCGAATCCTGAAGGTGCTGGCTGTTTTTTCTGATCACGGACTGCAGAAGCAAATTGCCAAAATCTGCAGCAATTACATCACTTGTGCTATAAAACTATAATTTAAAGTTAAAATAAATGCCCTACTAACTTCTGCAAGTCCTTCTGCCTTGTCGTTTTTTGCCATCGATCAATTCATAATAAGTGTCATTGAACTTTTTTGCACTGTTGACCTTGGAGTGCCACAGCGGACACTGCCACCCACTACTCAGCTCCAACCAATTTTCACACATCATGTAATATTCCACTCGTTGCAGCATCATTATATCTCTGAACGCCTGATAAGCCTGGACGTCTACACCAACTGGGAGTTTCCCCTCTGCTGCAGCAGTATCTTTGAAAGTAAAACTGCACTTCAGGAGGATGTCAACATCAATTTTTGATCTTTTCCTTTTTTTTTTTTTTTTTTTTTTTTGGGAAATATGCTTGCCAAGAGATAAAATGAGGAGATGAATACCGCTCCCCTTAAAGTGCCTGGGCGGCGGCAGGTTAACGTAGCGTAGCATAAAGACCGAGGAACGGAGGTAGACAGAGAACCCCATTCTGTTTTTATAGGTATTAAACAAGGCGAGATAAAACGTTGTTAATTAGAAAGCTTTAGATAAGTATAAGGGTGGCCCCTCTGAGGAATAACATATCTTAGACTTTTTACTTTATTTTATAATCTTAGACAGACTTTGTGTGACGTTACCTTACAAGTCTTATGGATAAGATTTTAAACAAATATGACATTGCTTACAAAAATTGGTGGTAATCACCAGGGTTATTTCTACAAAACAAAAACTGTCATCGCCTTAATCATCTAAACAACTAAAACAGGGCGTGTCTGCATGTGATACTGATGTGTAACCATGATCTGATACGTAACTTGAGAAGCTTCATTCTCCCCGAAAACGATTCACTTCAAAGACATTTTTAAAGTATCCTGTGTTTATTTCGACACACAAAATCCTATGCGGATGAGGTTTCGCTGGTATTTGCCCGTGTTTAGTTAAACTGGTGGATGAGGCCGTGCTCTCGTGAACCTTATATATAAAATCCACTTTAAACCAAGTGTTTAACAAAAAATAAATAAATAATAATTTTAAAAAGTGCTACTGCAGGGGAATTTTTTGTTTGTTTGTTTGTTTGTTTTGTTTATTTATTCTTATCCCTGCAGCAGGGGTCTGCCCATAGTTGAGGAGGGACGACGGTGACAAAATGGAGTCGACGAAAGGAGGAGGAGGAGGAGGTGGTTACCATGATAGCATCTGGTCCCTTGCTCCTTTACACTGCTCCGCATCCTGCTCCTTTCATCCTCTCATCCTTTCATCCCCTGTTCTTTCTTTTATTTTTCTCTCTCATCTCTTATCTGCCTTTGCCGGGGGGGGGGGGCACAAAAGGCTACAAAATGGAGTCAATAATAGGAGCAGGTTACTAAGATACCATCTCGTCCCCCACTCTCCCACGCACCACGGAGGCATCCTTTTCTGAGGTCATAAATACAAAACCGCACACACACACACACACACACGGCCGACCACAGCGTTCAATATTCCACTCTGCAGTGCAGTGTAGCAGTCGGCTCTTCAGTTGATATCAGTGGATCAGACAACTCCGTCCACCTAAGAAAAAACCCTCAGACGTCTGCACGTGGAGTTTTTTTTCCCCTTGAGGCTTGAGTGATGGATTCGAAATGTGCGTGTGTGTGTCTGCGCGCACGCACACGCGTTTAGAAAGGTGGAGGTGAAACCCCCCGGGGTCAGCGGAGCTGTCGTTGCCTGTCTGCATGATAGATGACGGACGATACAAAAGGGAGGACGTGCCATGGGCAGCGTGCTGCCACCGGCGAGCGCCCGACCGCGGGGGGCGATAGCAGTGGCGTTGGTCGGGATGGGGGCCGCAGCCTGGTTTTCCTCTTTCACTCTTTCCTTTTCTTTACCTGCTCTCAAACCCTTTGTTTGCCCCCCCCCCCCACACTGTTTGCTCCACACTTTTCGAAACCGCGATTTCGCCACGGACAACAAGAGCTCAGCATCTGGAACAAAGAAAGTGACCCTGTTCAGTGACACAGACTTGATTTCAAGTCTTAGATTTTGAGATTTAATCCATTTGACCGTGTGTGTTCATGGGGGGGAGGTTACTTCCTGGAGGAACTCAAGGAGGAACTCCAACCTGCAGACTACGGCGTTCCCCGGGGGAACGACTCGACCACGCGAGTGCATTTCCATGCTTAGGTCCACGAGGTGGGCAGCGGCAAGATGGACGAAAGTCTTGGGGCGAAAAAAGTCACTGGGAGGCCTCAGCGGCGGCAACGCAGCAGCAACGTCTTTCTGCTGCTCCGTCAAACGCTTTGAAATATCTCAACGATTATCCCATGAATTGCCGCAAAAAACTTCACACAGGCATCTATTGTCCCCGGAGGATGAAATCCTAACAACTTTAGCGATCCCATGACTTGGCCGCGGGCGCGACAGTGGGGCTGATATTTGTGCCGCCTCGAGTAGAAATGTCATCCAACGATTGGAAGAATTAAAAGTGAATTTACACACGTTTTTTTGTTGTTGTTTTTTTTGCACTGAACATCCCCTGCTTGGTCAGAAATTTAATAACCTCTCGGCCTCCTGACTCAGCGTCATCGGGCAAAACCTCAGCATGACCGGTCCTTTGTTTTATAATTAAATAATTTCACATTTCTCTCAGTCTCTCAGCCTCACAGAGCCACTGTGTCTGTATTAGTCCTGTTTGGATTATTTTTTAAAAAGATATTTTTAGATCATATTTTTAGGAGAAAGGATTGAAACATTTTTTTTTACTGTAATACGTAACGGACCATTGATATTTCTACAGATAAAATGTGCAAAGCTATTCGGACCAGGCCTCCAGTAAAAATTTAATCTAATCTACGCATTTTGGATTTTTTTTGTAAACAAAAACTTCCTGTTTATCCACACGATACTCAAGGAGAACGATGGAGTTTCCGTCTCCCGTCTTCGACTCCGTTTACCGCTGGTGTTTAAATCCAGATTGTATCTAGATCTGGTTACATTTACATCTGCTATCAATGCATCTCCTCCTTGAGTTCGACTGGGATCCAGTCTCCCCGTCCAGCTCACATCACATCCCGCTGCCGTCAGAGCAGGTAACAACAACCACAAAAAAAAAAACAAACAAACAAAAAGCTGTTGCTTCAAAAACTAAAAAAACGTGCACCAAAGAAATTATGAAGAGCTGCGATTGGCTGTCATACAAGACCGTCTCCTGCCACGTCTTCTTTTTCGCTTCTGCGTCGCAGTGCGACGTTCAGAGGCGCGCCAGCAAACTCGCACAAAAACCGTGGCGGAGGAACTCAACACCGTGGCGCATGAACGCCAGCGCCAACCAGCAGATCGGAGTTGTAATCGCAGGGCGTCGCCTGCACAGAGGTATAAATGCTCCCGACGGCGAGGACCGCGTTCGGTGGCTACGGTGTAGGTTTTGACGCAGAAGCAGAAATTTGCGTTTAGGCCAGCTGAAGAGAGATCAGGCTTTGAGCGGCGAAGGCGTATTCGAGTTCATTTAGAGACAGCGTTGCCGTTGTGCAGTTTCTTTTGGAACAGTGAGTTTCCTGCTCGTTCACAGTTGTTCTGGTCTGCAGACACGGTGACGGTTGGGCATGTACATGTGCTTCCTTAACAAGGGCGGCAGGTGCTGCTGGGGGGTGGGGGGGTAGGGGACCCTGGGAAATAAAACCACCACCAGGGACTCTCTCTCTCTTTCTCTCTCTCTCTCCCTCGCTCTCTCTCTACAGTAATTTCCAGAACCTCTTCTGAAAACGCCCTCACTCGAAATGAGGATTGGTTTTGCCGTGACCTAATCGGGGGTTTGATTATGAAAAAAATAAAAACCACACACACACACACACACACACACACACACACACACACACACACACAAAAAACACATCATCTTCAGGGTCACAATCATATTTACTGTCACATGGCAGGATGGGGGTGGGGGGGTGGGGGGCAGATTGAATTACTGAGCGTTGTCTCCGGCTGCCGGCGGAAATCCAGACGGCCGGAGCATTGTGGGGGGGGGGGGGGGGGCGTCCTTTACATGCGCGTATCGCGAGACACAACGGCCATTTCATGTTTCATACTAAAAAGAAACGGCGGATGTCAGCACATGACTGAACAGACGCGAGGGGGGGGGCGGCGCGAGAACTGCACCGAACCCTCGAACTCGCGGCGTCCTAAACATTCCTCGCTCGCTCCGGAGCCGTGGAAAGCGGAGCATGTGATTCGGTTCACGTATACGACTCCTTCCTCCCTCTCGCCCTCCCCCTCCTCTTCTTCTTTCCCCCTGTGATTATGTCGACGTGACTTCTTTAGGTGTGTGTGTGTGTGTGTGTGTGTGTGTGTGTGTGAGATCCGCGGACAGGTCACAAGGCTTCTGGAGGTGATGAAAGCAGGCACTGTGAAGAACACACCACGTGGGCCTCTGATCTTGTGACCATCAGAGGGTCACTTACAAATTGCACATTAAGGATGCCGATTGCCCGAGCTGTGTGTGTGTGTGTGTGTGTGCTTCTGAAACTTGTGTGCATGCATGCGTGAACGGATTCTCCTGCTTCTCTCTGCTGCCGTTTTTCGTTTTCTGCCGTACTTGCTCCGCGTTGGCGTCTCCCACCCTTTCAAATTTCAAAATCATCCCTCCTCTCTGTCAGTTGATGCATGCGTGGCAAACAGCCCCCCCCCCCCCACCACCACCCTGCCCCCCAGGTCGGCCGCCAAATCATATCGCCGCAGTCCGGCTCATTGTGAATGATTTAGAACCGCTGTTGTGCCGCCTGAAAAGCCCTTTTGGATCCATTGTGAAGACCAGACAATTGAGCCAGGGCCTCATATCTGCCCGGACAAAAATCCCGTTTTCGGAATAGCGGGACACTGCTGAGAGACACAGGGCGGACTGTGGCCCTGGCACCGGATCCTGCCCGGGGCCTTTGTGACCTCTGCCGCCTTCACCGGAGAGTGTTCGCAGTGAAGCAATAAATTGAATCCGCATCCGTGGAGATCTGAGTTAGTCAACCTCTTAATGATTCACTGACGGACTTTAAGGCTAAAATGATATTCGCCTTTGAATTTATGAAGCAAACTGACATGACGCCGTGAATCTAAACGCTTGAAAAACATCAGACTTGACAAAGCATTAACCTCAGATTTTAAGTTGTTTCTTAATGTACCCGCCTTTGGTTGGAGAACGGTCAAGAAGTATTCACGTGTTGGAGAGATAAAGGCAGACCGTCGTGCTAACATCTAATAAAATAAGTACCTGGTTCAAAAACTTTCTGAAGAAGTTTTTTGGTGTTAAGAAATTAAAAAGAGTTTGAGAACAAAGATTGTTTGGTTTAACAAAATTAGATTTTAGGGATGAAAGATGCGAAGTAAGTGGTTGAGATTCCGATCGCGGTTCTAAATGGGGACAACAAGCGCAAATGTCACGATCTTTTGCTTTTTGTATAAACAGAAAGTGACATGCATCACTATGATGTGGATGGCAAGAGCTGCAATCGGTCGGCTTGGTAGCTGAATTTTCCTCCTTATTCGCCACCATGCTACAGACCGTCTTCTCCGATGTCTTCTTTTGTTTCTATGTTGCACCCAATTCAGAAAAAAAACAAAATCACTATTCAACATCTGTCGGCTCTGCTGTTGTTTTCGAATTGTGGCGACACACTTGTGGAAAGTGGCGGCAGAGAGAGCCATTGCCGGGGCATAAGAACACCGCTGCAGAGCGATGCCAACGCAGAGGTGCGAAAGCTCACGACGGCGCAGGCCGCTCGCCGTGGCTACGGCATGGGTTCGACGCGGGAGTGTAAATCGGCCATAAGGTTTGGACCTTTACTTCATGCTAGTTCCCTCCGACGTGAAGCAACGGTAGGCTACTGCAACGGACGCCACAAGATGGAATCAAGCAAACGAAAAGGATTAGATATATGCAGATAAAATGATCCTCTACATTGTAAATCTCCAATTCTCCACTTTCTAGAGCCCCGACCGATTTTGATGATGCTCGCCGGGAGTCAACGGCGAGTTAAGTGGACGGCTGAATAACACAGGATCCCATCTGGAGGATATTATATGCTGTGTACTTATGTGAGGATATGTGTGTGTGTGCGTGGGCTGACTGTCTGACTGCGGCAGAGCCTCATCCCGGACTGGGGATACCTGATTGCTGCTGTCACCATGGCAGCAGCTGCTCGTGTAATGAGAAAGAGAGAGAGAGAGAGAGAGAGAGACCTCATCAAAGTACAAATTCAAGGAGAGCCACTGCAGCACCAAGAGGACGGACACACACAGTCATTAGTGCAGGACGAAGAGACCCACTCGTCCACGTTCGATTCTACCCACTCACTCGTTGACACGCACTCCCATCTCCTCAATATGCCCCCCCCCCATTCAAGTCCAGGAGGAAGTTATCAAGAACGCGATCAGATGATTGCGAGAAAAAGAAACGAGGCTGCGTCGCCCCCCTGTCTGGTAACGCTGAGCCTAACCGAGTCGAGTTGGGGCAGGACAAGCAGTCTGGGCTGGTGCTCGCTCGCTTTCCCGCACTCGTCCTGCTAACTGGCATCACTGGGGGAGGTTTGAGTGCTTGAATCAAAATCTCGCCACACGTTATGTCCAGTCCCCCCGTTGCTTAGCGTGCGCGAAATCGGACTCTGGTCCGTTTCCCTGTGACCGACCTGGACAAACCTGAACCTGGCGAACGCGCTGGAGTTCATAAAGGAGCCTGAGGGTGGTTCCTTTGTCGCGGGCACGCGATCCAGCTTCGATCCCTCCCAGCCAGGCGCGGCGCTCCCAGCTCGTGGATGAGCAAAGTCGGGACGATAACAGCCGGAGAACGAATCAACGTCTGACCCAGAGCGCCGACCGAGTACGTTTACTCCATGATATCCGGGCAGATGCAGAGGGAACCTTCTGCAGGACCCCCCCAGCACATCTGTCCGATGAGAATGTTCTCGTGTCTGTTCTTCTGATGCATTCAGTTTGCTTGAAACTTTTTGTCATCCATGCAAAAACAAGCCCGACCAAAGAGAAAACGTAGGAAGTTCAGCGATTCGTCCATTGACCTGGACACAGCGAACACAAACTGTAGGTTTAAAAATAAATATAGAAATAAACAAAACCTTAAACAACCAGATCATTGGTTCTGCAAGTTCTAACCCATTAACCCATAAATGCTCCTCCATGCATCCGGCCTTTATTCATTTAGGTTTCGTGTGAAAATCCATCAGCAGATTCATAAAAACTAGCTTGAGCTGTGCTGAATGCACATTTTAATCGACGGAGATTCGGTCACATGCAGCGACTTCCTCTGTTCTATCCCGCTGCCGCTGGCCAAAGGTCCCAAACCCCAGTTCCCCCTTTTCTCTCCGACCCCTTGAGATCCTCTCCCGCAGGATGTTACCGCCGCGCAATAAGACAAGGAGCTGGTGGGGCCCTAACCTGGGGCCCCGGGTGGTGGAGTGGGACCCTCCCCCGGTAGCTGTGTGGAGACGTCCTTGGGCGGGAGACTTTACCCCTGAGTTGCCCCCTGATGTATCGTCGGTGCATGAACATGTATGTTTGTAAGGCTGTTTTTTTTGTTGTTGTTGTTATTTTTTTAATATTTGGTGCAGAAGCAGACAGAGGAATTCATCAGTCAACCGCAGTGTCTTCAGATAGCTCACGCGCTGCGTCCGGATTCCGACGAGTGGGCGCTAACCAAGTGTTTGCGTGTCTGTGCATGTTAGTGTTTGTGTTCCTGCTTTACATGAAGCTGTCAGAATGAGCCAGCTGTGGCCTGTGTGTCTGTGGTTTGCTGAGTTTCAAACGGTTACAGAAAATTTACTGACTCTCCCCCGGGCGTCGCTCACGGTTGCCGCCGTCTTCGCCATCATTGCGGCTAAATTCATGACGTTTTTCCCACGTTACTAATGTGACAGCGTTTCAGTGGGAGAGGAAGAAGAAAAAAACAAAAACGGAAGGGTGGAGTTCTCTTCGGCAGCTCTTACGCGTCTGATATGAAATGTCGCTTGTTTTCCAGGTGGTGTGAAAAGTTGAGGGTCTCATGGAGGAGGGCGAAGCGTCTGACGGACCACGAGTTGCAGGAGGATCTGTTTATCAGGACCAATGTGCAGTGTGGAGGTGGTTGTGGTGGGTCGTAGGTCAACGTCTAATTCTTAAAGAAAAGAGTACGAATGCAGCGACCGTCGCTTTCTTTTTTTCACGCTCAGGGCAAAGTTAAACGGCCGAACTTCGATCTGCGGGGAAGGCATGAAGCGGGAAAAGATGGGAAAAGCCACTTCAGGTGTGTCAACTTCGGAAAAGTTGAAAAAGAAAAAAAAAACCTCTTTGTAGAGTCCGGCACAAAGCAGGGGCTAAACGCCACATTTAGGTGTGTAACGATATGATGGATGGTTCAAATTCGCCCCGACGGTAGCAGCTAATCATGGAACGGCGGCGGGATTTAGGCGGAGAAAAAAAAAGAAAAAAAAAAGGAATAAAAAAGAAAAAGCGAAGATCCGAGCTTCCGAAGTGAAATTACGTTCGGTTAAAGACGGATCAAAAGCAAATCCGAAGGCAAAGGGAAGACGGACCCTGACGGTTGACCCTGTTTAGTCTGATCCGATAAACGAATCCTGATTCTTTTCTTCTTCCTTCTCATTTAGGAAAAACTATCACACGCGAAGGGCGGTGAGCTTCCTCCATCTGTTACTATGTTCACCGTGTTTCTCTGCTGCATCCACCCACACACACACACTCACCAACACACACACACACACTCACTCAATCACGCGCACACACACACACACGCACACACACATGCTCGCTTGTTATCACCTCCACAAACACCTCCTAAAGTCAGAATAAGTGGGAGAGAGAGAGAGAGAGAGACCACCATTCAGAAACTGCTCTCTCTCTCTCTCTCTCTCCAAATCTATCTGTTCCTGCCTGAGACCCCCCCCCAACACACACACACAAACACACACACACACACACACCCCTTCACACACATTGTTGACATACCTCATCACCAAATGCTGTGCAGGGGCCGATGGTTCCCTCCCCCACCGTCGGGGTCTTAGCACCATCACGCGAAACACCGCGGCTCTCCGTCCGTGGCCGTCACTATGGCGACGCGCTGCCACGCCGGCGATGTCTCGGGTTGGGGTTAGGTAACCCTAACCCCCAGCGAAGGCAGGATCGCGCTTATGTCGGCATCAAATCAAAACCTCTATCATTAAACATCACGGTTGAGACTTTGCCACCGAAACAATTTGTGGATAATCAATCAGTTAAATGAATTAAACAACGATACTTTTCTTGATGACACTGATCATTTGAGCCATTGGCCAAGAAAAGAGGCTAAATATTTGCTGGTTTCAGCCTCTAGGAACGTGAGATTTTTTTGCTACTTTTCTCTGTTATATATTGTTACAAATTGAATATGTTTGAGATTTGGACTTTTTGTTTGGCTAAAACAGGCTTTTTTCAGACGTCACCTTGGAAATAATGAAACTGTGACGGCCGTAAAGCTTGAATCATTTATAGCCTTTGGGTTATTGAAAAAAAAAGTATATATTAATTTGTTTCAGCCCTAGATCACACTCTAACGTTCAGGCCTCCTATAGTGAAAAAATATATGCACAGCGACACTTTGAGGAGTTTCAGCTAAAGATATCGATTCCTGCATATTATACGTCTGGAAAACTCGACTCTTGAGATGCTTGAACGCACTTTATGCAGACATCAACCTCACAGATAAAAACTAGCGATAGGAACCAGTCAAATCACACACGACAACACTCTAAGTTTATGCAAAAGAAAGATGCAGCTGTTAATATAACGTATAACTAGTAGAATACATATTTTACTCTAATAACAGGACACAACTTCAGAACATCTGTGATTTGAAGCCTTCCACTGAACGGCCACATGACTTGTTCTCGCTACAGTTACGGCGCTGAGGGGTTAACACACACACACACACACACACACACACACACACACGCACACACACACACACCCATGACCCTTTCGCACACTTCTTTCGAGCAGTGGGGCCTGGAATGATCCGATCCGTGTTCCCGAGGGTTTCGAACGTCTCCTCCTGGTCCCGGCCCTGGTTCCCTGGTCCCCCAGCCGATCCCCCAGCCGATCCCCCAGCCGGTCCCTTAGCCGGTCCCCCAGCCGGTCCCCCAGCTGGTCCCCGCGGCCCCGTGCCTGATTGAACCGGTGAACTCGCATGGTTCCGCCTGCCCCTTTCTTTGCCTTCATCCTTTTCAGTCTACCTGAAAAACTTTCTTGGCGATGTTCAAGGACACAGACTCAGACTCAGTCCTACGGGTTAGAGATAATCCCGACTACACGACTTTCTGCTGTGAAGTGTGTGTATGTGTGTGTGTGTGTGTGTGTGTGTGTGTGTGGGGGGGTGATCTGGAGTCAATTTCCCCAAAAACCAGCGATTTCAACGAGAAGCTTGACGAGGTCGCTAGTGGCCCATCGGAGTCGGTGCATTTGACGGGGAAACGTCACCTGACGTGGCCACGTTTCCGTTTCACGCTGGTCCAAAAAGCGCGACAGGCTAACTCTTCCGCGGACGAACGTCACCGTGGTCTACCAAGCCTTTGACCCCGGCGTCACATCCTGACCCCCACGTCGCAATCTGACCCCTGGTGTCGCATCCTGACCCCCGGCGTCGCCCCTTCAACTGGAAATACGCAAACGGAACAGGAGTTCACCGTGACCCTGGTCTGCTAAAAAACAAGAATAAAAAGAGAGGGCCCCTCATGAGCAAAGTGGCCCCTCATGAGCGAAGTGGCCCCTCGGGAGCGAAGTGGCCCCTCGGGAGCGGAGTGGCCCCTCGGGAGGTTTTTTTCGGAGACCCGGGGAACCCTTTCGCCCCCGCCTGCTGTTCCCTACGGTTTCCCCGAGGGCCGTCGCAGCACCCACCGGCGCTTCCCCGCCTCCGCCGGGGCCCCGTCGGTAAGTGGCTTTTCGCGCCTGTCACGGGCTCCGTGTGCGTGGGGCGGTGGCGGGGGGTCCTCGGTTCGCGTTCCCGCGCGTCCGTGGATCCCGGAACCCGTTTTCCGAGGACGGCTGTTGCGGTGGGGACCGCCCCTAGGCCTACGGCCGGGTTTTTGTTTTTCTTTTCCACGCCCCTGGTCACAGGTAGTAGCGTCACCTGCCACTGACCTATGAGGACCCCGTTGCCCGGCGGTACCAACAAACTTCTCCTCACTACTATCATCATTACCGTGGTCGTTACTGTGTTTGCATTCATTCCACCCCCTGCGCCGGAGCGGCCACTCACCCAGGACACGATGCGGAGAACGGTCTGAGGCTGCTGGAAGAAGGTGACGGGGTCGAAGGCTCCTCCGGCTTTCCCGGCTCCGTACGCCTGCATCCCCTCCATGGTCCTCCTTCCCTCTTTCCTTCCTTCCTTCCTTCCTTCTCCTCCTTCCTTCCTTCTCCTCCTGGACGAGGGCCTCCTCTCTCCTCCCTGCTGCTGGCGTAAAGGGTCGGTCGGGGGGGGGGGCGGCGAGGAGGAGGAGGGGGGCTAGAAGGTGAGTAGAGCCCCGGGGGCCACGCTATTTAAAAATAAATAAATAAATAAATCAACCCCCTTCGCCTCCCGCTGCTACTATTACTGCCCCCCACTGCTGCTGCTGCTGCGGGGATGTACGCGCGTCTCTCCCCGGCTCCTTTGCGCACAGCCTCCCCTTCTCCTCTCCCGTCGCCGTCGTCGTCGTTGTTGTTGTTGTTGTTGTTGTTGTTTTTAATTTAACCTCTAAATTCCTCCCCCCTCTCGTTGTTGTCCTCCTCCGTGTCCGGGTGGAGGAAGCTGTGAGCCGCTGTGTTTTGATGGTGTCGCTCTCTCTCTCTCTCTCTCTCTCTCTCTCTCTCTCTCTCTCTCTCTCTCTATCGCGCGCGCACGCGGAGCCGGGCTCGTGAACGCGCACGGGCCGAACACGCCTCTGACACGAGCGCTCCTCGCGACGACACCGCGGCGCGCGCGCGCGCGGCTGTTTTCACAGAGGGCGCGCGCCCGCAGGGCTCGCCGCAAGGAGTCACGAGTTGGAAAGGGCATCGCCCCCCCACCCCCCCCCCCACAAACAAACAAACAAACAAACAAACAAAACAAAAACAAACAAACAAAACAAAAACAAACAGCGGACGAGAGAATAACAAGAGGAAAACAAGTCGCTTCATGATAATTATAATAACTGACGCTAAGTTATACACCTTTGATGAGTGTGTGTGTGTGTGTGTGTGTGTATAATATCACACCATGATATTTATTTTTACTCAGGACATCGATTTACGTCTGAAACGCCGCCGCTACATTCTCACGATACAGTTTAAAGCAGAAGATTAAGGTGAAAAACGCGCAAATAGATTAATAAAAAAGTCCATTTTAAAAATAATTGATTAGTGATCGGCGAGGTGAGAAACTCCGCCCTCCAGTGGTCTCGCCGGGTTCTGCTCCTTTTGAATGTCAGGTCCCTCTTAAAGTGAATTAGACGTTAAGACGGTTACTTCTGTCAAAACCTGCACCGACAAGTTGAATTTAACACAGAGCTGCTGTAGAGTTTCGATACGTTAATCTCACCGCCAGTCTGAGCACGACTCTCCTGACAAACCCCGTCTGAGGGAAAAATTCCCCTGTGGTTCAGGCTCGTTTTACTTCCTCACTACCAGCCAATGGCAGCACTGCTACGCGCTTACGTAAACACTTGCTGGACCAATGAGACACCCATATAGCCGGTTGCTAAGAGACGCGTTGTATCCACGTTACCGAGGCACAGCGGAGACGGTGGTTAGATGCATGATAACAAGTTTAACCAGTAAATAGATCTTATTTAGCGTCGTTAATGAAACAAGAGAGTTTCCCTGCAGTGTTTGGAAGTTGTCCACCGTAATGGTGAAGCTGAGGGCGAGATGTGTGCTTGTCGGTAAGGTTTCGTAAACTTCGTCAACCCTGCTACTTCTGGCTAAGGGTACACGGGCTATCTAAAGCTAACCAATGTGCTACTAAAGTCCGCCGTAGTCGGTAGAATAAATAGTCCTTTACATAATATTTTCCTAAATATACGAAAGTGATACTTATCTTGAGGTTTCATCAGATTCACTCCGCAAACAATTTGCTCGCTCTCCTTCCTTCATTTACCAGCCTAACACCGCAGATGTTGTGATTCTGGTTGTAGATATTTGACACCAGTCAAATGCTGGTATATATGGTTTGGTTTGCCGAATTATTTAGCAATACTAACTATAAACCTGGGCAATACCAAGACTGACAATGAAAGGAATGTGAGTGATAAAATTTAATTGACAGACAAAGTAGTGAGTAAATACACATTTAGTTCTTACTTATACACTCAGAAATCCAGAGTAATTATGAACCACACTCTAAACACACGGATTATGGTTGTCTGTTTCTATCCCTCTGTCTGTATGTGTATGTAGGAGATGCTGCTGTGGGGAAAAGTGCCCTCTCTCATATGTTCCACAGTGACGGTACTCTCTTTCAGAAGAACTACAGCATGGTGAGAGCATTAATACATACTCAATAAAAGATTGCTGGTTCGATCCCTGGTGTGATGCAAACACTCTGCAGCGTATTTGGAGCAGCCAGGACACCACTGCATGACTCCTCGCAATAAGGAGTGTGCGATGTGTGTTTATATTCACATCACACGATCATAACAGAGGAATCGGGTTGTAAAACAGCTGTTAGAGGGATTTAAGGATCAGGCAGTGCTCTGTTGTGGAGACTGGCCGGGGGCTTATGCAGTAGTTTTACATTCAGGTAGGATAACTGAGGATTTCAACTGGGTTTGAGGGAGTAACTCATCCATGTGTGACCCATGTGCTATGAAGTGCTGCAGTATTTATCCAGTGTGCAGCTACTCAGTCCTGCCTGAGACTAAAGCAGCAAGTTAATCTGCAAAATCTGCTGCTTTAGTCTGCACACTTTTACCCAGTCAGTATTCAGATTTACATTCACAGGAGCCCCCCAGAATACTCATACCTGTAGAGAGATTTGCAGGCTCCATATATATTAATAGATATAGGCAGTACATTTGAGCAGTATTAAAATAGTTGTGGGCCATAGTTTGGCAATTTATCATGTACAATAGAGCCAGAAATTTAAAATCGAATTTGATTTAAAAGGCCAAGACTTTTACTTTACCCAAGATGTAATTATGCATCAGCTGTAAATAATCAAGACTAACAATGGTCAGATAAAATCGTGATCATATTACATACTGTATGTAGTTTCTTTTAGCGGGATTCCTTGTAAGCTTCTCAAGGACCCACAGAGGTCTCCTAAATCTACTACAGGAATCACTGAAGTGCAAGACAGAATAATGCACCAATTAATGCTGACGCAGAGAAGGCTAATCTGCATTATTTATGCCAATCTGCATGAGTGAGGGAACCATGTCATTAACCTGACTCCGTGATATATGGGGTCATGTCTGCTCAGTGATTCCGCCCCATCAATGTCTCAAGGACTGCTGAGTAAATGCATGCACTGCATGTAGAAGTGGCCGCGTTCGCCTGTGAGAATTGATGAATGCACTCGAGCATCTTGCACACGTCCATTTGTTTGTTACATTTACCAAGTTTACTATTAAGCCTTGCAGCTGGTTAGGGTACGGAACAGGTTGGTGAGCAAAGTGCTGGTAAAGAGCCAAGTGCTTGTGCTTGTGTACCTGTGTGTTTGTTTGTGTTAGTGTGTGTGTGTGTGTGTGTGTGTGTGTGTGTGTGTGTGTGTGTGTGTGTGTGTGTGTGTCTCCGTCCGTGTTTGTTTGTTCAGCTCTTGCTGTGTCAGCAGTATTGGGGGTTTCTGAGGTGACAGGAACATTGATAATTAATACAGCAGGATTCTGGAAAGCCACCAGAAAAGGTACTTAACAAGTGCACAACAACAGTGCTCAGTGTCTCCATGCTGCCTAAACCTATACCCACTTATTTGTGATGCGTTGCATGTCTGTTCATGTTGGACTAGTAGAGTATTAACAAAGTGGTAAGGTGCTGCATTTAGTGCTACATTTTTAATTTTGCACTGGCTGAGTATGTTGCTGGAGCTCGAGACACACCCTAACAAATTTGTATTGCTACAGTACATGAAAATACACCCGAAGAAATGAACAACAGACAGTCTGAAATTGTGTATAAAGAATATAAAAATCCATGTAATATCAAAAATTGGAAAATGACAAAGGGATGGCTAATTGAAAGTAAGTGGGAAGAGAACGTTAGCATGTGCACCTGTGGATCAAGGCCCTGTGTCCACCAGAGACTGCTTTGGTAATTCGATGCACTGAAAGAAATGCCCATGGGAAAGTGCTGGTCATGGTCTCTGCTGTTGCTATGCAACTGTTAAAACAGCTCTATGAAGCAAACCACTTGCTTTATATTATTTTAAATATTTTAAATCTATTGGCCACTTGACACCAAGTGCTTCTAATAAGAGGAGCTCCAACTTCAAAAATTTTAAAGCTGTTCACTTTAAATATTTGATCCAGGAGTTACTGTCTATATTATGTGTAATTATTTAGATTAGTTTCCATCACAGGAAATAGCAGTAATAGCAAAAAGCAAGAAAATTAATTTTCCAGATGAGAACTGTTGTGTTAAGTATAAGACCACAACCTTGGAAACACGCAGAAAGCTCCAGAAATTACCCCAGTAGCCACTGGCCAGATTCACATTGAAACCTGATATTAATATTCATAGTCCCTAAAAAATGAATTTCCAATTGATTTTTGTCCTCCTTTTAACCTTTTTTTTTAGTTCAGTACCACTTTCAGAGTAAAATTTCATCCTGATGCTACACTTTTTTCAGTGATGTTTACTGTTCAGATTCTGGATATGATGCTTCCCAGGATCCCGGGATACTTCCCTCACATGCCATAATTTGGCCAGGGTTTGCACATATGTGCAGGACATAATAAAAATGAATTGGCTGATTGACATGAAATTCACAGAACTCCTTGATGCTCTCAAGAGGATGAACCCTTTCCATGGTGGACACTCCATGAGTTTTAATTTGGTGCCATCCTCAGGCTCAAATGTTATCCCATATCTCTCATATTCTTATCCACAGTTGGCTGTTCGATTTTCTGAGCACATTCATGCTCCCAACAAGGTAAACATGTTTTTATTTTGATCCCACTGCCTTTAGGACAAGCTTTGTTGAGGCTACAACTGTCGTTATGGTTTTTACGCCAATTTACTCACACTTACACCGCTACGAGCACATCACCTCACCCTCCTGACTGCATGGGGCATTGCTAGAAGCAGTTTTAAGCAGCATTAAATACATCAGGTGGGATTTTCTCTGTAAGATTTCACTGCAGGTGGGAACGGGGAAGCGGTGTGTCCTTGCCAATTGCGACTAATGTGAAAAAAGAAACGCGTGGTGCAAAGAGCTATTCCCTGTGCAGACGCCCAAGTCGTCCCCAATGTTCTTCAACTTTTGATTTTGAAGGGTAGCGGAGGCTGTCGGCCATTCTGCTCACGTCCTCCTTTGAAAATGTCAGATGGCCCGTTAGCAATATTCCGAGCTTATTTGTTACTAATGGGCCCTCATTGACATTCCAGCGAGAGGCTTCCAATGCATCACACCAGCTCATTAAACCACTCCAAAGTGGGACCGCTGCAGCATCTGTGTGAGTGAGTGAGAGAGTGTGTGTGTGTGTGTGTGTGTGTGTGTGTGTGTGTGTGTGTGTGTGTGTGTGGTTGTGTACCACTGGATCCCTGTTATGAACTGTTTCTTCGTAAGAATTAGGTAAATAGTGGTCTCAAGAGAGAGAGAGAGAGAGAGAGAGAGTGTGTGTGTGTGTGTGTGTGTGTGTGTGTGTGTGTGTGTGTGTGTGTATTTGTAATTCACAGAGGCAGCGAGTGTGAAGAGTACGTGTATGTGTGTGTGTGTGTGTGTGTGTGTGTGTGTGTGCGTGCGTTTTCCGGGGGTTTCAGTCTCTGGCATTTGACACGCTCAGTTAAGTGTGAGCTCAGGAGATCAGATCAATTTAGAGTTGGGTGCTGATGTGAAGAAACCTTGACTTGCCTCTTCAAGGTCACCACTGATCTCATACCAGTGGATGCATAGTGGCAAAAGGCAGCCGGCAACCGTCCCGTCCACTTAGGATGTCTTCAGATCTCATAGCCTGTGAAGAAGGTGCATCTGTGACGAGACCAGATTCATTATATCCTCCTTCCACTCTCCTGCCTCCATTCTGTCTCCTTTTATATCCACCTCCTCTGTTTGCCCTTTATCAGTTTAGAAAAAAAAATTTCAAGTGCTAGCTGTATGCCTGCAATCTCTGCAGTTTTTAAATTTCTTAATTTTTTTACATCAAGACAGTCTGACCGAAAACATCAAACGGCTAGTCTTTCATAAATGGACATTTGGGCCAATTCCAAAACAAACCAGCCATCTCCTTTATACACCCTGCAAGAAAAAATAGAAGGGGAGAAACAGCATCTCCAGTCATTTTAGTCTCCCAAAAGAGATTAAAAATGTCTTGCATTCACTCTCAGCTGGGGCTGTTCAGTGTCGTTTACAGCCACAAGAAGCTGTTTTTATGTAAAAAGATCTGAAAACCGGCCACATGCCACCTGCCCTGCGCCAAACAGCAGTTAGACACAGTTAGCAGCTAGCTAGTGTACATAGTGGAGCATTAACAGCTAGAGAGTCTGATGTTTTTCTCCAAAAAGAGAGACAATATTGGACTTAAATTTCCTAAATGGATGCAAACACAACTCCAAGTGAATGCCAGTGTTGCTCCATATTTGCTTGATGTGCGAACAGGCCACAGTTTTCTAGCCAGTTTGCCAAATCATTTTAAGAGGCAATGACACTGTATGTCAGCGTTATTTTAACAGATTGTTTCTGCTTCACCCAAGTAGCCGAAAAGTGATTTATTGACAGATATCGTATCAGTATTGGTACTGACATCGTCACACAATACTCAGCCCTAAACCCAGATTAATCACATCATTGTCACCACCTACTACTTTTGTCCCATCTCCTATATCACTTTCCTCTATACGGTATGCCCAGTTTTAATTTCTACTAAACTACTTCAAACTCCTACTTGTCGGCCGCTTTTGTGTCCAAGCCATGTGGCATTGTTTTTCCATCGGACATTTTGACCAAACCATGGCTAAAACCATCACTGTTTCTCAGCTCGACAGTATTTCATCCCTCAGAAGAGAAAGTAGTCTGCCAACAGGACCAGAGATTTAAAAGCATCAGCCAAATTACCAGCCTGTGGTAACTGTCAACCCTGTTCAATTGTAAACCTCCACCATGAGATTTAACTGTTAAGACTCACACTATGTCTTAATTGTTTCCACTGATGGACTCGGGGGGGGGGGGGTCATTCTCAGACTTAAATGGGGCTGATTGTACCCTCCCTCAGGGCATTCATCCTTATTGAGACATTAAGAATAGTAAGATCCAGAGTAACCGAGACAGAGGAAAATTCAGGATTTGAACAACAGGACAGTGAATTCACTTTCAAGCTAAGCCAAGCTGCTAATTAGTGATGCCTATGTTGTTTTGACATTAACAATAAATCACACAAGGCAGTTTTTTTTTTTTTTTTTTTGCTACTTTCTGCAGTGGTAACAGTGACGGCCAAATCTCTCTTCTCTTCTCTTCTCTTCTCTTCTCTTCTCTTCTCTTCTCTCCTCTTCTCTTCTCTTCTCTTCTCTTCGTCACAGTAGAAAAAATGTTGGAGCTGTTATATGTATTTTGACAGTTAAAGCCATAATGTGATTTGACCAACAGCATCCCGGGAAAAGAGTCAAAGGATACAAAACACATAATGCCGCTGAAAATACAGGATTTTCAGATAATATTCAAAAGGAATCCATGAAAAAAAACAAAAACAAATGAGAGATGGTTTATTTTAGAGGCACAAGGAAAAGATGTCGCCTAAGGCCTCATGAAGGTGTTTCAGCTTTACATCACATAAAAAAAATCATAATTAACTTCTTTGCCCCGTTTACTTGGCAGACAACTGGAGTGGAGCTGCTGATGAAATGTGTCAACATCCCAGAGACCAATGACAGCGTGGTGAGTCCAGCCTTCATCATCGTCTCCTCTTCATCCCATCCCCACCACAAGGCAGCCATGTTGAGCAAGGGCTAAATTTTTCTTGGATGTTGCTCGTCCGCAGATACTTTATTAGGCAACAACCATGATTTAAGCTACTGTATATGCTAAAATTCAATAAATCACCAAAGTTGGCTGGTGAGACTTGGAGTCTGTCCCTCAGTGTGGAGGAAGTATTCTCAGATATTAATTAATTAATTAATTAATTTCTCATCTGTATTCATCAAGCGATAGGGCAGCATTGTCGGAGCAACATAAACGGCCCTGCCAAAGAAAATAGGAAGTTTAAAACCATGTAATTTGACTAAATCTCCATGTATAACACCTCTTCCCTTCCCCTCTCCCCTCCAGGAGCTCTACATCATAGACTCTGCAGGGAAGGAGACATTAGTGGAAGCCTGCGAGAAAATGGTAGGAGTTTCCCCATTTGCATGAAAATAATGAAATCCACCATCCAGGGCTCCACATCCACACATACAGAGAAGTGCAAACACTGGGGGAGCTGCTGAGGATTATTTATTTTGTCACAGAGGAAGAGAGAATTAATCTGATGTGATACTATCTTTCTTTCACTGTCTGGCCCCCCACCCCCATCTCCTTAATTCCTAACGTGAAACCTGCACCATCACCTCCCATCACCCTCCCTCCCTCCCTCTCTCCTGCAGTGGGGCGAGCCATCGCTACTGTGCCTGGTTTTCGACCTGACCAGCGAGCAGTCTTTTGCCAGCTGCAGCCACTGGATGGAGAAAGTTCGTGCCCATTGCCAGGGTCTCCACGTCCCAGGTATCATAATCCTAAAGATCGAAGAGGTTGTGGAAAACCGGCACGCGGTCAGAAATCATTGAATTGTGAAGTCGCTGTGAACTCTTTTGTAGTTTCCATTGTTGTACATTTTGTGAAAGGACTTCAGGTGTTTTGAAAGAGGCATGTAATAAATTTGACTACATCCTGAACAGATTCACTTGATTTTTAGGCTGATACAGGATTTGATATTTACTCATCTCAGACATGTTTTCAGTATTTTTGCACTGCAAGTTGTTTTTACTTTAAGGTTTACATACAGTTCAGTATAAACCAATATCTGTAAATCTGCAATCTGTTGCTGATAATGACAACATTGTTGGAACAGAAACTTAAAATATATATGGAACATTGAGCATTTTTAACCACTGGGGGTCATCCAGGTAATTTATGGACAATATTTAACAGCAGACAAAAAGAAAAATAATACACTATCACATGTTCTTTCCACTTACAAACCAAACCTTAAGCAACAGCTCTTTTTTCCTGACAGTTTTCAGAGAACCATCCAAAAACGCCTCATCAGAAATGTGTTTTATTTTTCACCGTTTGTTTCTAACACATTCATAGAATCAAATTTTAACCCTGTAACCATGTAAATACCCTGATTTTACTTAAATGATAGTACAGGTATTAATCAGGTACATGGAGACACTTTCCAGGTCATGTTTTGCTTGATTCTGTGTTTATGTGACCATTTGTGTCTTTGTGTTTCAGGTGTCCTGGTGGGCAACAAGTCAGACCTGTCCGCTAGAAGAGAGGTGCAGGCGTCCATGGCCCAGGAATGGGCCCAGAGCCAAGGGTTGGAGTACCACGAGACATCGGCTGTGAGTGTACTCCAGTATAGACGTTACACTGTATTGTGACCTGGTTTAGAATGTTGGGGGGATGGTGGACCGTTCCCATGTCGGGAGGATCAGCTTTGAATGGCATTAATGATGAAAAATTTACCATAATGCAATTTTTGGGGTATCGGTACAAAACAGCAACACTTCAAAGGATTGCTCACTGTCCGTCCGTGTTTGTCTCTTACAGAAGGAGAAGGAGAACTGTGATGCGCCACTCCTCAGTTTAGCCCGGGCCTTCCTGTCTCTCTATCAGGAGCGCCGTGAGACCATCCAGGGCCTAAGTCCAGGCTAGACCCCCACACGCACACACACACACACAAGCACTGACACTGACACTTGGACTTTTCACCAGTGGGATAGTAGGCACAAGATTTATGGATAATACATGTGAAGATGTGAGGCAATTCAAAGAAACCCTGTGCTCTTTTGTACCAGCAGGGCTGACAGAGAATGGCTTGTTCAGAATGATATTTTCATATACCAGTGAATAAAGTTTTGTTTTTTGTTTTTCTTTCCTTTGACACTCAGCGGTCGGTCTGTGTTTTCTCTCATCTGCCTGCTCCCTCTCCATGCACCTAAAGTGGGGCTTTACTTTCACAGTGACAATCGAGTCATTACCAGAGCCCACAACAGGACTCCAGCTCGGTCTGGTGGGAAAAAGCAGGGTCTGTCCCTCTGTCCCTGGTTGTCCTCTGATTTTAGGTGGGACTAAGGTTAAAAAAAGTCATGGTTATTTATTGTCTCCTCCCCTCCCCCTTTTCAGTGTTCTCCTTTTATCTCAATGTCAGTTTGATCTCGGCTTCTCTCTCTCTTCTCTTTCCATCTTACTTTCTCTTTCTCTGCTTTTATCAGTTTGTTCCAGGTTTTTCCTTTTTGAAAACTTATTCCTTTCACTCTCTCTCTCTCTCTCTCTCTCTCTCTCTCTCTCTCTCTCTCTCTCTCTCTCTCTCTCTCTCTCTCTCTCTCTCTGTCTAGCTCTCTGTCCCCCTCGTTGTTCTAACTCCCCAGCTGCAGCGCTTCTCGCATCATTTCAATCGCATCCCCGGTGCGGCGCTAACAACCAGTAATCACCGTTTTTTAATCGGCAGTCTCCCGTTCAAACCAGGTCAAAGCTACGTCCTTGTTCTCTCTCTCCCTCCCTGCCTCAACAGACCAGCTGCCACCGTTCAAACAAGGACGCGCTGGCTGGTTTGAGTCAGACACAAAGGTTTTTATCTCATTATGCGCCATGTTGACAGTGACTCCGCTTGTTGTAATCAAGAGACTGAAAGCGGTAACTGAATTTGATTTTTGATCATTCTCGCTTTCATTTTTCCGCATTATCTGCCTTCAGACATGTGTTGAGAAATATCACATCTATTCCCGAACATCTGAGGTCATTAGATAATACACAAAGGAACTTATGGGGCAACTTTTTCCCTGTGAAATGAAAACCAACGCGATTCTTAAACAGAATCTGTATTTAACAACATGTAATTGTTATTGCAGCACAGTGTTTTTGTACTTCTTGAGTGGGTGACCATAATTATAGCAATTAGGATCTCTATCGTTCTCATTCTTTGTCCTTATTGTTGTTGTGCTTGTAATGTGTGTGTGTGTGTGTGTGTGTGTGTGTGTGTGTTTGTCTGCATGTCGGGTCATTTTCTTTATTTGTTTTTCCAGGCATATGGAAACAGAATCCAAATAATAGCACCATTGTCTGTCACATCATTTTGCTTTGTGTACCAGTATGTAGGTTTTTACATCCGTTCCCTTTATTTGTGCTTGACAATGTGCATATTGATGTGTGTAATGTGTGTGCCACTGCCAACGACAATGCTGAATTAAAGCCGAGCATTATGTAAGTATGCAAACACACACACACACACACACACACACACACACACACACACACACACACACACACACACATATATATATATATATATATATATATATATATATATATATATATATATATATATATATATATATATATATATATATATATATATATATATATATATATATATATATATAAAATATACACACACACACATACAGGTGTAACATAAGCCTTTTGACCACCCCTGGAAAATCACTCTGAGCACTCCAAAGCTATCCCACAGTCTGTCCTCTATTCATTTGAAATGGCGCATCAAGCCCTGGGAGCATCACTTAATAACACCGATAGGAGAGAGTGTCAGCTGCTGCTTATTGCTTTGGGAGAGACCTCCTTCATTTCAAAAGATATTGAAACGGGCGCTGAGACACTACCGAAACGTCACGGCCGGGTCTTTTCAGTTGGCTCTCTGTCATACCAGTCGAAACGCAGTCAATCACTTTTCAGATAATTAGTATTCAAAACATGTTTACTCCCTTGGCGCAGACCCTAGAGCAAAGGTGGGGACAACTGCTGTTCACCTTTTAGCCACAAGGGAGGGCAAAACCGGTTGCTGCAAAGCTGAGGTCGGTAGTGTGCGACAGAAGTCAGCTGTGTGATGTTCCTGACAACTTTTCCTCAAATTTTGTTAAAATTTATAGTTGAAATAGATTTCTGTTTCTTCCGATTATAATCACATACAACCATAGCATTTAAAGCACAGTAATTAATGCGGGATCATTTATTCAGCAGACGGCTTACAAATTAATGCCTACGTGCGCTATTAGGTATTAGGAGCTTTAATTTAAACCACAAGTGCTCGCATTTAGCAGGCACAGCCCCAGTGGGAACAGCACCGCTACAATGCTGCGGTGCTCTTTCAAGTGATTTAGATAGTGAATGACAAAAAGGTTGCGCATCCTTAATATCAATATGAAAAGTGCACTAGGCATGGTCTAAAAAATAAGACAAACTAGTGAGAAAGAAGGGGAGCTGGACTAATTCAATATTTTTCATCATAGCTACAATTACCAAACTCTACGTACTAGGAAAAATATCAGGGCTAAGGTGTTCAGTGTTTACAGAGATCATGTTTCGATTATTTTTTGCCAAGGTTTTAAGAGCATAAATTGTTATTTCACCAGTTCAAGTCACTGCATGGATGGATGCAGAGGATGTTCTGTCATTCAGAACTCGGTTTGCTCTGTGTTTGTCGTGCCGTTGTTACTGTTTTAAAAAATTCTTTTAGGCTTTTAGCTTACTTTTACTGTACTTTTGAAGAGATTAAGAAAAATCTGGGCTGCGCAGATGCCAAAAAATGATTATGTAATTTAAATGCATGGACCTGCGCGCATTAAAGCCAAAGGTCTGACGATCGATCGGCTGCCAGTCACAACTTCACTATTAAACCTCAAGTTGTGGATGAGCAGCCAGTGAAAGTCTCAACAGTGAATTGAAGCAAACACACAGTTTCAACTGCTTTGTCCTGCATCCCCCATTCGTTGGGGGAGCATTTTGTGAGTGGCATAGTGTCTATGAGCTAGGCCAATATCTGCAGCCACCTACAGCATATGTGTGAACCATAAATCATCATTTATCTGATCTATTCTTATCAGAGAGTTGCTGATTTATTAGTTTAGAAATTTACAGCAAATTATCAGTTAAAGTTGGTTAAATATATCTGAGTGAGGGCAGAGCCTGAGCAGATGCACTGAAGATTTTTGTGATGTATTACAAATAGTTAAAGTAAACACCTTAAGTACTAATTACTGTGTTTGGATAAAACCTTGATTATTTGTAGTTGGTTTACCTGGTAATGTCATGCAGCCCTGTGTTTGAATTATGCCAATTCTTGTCTTCTTTGTCCCATAAAAATGCATAAAGTATGTTCGGTAATAAGCTGCCGACTCAAAGAAACCAAAATCGACTGCGTTTGGTCCCCCGGCGTTGTATCTGTACAGGGTCTGCTTTGGGACACCGGGGCATCATCTCAGCCATATTTCACCGCAGTGTGCTCCTCACCCAAACAAACACCAACCCCGGGATTTTGTATTCATGACACAGCCTGAGCACGGGGGCGAAGAGTTGCAGCTCATACCTTACAACCGCACTTGCTTTATTTATTTATTTCTATATATTTTTTAATGTTTATCACAGTCTATTCCTGAAGGTCTGGTGACTTTCTGTCTTATTTTTCAGTCTGAAAAACTATGACAGTATATCATGACCATAAATTACGCTAACCCATATTAATGTGGTAATTTGGTTCAATTTAAAACAAATTCACATCAACCTTGGTCTCCCTCTCCTACTCTGTGTATGTGTGTGTATGTGTGTGTGTAAAGCGTGGCCTGTTCCATAGCCCCTAACTGTCCGCGACCTAAAAAGCTTGCTAATTGCAGGTGAGGGAGGACACAGCAGCTGTTCCCCCAAATCTGCTGCCCTCCCGTCTGAACTGCAGCATGACAAGAAAATCAGCCACAATGCCTCCAGGCTCACCAGCATAATGACAGAAAGGTTTTCTTTGCATTATTGTCTGCCGTTTCATAAACGTGATGCCCTTTCTCGCAAAAGAAGTCTCCTAACAGCCCAAAAAAGTAATTCACATTCAAATTTGGGTGCAGTCCTGCTTTTAATTATTGGCACCCCAAGAATTATAAGTATAGAATCAAGAAATGTGGATAAATCATCAGAAATATGTGCAAATTAATCACTTTTATATTATCAGAATATTTAATCAAATGTCCAATTTTACTAAACAGCAACAACAAAAAATCATATAGACAAATAAAAAAAAATACAGACTTAAAATCTACATTCTATACAATAATTGGCACCTTTTCAATGAATTTAAATGAGTTCCTCAAACAAAATAAAATACACATAAGATCCACCTGTGGTTTTTCAGTATTCGTACTAATATTAGCTACAATAATGTTAGTAACCTATAAAGGATTTATTTTCATTTGCAACAAATAGCACCCACAGTCCCTTATGTAAGTAAAACTAAGTAGTTTGCAACCATTTTTTGTTGTTACCTCTAAAAGGCAAAGCTCTAACTTTTTTTGGTACATATGCTTATTTGCTTTTTGGCAATTATTTAGATGGGGAGATCGAAACCTCTTTAATATCTATCCGTTAAACATAAGGCTACGCGCCAGCAGCCAGTTGGTTTAGCTTAGCTTAGCATAATGACCAGAAACAAGGGTAAACAGTTAGCCTGGCTCTGTCCAAAGGTAATAAAATCTGCCTACCAGCTCCTCTAAAGCTCATTAATCAACATATCATATCTAATTTGTTTAATCCATATGAAAAACAAAGTGCAAAAAACAGTTTGTTGTTTTATGGTGGGGTTTATGTGCCAGACTATTTCTTGGCCGGGAGCACTGACTCCTTGCAGTCAACACAGGTTGTCTAGTAACTCATCCCAGCCATAAAAGAGCAGCAGTTCTCCTCATTCTGTCTTTGAATCATAGATTAATAACTGAATTTTCAAACGGAATGAGAAAATTGTTTTTAAAACGCCTTTAAATTTGACTTTTGTTATCCCATCAACTTACATAGATAAAGATCTGCCTGGTACATTCCATCTCACAGTCCCTGTTTCCTACTACATGTTTCTATGAGTTTTCATATTGTGTTTCACTTTAATTGAAATGAAGCTTCCTCTAATTTAAAGACATGTAAGCAGTCTCACAGGGCAGCAGCACGAGCTCCGATTGGCCAGGGCAGTAGGTACATTTTGGTGGAATCGTGTGTTGTGCTGCTGTATTTGTGGGGTCCGCAAACTGGGATGCCACTATACCTGTGGGCTCCAACAGCTCTGCGGGAACAAAACATCGGACCCTCACAAGTTTGAATAGCTGTTTGAGGGTTGAGGCTTGGTTTTAGGGTCAGGAATGGGGTAAGGGTTGGGGTAAGGCATTTAGTTGTGATGGATAAGGTTAGTGTAAGGGGCTAGGTAATGCAATATTACAAAGACAGGACCCCGTGGATATAGCAAAACAAAGATATGTATGTGTCCCATCATGACAAAATGTGCTCCTGGAGCAACCTGCTCAATCTGGTACGATCCAAGAGACAGTTTTGAGTTTCTGTCCGTCTGTCTGTGGATGGATTTTGTTGCCATGATTCACGGATGTGACGCTGTCATGAAAACCTTACATGTGTAGCAGAGACCAAAATGAAGGCCAAGATCAAAGATGGTTGTGGTACGACGCTTGAGTACTCATCAGTTGGAATGCCGGCATGTTTCCGTCGTAAGATGGTCGCTAGTTTTATTTAATTAATCAGTCTATAGTTGCTTTTTTATTTATCAGTTTTATAGGTTGATTAATGTTGTCACACAAAAATTATTCCAGAAGCTCAGTCCTGGTCCCATATGCATTGGTTTAGAGTCACACTGGTGTTAATCTTAAAAGGAAAGCCAGTCTTGTTCTGCAAATGAGAAAGTCAACTGAATTTACCCTCCACTATATTTATGGTGCTAACATGGACTGCTGCGGAGGATTTATGCACTTTGGCGAGGTCACTGCGTTCGAATACCAATGGGAGGGAGGAAAAAAAAAACATTGTGAACCTCCACGCCAGAGGGGGGCAGCGTGACGCTGTCTGGATCAGGCCGAATGATCGCTCTGCTCCCCTTTTTCCCTCCTCTCCAGTCCTGCTCCTCTTCCCCTCCCTCCCTCGCCCGCCTCTCTTCAGTGATCACAGCAGTGCTGCAGAGAGACATGCCAGCCACTTTGATCGTCGCACCGGGGGAGGAGAGAGAGAGGGAGGGAGGGAGGGAGGGAGGCAGGGATACAGGACTACAAGGAGAGAGAGAGAGAGAGAGATGGAGAGCACATAGAGACAGAGTATCATGCAGCAGGACATCGAGGCTGATGTTGAAGAATTTGACATTTATTCCACTCCCGATATGGACCGGCAGGTCAGCCGGCTAATTGAAGGCTAACAGGGAAATAGTGAGTGTGTGAGTGAGTGAACGAGCAAGTGAGTGAGTGAAAAGTGAGTGAGTGAATAAGTGAGTGAGTGAACGAGCAAGTGAGTGACGGGGACGGGGCCAAGTCAGGGGACAAGGATGCGAATGAGTCGCCGAATGAATGAGCGAACGAGGACGTGAATACGAGGAGTGAACGAATGACAGCGAATGGGTGAAAGTGACAGAGTGAAAAAGTGGATGAAAGAGTTACTTGAAAATAACAGAATAAAATACAGAAAGACAAAGGACAAGGGGTTCATTACATAGTTAAAAATAGGGTACCAGTATTAATAAAGCCCTTCAAAATGATGCGATACACACCGTTTGCACCCTAAACAAGTTCTTCCTATGCTGCAATGTCGTGCTGCATTTTTTAACCACTATCATCCCCATTGGAATAAGGCAAATCTAAATGTTTTCTGTGGGAAAAAGTGCAGTCTGAGATAGCGTAGTTGATGCAGGTTTTTGCTATAGCAATAGAGAGCCTTCTCAAGTGA
Source organism: Istiophorus platypterus (assembly GCA_016859345.1). Lineage (NCBI taxonomy): Eukaryota > Metazoa > Chordata > Actinopteri > Istiophoriformes > Istiophoridae > Istiophorus > Istiophorus platypterus. Next base: position 4,142,593 of record CM029114.1, on the reverse strand, counting down.
TGACATTTCATATTCCACTAAAACATGGATGTATTACAATAAAGTCCAGCTGAAACAAAAAAATGTACACATTTATATATGTGTGTGTGTGTGTGTGTGTGTGTGTGTGTGTGTTCGTGTGTGTGTGTGTTTGACTGACCAGGTGATCTGGCGGAGGTGCTGAGGTACAAACGTACTAGTACCTGCAGCTTGCAAGCCAACGACAGACAGTTTAGTCTTATCAGTTTAGTGTTATCAGTAAGGACAACACCATTTAGTATCTGCAGTAAATGTTCCGTGTTTGAAAATAAGTTTTTAAGCTGGTAATTGTGCCACAGCTCACTGGTTATTTACTGATCTGGTCTGCAAAATGAATGTTAGCAGTGCACTTTTCCCTATTTAGCAAGAAAGCCAATTGGTCGGCCTCAAGGTGAAGACCCACTGGAAGCAAAGAAATTTCGCAGCATTGCCTCCATAAATTCTATTTTTTTGCCATGGACATGTCAGGGCTGATGGGTGCGAATTTGCGCCAATCGGTACTTTGTTTTTATTTCTTGCACCTTTAGTCTTGGAGCCGAGAGGTATACAAAAACAGAGATCCCAGAATAATCATCTTACCCCCTGCAGACTCTGTCCAAATCTGAAAAAAAAAAAAAGATTCCTGGCCGAGCACCACATGATATTTACTTTTTTTGGCAAAACACTGTGGAGCTTCAAAGCATTCTTCACCCACATTTACATTAAATATAAATGCTTAAATGTTTAACTGTTTATCATGCAACCCTCCCTTTATTCGTGTCGCTGGTCATTCTCTCATCACCAGCTTTTCCACAGTGCTGTTAGAGACAATACATTTGGGTCTCATAGGAAAAGGAATGGGAGAAGTTTTGTGTTGCACCATGTTGATTGGGTCTCAATCATCAGTTCTTTTCTGATTCTTAAGTCTGTCAAGGGTTAAAATGACTGACATAACCCTGGTGCTGTTTTTCTCTCCCATTGTCATTTTTTTGAAATTTATTTTTCTATCTGTCTCAACGTGGGCTAAAACGTTTGTTCTCTTCTGGTCTCATTCCCCTCAATAACATTGTGTTTTTAGACCAAACATGATACGACAATGACTCATTCTGTTCCCTACGGGGGGTTCAATTTTTATTCTTCATCAGGATTGATGCATCCAAGTTCAGAATCATTCAGTTTTGGCACCTTGAAAGACATTATGCTTTTTTTTTTTTTTTTTTTTTCAAATTCTCATTTACAACAACACAACGCGAAACCAAAGAACAAGTAAAATGAGACAAAGAAAGAGACTAAGGCTGTGTGAGAGTTCAAATGAACTGAGAATTAAATCAAACTAAAAGGCAAGATAAGATTTTCTTCTGTTTAAAAAAAAAAAAAAAAGCCTTGATACGTTCTCCAAAGTTTGTTCTTTTTGTTTCAAGCGTAATGAAGCCCCGCCCCAAATTACCCACTCAAAAAAAAGAAAAAAAAATTGAAATAGACACAGTACTGTAACATTAATTTCTACTTTGTCACTCCCACTGCCCTTACATGGTATCATTGTTCAGTTGTTCAAAACATAGGTTCCTTAAAAGCAGATCGGATGATTTTGATTAGCATGCATGTAAATTCTCAATTTTTTTTTTCTTTTTTCTTTTTTGGAGTCACTTAGCTTTCACCTCGCTGGTAGCCATGTTCTCTAACGCACTACTTTGCATCTTTGGCAGTAGTGACGTTTCATTGTCCACAGTCTTCTTCAAGTTTGCAGAGGGATCCTCCGTTACCCAGAGTTCTCTCTTCGCTGCGCCCCTTTATGGAGCAGAAATGAAAAAAAACCCAAAACAAAACAAAAAAAACAAAAAGTGAGGTCAAGTTTTTTGGCCTCTAGTTGACCCTAAACAAAGATGGCTGCCAGGGTTTCGGCGGAAGGCCAAAAGATTTTTTATATATATATATTTTTTGTCGTTGGTGTTAAAGAATGTGATAATGTGTCTAATACTAACCAATATCAGTTTATCAAGTAGGTGGCCTGTCAGATGAGCCAGTCACAATGAATCCTCCATCTTGGTTTCCACGACGACTTGATTTAGTTTCGCTTGTAAGTTACTCTGTTTCCTTTTTTTTTTCCTCGTTGATATTTTTGCGCCAGGGAAGTCTAGTCATGATTTTATTAACATATATATTTATATATTTATATATAATCAATACATATATTAACTTATGTGTTTTTTTGTCCTTTTTTCTTAATTTTTTTTTTTTTTTTGCGGCCTGAAATGCTCCCTGCTAAAATCCCACACCGCAATGATTCACAGTATTAATGCGAATAAAGAATGAAATCAAGAAGATACAGCAACTAAAGTAAGGAGTGGGTTTTAAGGGAGGTTAAGGTGTGTGTGCTGGGGGTGTGTGTGTTGGGGGGGGGGGCTTGTAGGATGGTAGTGCGAGGGCGGGATCATAGGCGGGGCCGAGGGGCAAACGATGCCCTGTTTTCATCGGACCAAAGAAGTGTTAAAAAAAAATAAATCGTCTTTAAACGGGCAGTCAGGCCAAAGCCGACCACTCCCTGGTTCCACAGCCCCGAGACAGACAACCACCGGCCAACCCCCCCCCTTCCCGACTCCTCTTTCCCCATCCTCCCCCTCAAATCTTTATAAACATGTTCAAAACTCGTTAAACAATGGTAGATGGGAAAATCATGCATGTTTCTTTTTTTATGCATTTTTTCTGTTTCCTTTTTTTTTTTAACTCAGTGATCATCTGAGGCGCTGTGGAGCACACCCCTCACTCCATCAACCCATTCAAGCCCCCTTCTTTTCCTCCTTGCATCTCCTTACGCCATGATCTGCCTTTTGCCGCCTCCCCCCAAAATTCCCCCTGATATTTTTTTATTTGTCCGAGGGCCCTCCAACAGTTTCATACAGGTGTGGTGCGTCGGTTGGCGGTGTTGCTGTGGCCGCCTGAGTCTTTCAGGTCCTTCTGGATGCAGTTGTGGACCTGCAGGAAGTTGTGGTCTCTCTCCGTGGAGTTGTAGGTGGCTGTCGGGGTGCCCGTTTGACCCTTGGGCAGCGTGTACATGGACAGCTCGGTGGAGGGCAGCGTCCCGAAGGCCTTCAGGCCCACTGGCGATGCCTCGCGGGAATGCGAGGGATCGGTGGAGCGGGACGAGGAGCGTGAGCGGCGCCGATAGCGGTAGCGGTAGCTGGGGATGCGCGTGATGGCCGCCCCTTGGAGGTAGTCGGCGGCTCGCGCCCCCACGCGTAGCTCCCGATGGCGGTCGATGAACATGTGCACAGCCAGCACGCCCACCATTTCGGCCATGATGAAGGAGAGGGCGCCGAAGTAGAAGGACCAGCCGTAGGAGTAGCTGTTCTTCTTGGAGTCACTCTTGGAAGGGTCCCCAGCGTTGGCTGATATGTACACAATGATTCCTATGATGTTGCTCAGGCCTGGGACGGGGAATGAGGGAGGGAGAATAGATCATAAGAAAGACACAGCCAAACTGTTACTCAAATAAACCCACACATTAAATAAACAATGTCATCACAGTTGAAAGAAATATTAAGCAAATATGTAGGTCTGGATTACTGATCTTTTGAACTTTAAAAAGAAATCTGTATGAGTACTACTGGATTTTACAGTGGACTCATTGGTTTTAATAAATAAAACTTAAGTTAGTTAGAGTGACTAATGTGTATTAGTTGCTTTTATCTGGACATTTTGAAAATAACAAAATGAGGTTTATTCATCCAAAAGACCTTTTTTCAAAGCACATATTATGACCTGTCATAACAGGGTGAGCGCAGCTGTAATAAATAACATTAAAAATGGCTGTCCCTCAAAATGCAAGTAAAAAGAACCATTATTAAAACTAAACTAGGTTGTTTGTATGATTCTTAATAGTGTACATGTAATTTTTCATAAATCTTGCAGGATTCTTTCGCATTTGAATCTTAGCTGATACCGACAGGATTAAATAGTATCCATCTCTTTATTTGTTTACTTAATAAACTACATAAAACTAAGCCAAGCTAAATCTCGAGTGAGATAACTGCTAGCCTTAAGCAGATAATACAGCACACTTTCTTACTCTTTCAATGCCTGAACACTAAATAAAAAAAGATATCTCAACTATCTGTTAGACCAAAATATAATTTTTCCATTTATATGCATTTGGTTGATTAATCAGTTAGATGGTCCATTATTCAGAAACAATTTTGAGGATCCGGTTAATGAAAACAGTTTTTCCATATTAATACGTTACAGCAAGAATTTGCCATTTGTCTTTAAATCATGTGATAGGGCGTCCGTGGCCAGGCAGGTAGACCAGGTTGTTCTATAGTTGTAGTCCATTCCCATAATGAGCCTCAGATCGCTCCACCGGTTGCTACAGTGGGACGATACCTTGCAGAGCCTAGCTTACTGTCATTGGTGTGCGTGTGGAGGCAAAGCGCTTTGCATAGAAATGTGCCACATGTACACGCTGTACATAAATGCAGCCCATTCAACATGCAAATGAACAGCCATTTGTTTTGAGAAGCTGTTAAATTCAAAGCTCCGGGAGCTCGCAGAGACCGTGTGTCCATTTATATGGACCATTTGTTGACGTTTCCGGCACTACTGTCGTTTGCAAGACAAGTGGCTAAATGGGTATCGCTCACAGAGAGGATGAAGACAGCTGATCAATGAGGGTGACGGAGAAGCAAAATCTGCTTGAGACAAATGAGTAACTTATTAGATCTGTGTGTCAACAGCATGAATGCGAGTAGAATCGGTTGGAGCTGACAGGCCACACGTTTCTGAAAGCACAGATTTCAACTGTGGCTACCGACAGCCAGCTCTCTCTCTCTCTCTCTCTCGTTCTCTCTCTCGTTCTCTCTGTCTGCCCCGAGCTCCCTTTCCCTTTTTTTTTTTTTTTTTTTTGAGATCCAAACTAGGGCAAATTCCCTCTTACATTTATTTCCTACATTCTATTTGAGTATCTTTCCCTTTATCTCTGTAAGTTCGTCCTCCCCGGCCTGTCCTACCTCCGACAGTGTTCAAATTCACATGCTCTGTCAATCTCATCTATCTCATCTTTTCTTTCCATTTCTCTTTCTATTTTGATCATCTTTTCCTCTTGTCATACATCATCACTCTGGCTGTGTCTAGCCAGAAATACACACAAGGACACACAGAAAAAACAGGTAAAACAATAATGTATAAAGAGACAGAAAGGCAGACTGAGGTGTGTGGACTATGAAGGCCTGATTGAGATGGATCAGAACAGAAGAGTATCAGGGACACCTTATTTTTAGAGTGTAATCCCAGTGGCCTCCACTTAGCCTAGCAACAGGGCGAGAGAGACAGACACAGTCAGTGAGAAAGAGAGAGAGAGTGAAACAGAGAATACTGCATCTCTCACTTTTGACTTGGAGGGGAACTTGTTATCTAGCGCAGCGCAGTAGGCCATGGCCTAGAACCAGAGCACAAACACACATGTATGCACAAAATGGCAACCTGCGCTATCTTTGTCTCCCTAGCTTCGTCCTCAGGCGGTTGTTGTACGCTACGCACATGTCGAGTGCCACGCAACACATCACCTGGTGGTCAGCGAGCGCCATCCTGGCTGTGTCCGCCTCAGAGACAGGACGTTTTCATTTTAAGCTGCCCTCCCTCGATTCTGACATTTGAGTCTGTTTCAGGTGTTTTGATACTGCGGCACCATCGAGATTTCCATCATTTCAGTCCTCTTGATTTTTATTCTGTCTTTGGCTCTGCATCTTCATCATCATTCTCAGTATCTTTCTTTTCATTTTACGCTGTTGAAAAAAAGTAAGGGATTTTTTTTGTATGGACAGCATCAGAGGGGCCACTTCATGAGTCTCTGAGCAAGGCAAATGGAAAAATTCCTGTTTCTGTTGTTGTATTTTGACATAATGGAAAATATACTCTGATCAATTCTGGTGCAGTTTTTGAAAACGGTTTAAATCAATCACTGAAAGCCATTATTGCTTTTTAAAAGAACTTTTCTAGATGCAGATCTGTATTGAAATGAGAGGTTTTTCAATCTGTGAGCTGGTAATTTGTGAGAAAATAGCAAGAATGTAAAAAAAAAAAAACTATACGAAATAACCAAAAATAAGAATAGTAAAGCTCAGTCACAACCAGGGTATGGCTGGACTGTGTATGGTCAATGTGCCAAATCAAGGAAATAGTTGAAAACTGTTGTTTCAACACTGTAAGCAACTACTTTCAATGGAAAATAGCTAAAGTTGCTCAAAAAGTTGCTATATCCCACTAGATGATGTAATTCGCTGGTTAGCATATTCATGAAGTCATCACATCATATTTGCATTCTGCCTGGTGTCAGCTGGTTTCGGCCCTCTATCTGTTTGATCCTTCTCCTGCTCCCTCTGCTCACATTTACAGTATTTTAATACAACTGAATTCCCAACAAGGCTGTTCTCCTTTACATGTTTTTTCTGTTTGCGTGGTCAGACAACAGAATAAGTATGAAATAGTGACTGAAAGGCAGCCCATTAAACAAGACGTTAACCAGCAGTCACATCCAAGCCATTTCCAAGCTGCTCTGTACTAAAATCCTGATCATATAACCCTAACATCCTCTGGAAAAAAATCCCCAGGCACAGAAGATAAATTTAAAGACTGAGCTGTTATTTCATCTATATATACCTGTAAAATTATCACTCAGAGAAACTTAGAAGCTTATTCACATCTTGTTACTTGCCATGAGGTCATTTGTATGAGACACATTTAAGGTGTGCCGTGCCCGCAGAGTGAAAGCCTGACCTCACGTTCACAGTGCAATACCGGTGACCCTCTTCTATGTAGATGTAGTTAAGTAGCTAAGGTTAAGGTTTATCCAGGGAGTCATTAGATTTGTATCTTGGTGCCTTTTTCGAAAAACAAGCACTAAGGGGGTCTGAAAAGTTGGTAAATCTAGTAACATAGGCACTAAGTTGGCTATACTGCCTATAACCCCCCCCCCCCAATTAAAAACTGTTCTTGCCAATTCATTTTGAAAGAGCAACAGCCAACGGGGAAACTCAAACACTAGGCTGGCAAGCAAATGGTGTAAATTCTGTCAGTCAGTCAGTCAGTCAGTCAGTCACAGACATCCACATTTGTAAGGCTGGTCTTGCTGTCGTTGTCTGGCCAAAATACTGAATCTACATCTAAATTATTGTTCTTAATAAGAACTAATCATTTTGGCTATCTTTTCTCCAAATTTTCCTAAAATTTTTCCCATTGTTTTGATATCATGCTAACTATCAAATACAATAACAGACCAATAGACCACAATATAGTATAACCTCCTTAGCGAAGATGAAATAGAATAAGCAGTTACTGTTTATCAGACTTTTTTTGCATTTGTTACCTTGAATCTAGTTCCTTTTTCCAGTCTTCCATAGAGGCTGTCAACACTCAGTTGTGACAAATAAATAAACTTGATGTTATTCATACCTGCGGAGACAAAGAGGATGCCAGCGCTGAGGATGATGTTGTGGCGTGACTTGTAAAACTCACTGGCGGCGATGCACAGCCCCCCCATGAAGAGCAGGATCACACTCAGGATGGGGAAGATGCTGGAGGCTCGTACAGCGCCTGGATACACACACATCGAGGCAAAGGTAATTGTCAGTGTCTATTGTCTGATGGATGAAATATATCAGGAAGTCATTAAAAAAAACAAAAGTTGTCAAAAAGAAGACAGCAAGTATCAACAAAATAATGGATGGAAGACCTTTAAAATGTAAACTATTAGGTTAAGTTTCTGAAGAGCATTGCAACCATGAGCTTCGTTTTTTTTGGGCCTCAAACTGAAAGGCCATCAGTGAGAGTAAAGGGATACTTTGAAAAGTATGATATGAACTTTGATAGCTTGCATGTTGCCATCTGAAACGGTCACTTTAACCAGCCACGGGGTTTTTTAAACCGTCTCAACTATTACCCTCTGATGATACTGTGACTTTGATGTAAATTATACTGAAACGAGTGAACACGGGTTGTTCCCAGGTAGGAAGTCAGTCTACCACTGTGAAATACTTACACTGAATGATCAGCAGCAATGCAGTCAATGGGCAAAAACCAGCTGTACAAATCACCGATGCGATCATTTAAAGATCTGTCTCAGGGCTAAATATTGTACTATACATTCAGTGTTATATTATACTGTACTTTGACTACTTATTATATATCATTAATATAAATTTACTGCAGAAATGATTTTACTCCTTTCCTTCTCCAACCTCTTTAATTAGTATCAGTATTAAAGATCCCTCCTCCACTGGGCAGTGTGTTTCCGTCCCTGTCTATAAGACCCCGCTCCATCGTTGTATCGCTCCATCTCACCAGCTCTCCATCCGGCCTTGTCCTCTCCCCCTCCCCTATCGGTCTGTCTATCGGCTGTCTGTCTGTTTGCCCTCTGCGCGGCCGATTTGCTAATTGGTTTCGGGGTTGTCATGGCACTGCTGTGGTCACGGAGCCCGATCTGGTTTCCGAGGCGGCCAATGTCACATGCCTGGACTTTTGGGTGATTTTCATGCCTTTGCAGTTTCCTGCATAATTCCTGCTTCCCCTTGTTGAAGATGTCGTTCCTTTTTTCGTTCCTCCTCACTCTTCGCATGAACACAAATGGCAAGACAAGGGAATTTATTAAAGCTAATGTAATGCTATACATTATGTCTACTAAAGCCATGTACCATCTTTGGAAATGCTCTCCGTAATCTGCAATTGAGAAATTTTGGGTGTGTTTGTCACCTCAGTTGAATTATAACTTTATCTGTTGAGTAAATAATATTTTTATGCATGTTTAGTCAATGACAATCAGACTGCGAACCACTGTTTTTGAGCTGAAACAACTTTCACCAAAGCAACAATAGCTGCTTGGTCATTTTTGCAGCAGTTTGCAGAATCTAACACTTCCTAACAAGTCCAGTCAGAACAGTTAGAGGGTGAAAAGATAATTCAAGTTTATTAAAACTTGGGTAATATTTTTTTAGTTTTGTCTATTATCAGCAATACTAACATATTGCACTCACTTATTTTGATGTAGAGATCCAGGAACCCAAACATCCCTAAAAAAGACATCTGGCAGGACAGGAAACACTAGCAGTCAGATTGTCAGATTTTTTCCACATATGCTGAAGAAAAAAATGTGAACTGAATGTTGTGAGCATCCATCACAATTTACAAACCAGCTTTCTGGTTCAACTAAAACCTACCATAATTGTGTGTGCACATTTTTCTCTCCATCATGTTGAAGTATTTTAGACAATTTTACTAAATTGTTGTTTAAAACTGTCAGGAGTATCTGACTGTGTGCGTTTCCTGCCCTGTATGACCTTTGTTGTAGCAATGCGGCCCCAGAGTACGATGCTATCCCAACCGATAGAACCAAGGGCCAAAACTACCAACACAAGGCTTCAGATGTAATAAACTAGAACCAGCTTTGACTGCCTTGCTCAAGGGCATCATAAAATGGCTCTTAAAGAAAGAGAGAGAGCAAGTTGCGCCAGCTTGTCCTTGATCTTGTTCCTTGATAACTCTTCATCTCTTTTTCCTTCCCTTTTCATTTTTTTCCTGTGTTTGTAATTTCTTCTTTCCATCCATGTATTTCTCTGCCCCTCTCCGGTATAGCTGTACTCTAATGGCTCCATTCACTGAAGCAGATCAAATATTAAGGTGACCTCAGAGTTGGCACTGCACCAAGCTTCCCCTCCTCCTCCTCCTCCTCCACCCCCTCCTCCTCCTCCATCCTATTTGTTTTAACCCCATCTCCTCTTCCTCATTGACATGTGCTGTCAGGGCAAATTTTCTTCAAGGTGGAAAGCTCCTCATACCAGCCAGATACTGTGTGTGCACACGCACAAAAACACTCAAACACACACACATGCACACATACTCATGTTTTTTTCCAGAGTAAGCTGAAATACCTCCTATCACACACACACACACACACACACACACACACACACATACACCTGTACTACACTTGATTTATCACTCACTAGAGGCGAACACACTGCTAGGAGAGATTCTTTACGATGTTAAGAGACACACACACGCACGCACACACACACACACACACACACGTAGCATGTCCTAACCATGGACGGCAGGTAATATACAGCAGGGAGGTTGTATTCTGCAAACACTTTTTTTTTTTTTATTGAGTGTCTGCCAAGCTTCAACCGCCTTAGTTACTGTTGCTACACCTGTGTAGCATTGAATTTTAACACACAGCACAGGCAGTTTACGAAGATGACAGTGTCAAATTTACCACTCGAAATTTGCAGCACTAAACTAAACTAATGGGCTCCTGATTTCAGAACTAAGTATCAGAACGAGCAGGCACTTTGTTTGTACTGAACCTTCTGGCTGTCGCTGGCAGATTCTGTAAACTGTAGCCAGCTAATTAGTGTAACAATACCTTTGTGAGTCGGTTAAAAACTACATCTCCCAGTTTCCAGTTGACTTGTTGAAAATAAGACCCCTGGTAAGGGGTCTTAATTTTTACGGCTGTATATATATGAGGTCACACTAACTCAGGTGGACATTGATATTAGAAAGAGAGTGTTCGTGGGTATCATGGATATGGAAGAAACCAGGTTATAATGACATAAGTATTCTGCTACATTTTTAATGAAGCTGTAGTTTTTTTTCTATGCAAGTGAAATAATTGTTCCTTCAATATATACTTCTAATATCAATCACTGTACAAGTACTCATTTATTTTGATAAATATCATTAGAAACCACAAGCAAAAAACTGATGAAAGAAATGTTCAATGGGAGATTATACTGAGTTACTGAAGCTAGTGGAACAGTGACTGGTCCAGACATCGGGACTCGAGATGTCCGTCAGGAGCAATACAGATACATGGCAATACAAAAAAAAAAAAGGCAACTGTGGCTGGAAGGTGAAATTGACAAAATACGTGGGGGATGGAAGGATAAAAGGGGAGAAGAATAGGAAAAAAAATGAATGGGAAAGATAAAGGAATGAAAGCAGGAGAGGAAAGAGAAGACTGCAGGCCTTCACTTCCCCGTGAAGCTGCTTTGCCGCGAGCGATCTCCCTCTCTCTTTCACCCTCTCCCACTTTTCTTTAAGCAGCAGGCAGGGAGTTCAGAAGGAAGAATTTTTAACTGAATCCACCGGCCTCCAGGTCCCCCACCAGCACCGCCCCCACCACCGCCACCACCGCCACCACCGCCACCACCGCCACCGACCACATCGCAGTGCAGGGACAGAGAGAGGTGAGTGGTGAGCAAACGAGCATCAGCAGCAGTGGTGTAAAGGAGACATCTGCGGTGTGCTTTCACTGGCTTTGTTGGAGGGGAGCGCGAGGCTGCTTCAGTGACCAAACCACCCGCTTCCTGGTTGGGGGATTATCTCTGTAAAACTTCAGGCCGCCTGTCCTGCCTCATCCTACCACACCAAACTCATCCTCAGTCATGCCGGACAGCATCCCAGCAAGTCAGACTTTTAACAAACATCTACTGTATCTGCTCTGCAGGGCAAAGACAAATCAATCAACTAATGGCATTTTATTTTGGTTTTAGCCTGTTCTGTGCCTTTGCTACTATAGTTTAGAGTCCCTCTGAGTCTGCATTTAAATTAAAAAAGCTACAGTTTTGTATGATAGACTTTTATTCTTCACCATAAAAAGACTTAAAGGTACATTATGCCGTTTTTGACCTCTAGCAGCTATAGAAAGGGAGCACGGGTTCCCCTTTTTGATTGTTCTGTGTACACTCGCATAAGGACACGTGCTCGAGCACGCCGGTGGCGGCGCCGGTGTGACATACACGTTCCCCCCATTGGTTTCACACTACTCCACTGATCTGCAGGCGGCAGTAATGTTCCAAGAAGCACAGCGATGCGCCAAAAAAGAGCAGTCCAGAAGAGGGCCAGTACCATAGAAACATGGATGTAAAAAAATAAAAAATAAAAATGCATGTTTCAAATTTTTCAAAAAATCTGATTTGCATCACCTTTGCGAGGCATCAAGGAGACACACAGTGCATTTTGTTGAGTAACACTTAATGTGTACATCAATGTCTCTTGTTAAATAGTAGGGACATGTATAAAAAGGAAAAACTAAATTATGCGCCCTTTTTTCACAAGAGCTGAGTCAAAAGTTGGTTTCTACAACGTGAAGAAACAGCGAGAAAATAAATTAGCAAGAAAAGCACAAAAAGTGAAACTGAGCAGTACACTGGCGTGTGTCTTATTGTTCGCTGATGTGCAATTAAAGACAGGGAACATCCCGGCCACTGCCACATGTATGGGCCAAAACAACATAAGCTGGGTGTGTGTTTCCTAAGAAATGATAGTGGTCACCCATTCATTAAGATATTCAGACTTGAGGTGAATTTATAGTTGACATGAGGAATAAATAGGAGTTCTGTCATAGTTTACGCACAGAGTGGGTTTCCATTTATAGCCGAGAGTCATTGATGTCACCTCTGCTACTTATGTGTTATATATGATCAGGTATATATCATGCTCTAGATTCCCTGCAGTAGCTATGTTTACATTCTATCATTTACTTTTACATCTTCTAATTTATTTAACTGGAATTTTAAAATGTAGAACATTATTTAGATGTTTCTCCTTACTGAATAAGAAACTAGGGCTCTGCAGTCGCTGTGTTTAGGTTCACTCGTTCATACAGAGTCAGCAGAATGTCTGCTGTGTTATCGCTTTATTAGAGGTCTGTAACTGGAAAAAGGAAAAAAAAAGAAGACCGCAGGGAGCCTCTCTTTAACTTTCTTAATCTTGTCTTCGTTCTCAACAAAGCTGTGGTGCAGCCTGCAGCGTAACCTTGGAGCCCGTGTGCCTGGGGACGACGAAGATGCTTAACGGAGACGTAATGATCCAGCCTTTCTACCCTTCAATGTCATAACGTTTCCCTAAAATGTTATTATTGCGTTCCAGATAAGTATAACTATCTTAAATCAGTGTAGGTTAAATAATGCGACTGACATTATCGCCTCAGTGTGTTAAGAGATACTTGTGAAATCTGGAAGCAATTAGCAGGCATCCGTCGATCTATTGCCTGTAGCAACATATATCCTGGTGGGGGAAAGTTTATATTGGGGCATCAGGATGCACCCTGGACAGGTAACCTGTCTGCTAACGATCAGCAAGTGAGTGATTTGTTATATCGTTTCCATGTTTCCCCATTGGATCATGCAGAGTTATTAGTTTACTGGTGCTATTTTAAATTAGAAGGGAGTTAGGAAGGCGTTTTGTCATTACCGAGTGTGTATACTGCATGTCTGTGTGTGTTCATACTTAAACAAGTGTCTACAGGAGGGAGAAGAGAATCGTGAACCGTGATGATAATAATATAGGTACTAATGGTATTTCAGTTATGGAGGCCTAGAGTTAATCATAGATATAACTGATCTCCAGCTGTGTGACATTTCATCTCACCAATCACAACCTGCACATACGAGCAGGCGGCAAGAAGCTGATGCTAAGACCCCCCCCCCCGTCGAATCTCCGTGCACGTTAACAATTTTAATTGACACGGTGTTTGTACGTGTGTGTGTGTGTGACTTTGTCACTTTTGTTCTATGTGAATCAATATGTACTGTGCACAGACACAGCACAGAAGGCAGAGCCTCACAAACACAAACACAAACACAAACACAAACACAAAACTGTTCCTCTCCTCCCTTCTCTCAAACATCTTCTTTTTCATTCTCACTTTCACACTTTAACCTTCCCTTCATTTCTTCCACTGCTTGGTTCTGCTGCAGTGGATTGTGTTTGTGTGTGTGTGTGTGACTCTGGCTGACTTATGGTTTCATTAGCTGCGGCAGAGGAGAGCCTTGTAATTGTGGCTGAATTATAGAGGTGGGGGTGGACACAACTGTGGGAGCTCCCTGGGTTAACACACACACACATACACACACACAAACACAATTATAGGGCCTACTTCTATCTTTGTGAGGACACTCATTAACATGATGCATTCACTAATCCCCTTATCTCGAGCTCAACTAAAAAAAAAAAGGCCAACAACTGAAGCCCAACTCCTGAACCCTAAAACCAAGTCCTAACCCTCAACAGTCGTCTGAAGTTGTCAGCTATCCCTATGCGTCCTAAATCTGTGATGTCTTTAACTCAACTTTGTCCTCACAAAGAGAGAAGTACAAGTACCCACAGACACACACAGACCCACACATATGCACACACACACACACACACACACACACACACACACACACTATTAGTTATTCCCTTGTAGCTGTTTTGTCGGGTTCCCACTACCACGTTCTTTGCTGCTGGACTCTCCCACGTGGGCGAAAAGTGCATGTATGTGTATTTATTTGTGTGTGTGTGTGCGTTTGAGAGAGAGCAAGCAGATTGTTCCTGCGTGGGTAGCGTACAGTGTGTATGGGAAACACCCCACTCTGGAGCACAGGGAGAGAGAGAGAGAGTGAGCGAGTGGGTGGGAGACTGATCGATGAGTGTGTTCACTTTGTTGCTAGTTGAGCCGGCGCGAATGTGGCTATGGGACAGAGTAATGGGGCTTTCTGCAGATAGGTGAGATAAGTAGGTGTGTAGCTGGGTGTGCATGGATGTGTCTCTGTAGGTGTGTGTGTCTCTGTACCTATGTGCTGTACTTTGTGAGGACTAGTTTGAGTTTTAGATCTCCGGTATTAGGACTCATTGGCTAGTTAGGGTAAGGGTTAAGGTTGGAGTAAAGGACTAGGGGAAGCATTATGTCAATGAGTGTCCTCACAAAGATAGAAGTACAAGTTTGTGTGTGTGTGTGTGTGTGTGTGTGTATGTGTGGTTGTGTGTCCATGTAAGGCTAACAAACATGTTCCCCCGGCAAAATCGTTTTTAGAAAATGAACAGATCTTATTTAGAGGGAAGAAGGAAAAACTATGCACATGAACACAAGCTCACACACACACTCACACATACACACACACACACACACACACACGCACACACACACACACACACAGTAACACAGAAATGCATGCATCACCAGGCAGATGTGTGTCTGCACGTGCCTGTGCGAGTAAATGTGGTTTTGTGTTTAAATGTTGTACATACACACACACACACACACACAGACACATACATGCATGCACACACAGCAGGGGGTTTGCGCCGCCTGCCACTCATTATCATGCCGTATTACTCGAGTAAATCGTGATATGCCTCCATGTCCAACTTGGCCCCTGAAAATAGCTGCGGTGACATCAGCGAGCTGGATGACATCATCGGTGGGTGACGTCACGTGTCTCCTAGCGTCCCGATCCGGGGTATTAGCATTATGTACGAGGATCCGGCGGTCTAATTATAGCGGCGGCAAGACTGCGCACGGCTTCCACTTCAGAGTGTTCGGAGCAAATCGGGACTCAGAGTGTGTGTGTGTGTGTGTGTCTGTGTGTGTTTGCGTGTTTGCGTGTGTGTGTTTGCGTCACTGCATGTTCTTGTAATTCCATCTTTGTGAGGACTACATCTCAAAGCTTACAAGTGGGGACATGTTCGTGAAGTGGGGACATTGTGGCTGGTCGTGACTTGTCACTTTGTGGTTTAGGAGACATACGTTTAGGTTTATGTTCACTAATGTAAAGTAACAAGTATGTTTACACAAATATCGCTCTCAAATAAGACTTTGAGGCCCTTTAATATATATTCATATTCATATATAGGGTGACGACTTATTGCTTCCAACCCTCTGTGTTTTGAGAGAGAAATGTTTACTGTATGAATTTTCTTAACAGCTGTAATTATTATTCACTGTAGTTCTTATTGGAGATTGAGATTTTACATACAAAACATTTAATCAGTTTATAAGACACGATGCGTGATGCTATAGCTTAAACTTCTTAATAGTGTTAAAATTAGCTCCACTTCCACCAGCTAAAAATTCTGTTAATCAATAATTGATATATATATATATATATATATATATATATATATATATGCAATGCGATTCTACATAATTCATACTTTTACTTTTGATGTTTTAATACATTTTGAGCGTTCTTTCTCAGTTTTTGGATATACGATGCGGTCCAAAATCTGACACCACTTTCTGATTCAATTAAAAAGGAAAAGTGGTCACAGCGTTTGGACCCCACTGTGGCACTTCTATATATAATTGAGTATTTTTGGTATTTTTGTGGTATTACTACTTTTGTTTGAAGCAACTAAACATAGGAATTGGCAATGTCAGACTTGGGTACTCCAAGGTGCAGTATAAAAAAACAACGCTGGAAAAAGGAAACAGAAATTTTACAAAAAATGCAGCTTATGGCATCAGTGTCATTTGATAAGCGCTATAATTACATAACAGCTGTGCACATGGGCGATGTCAATAGAAGATCTGAATACTTCTTCCACCACTGATTAGGTAACACTTGGCCACGTTTTTGTGCCGGTTTTCAGTTTTGAGCTGTGGTCTGGAGAATCCATTATGTCAACGAGGGTCCTCGTAAGTATAGAAGAGCAGACGTGTGTGCATGTGTGTGCCTTGTTCAAGCCACTTAGGGCCGGAGCTGAGCCGTTGGCCATATCTAATCCCATTCAACGGGTCCATGCACGATAGGACGCACATGGACACTTCACACACTTGTGCGCACACTCGCACACATATATTTACACATATAAGAACACACACTCACACACTGTGCGTTAATACACACAGTTTCACTTTCCATCCTTTTCCAGCTCTAAGAACACGCAGTTGCTAGAGTATCTGAAATTTATTCAACAACAACATGCGCGTGCTCTCACACACACACACACACACACACACACACACACACAGAGTACTGTACACTTCACATAATTCAAATGAAACCTCCAATACGGATAATTCTTGTTCTATCCAAGTCAAAAGAGTCTCTGTAACATGTCTACAAACACACAAACAGATAGCCACATCTCCCCAGGTGTAAAAGCAAAACACACACTCTTTCTCATACCAGCGTGGAAATATGTAAATACTTAGTTAGTCATAATCTGAATCTCTTTTTTTTTTCTCCCCCCCGGGTACAGTGAATGGACAGGAAATCATCCTCTCACCTAAGTCTGTCACAAAACAAATACCAGCACATGTTCCAGGAACCAACAAGGGCGCGATGTGCGGTAACATCAGACCGCGCAAGAGATGTGGCGGGCAGTTAAAGCTATACATCAAAAACTGGCTTGTGTGGGACAACGAAGAGTCTCGGCAGGCTGAGGTGAATGTTGTGTCCCAATATGATCTGTGTTTTCAGCACAACTTGTGACTTCAGTTGTACTCCATCCCAGTTTCTTTTAAATTAATGGTCTCCGTCTCATTAATTGAGAAAACTTTCTTTTTTTGGTGCAGTGCCATCAAGAAGAGCACCAAGACATCTCTCGTGAGGAGTCCTGGCGGCTTCTTAAATATTTAAGAAAGAGGTTGATTGTTGCCCAAGTGTAACACAAAACATGACTTAGGATTTTGCGAAACTGGCCTATATCGTCATTCTGTTTTGCAGTTGGGGTGAGAATTAGCCACTGATCATGTAATCTGATAATATGTCAATGAACAACTGCACGGCATCCTCATTTTTACCCGGCCTGTCCATAATCATAAGAGAGGATACTGATCAACAGGAGATATAGATGAAATGTTTCCGAATCCAGTTTTTATTGGACAGACAACCTGTCGTGTTGTTGTTAGACTGATGCATTTCATGCATTTCTTGATTAAATGTGAACAGACTATTGTTTTTTTCTGCCATTTTGCATTTGGGTATAAAGGCCAATTTATGCATCTTTGTCAAACCAATGGCATAGCCTGACTTGCACCTCCAGAAAAAGTAACTACGTGTCCTGGAGACATGGTCCTAAAGAACTATGATTAGTCGGTTCGGTAGCATCGCATTTCTGAATTCTCCTTCTCCACCGCTGTCACACAGACAATCTCCTCTGATGTCTTCTTTTGTTTCTACATTGCAGTAAAATTCAGGAAAACTAAAACTGCTGTCCGACATCTATCAGCTCCAACTCCATCAAGATCTGCTCAGTTTCGGTCGCTGTTGTTTCAAAGTGCGCCAACAAACTCGGGGAAAACAGTGGCGAAGAAAGTCAACACAGCGGCGTTTCCGGTGTAACTGCAGAGCGACTCCAAGGCAGAAGTATAAATGCTCACCACAGCATAGGCTGATAGCTCAGAAGCATAAATTGGCCTTAACACTCATACAGCCCCAGTTTGTGATTTTGTATGATGGATGATTTAGTACAAATTCTCAAGGTACAACCCCAAACTGCTCTGTTGCATAGAAGTAATTGTACTGGATATTCCTCCAATATAAATGAGTCTATTTACTAAGAAGGTGAGGTAAAGGTCCGCAAGGGTCCAATATGTTGGACCTCTTTCAAAATGAACCCGGAGAAATCCTACCCCAACGCCACATGCATAAATTAATTTTCAAAAGCAAGAGACCCCAAAGGGGACCTGAGGAAAATTAGACCTGATCCAAAATGTGGCTGACTCAGAAAAGAGCCTAACAGAGATATAACACCAACACTGGCACCGGCGTGAAGCGCTATCAATTAACAAGCAGCTGTGTTCCAGAGTGGCAGAACATAATAATAAGGATTCATGTATAGTCTTTCAAAAAAAAAAAAAAATTCCCCCCCCAAAATTCCTTTATACACTTCAAAAACTAATTTTAATATTGTTGAGTCAAATAGAAAAAAGTCATTTGATAGACAAAGGTATTTATGGGGGCTACTGATTTCCTAAAATATTTTTCCCATGATGTTATTGTGATCATGGCTGATGGTGCGCTCGGATCCATCCGGATATTAGATATGCTAACACATATGGAACGGTCACTGTTTATGAATTAGGCAGACGGTTTTCAGACGATCTCTGCTGCTCTCTGGTTCAGAAGGGTACATCAGCAGCGTAAACTCAAAGCCCCGTCCTCTGTTTTTATGCTGTAGTGAAGGATTGGGGTGGTGGCTCTGTCCTCTCTCTCTCTCTCTCTCTCTCTCTCTCTCTCTCTCTCTCTCTCTCTCTCTCTCTCTCACTGTGGCTGCGGCTGATAGTACAACTGCTGCAGGAGGAAGGCTGACTGCTTGCCTTTACATAACCACATGTACAAATTCACCCAGAGAGAGGTGGACGGGGGTGGGGGGTTGGAGGGTGAGAATGCTCAGAGAATGAAAAACTCAGGGAGAGAGATCGAAAAGACCCCCAGGGGAAAGGGAGAGAGAGAAAAGCAGACAATGGCGAAAAGAGAGTGTAAAGAATCCAAAATGAATGACGACGAACATCCTTTATTTAATGTTGGTCCACTGCTGGTAGAACTGGCAGTGTTCATGAATTATGACATTTTATGTCTGTTTCTTCCAGAAACGTCTGAGTCGTCTTCATTTGTTAATTTTTCCGCTAAAACTGACAAGCTGCTGCGTTTTCTATACACTCTCAGACCGGTTCAGTTCTCAGTTTGGACCAGGTGGATTCTGTAGCACCAATAACTGCACTCTTTCATGGGCATTTCCTGGTCAGTCATGCTGCAGCAGGTGTTGTCCATTGCTGCTGATTTTATCCTGTTTATCCTGGTTGAAGATGAATGAGCATCTATGATGCTTCATGATGTTTTAACAAAAAGACGAGTTGTAGTTTGTTCGCTTTCTATTGCCTGGTTTGACAACTTCTACAAGTCCTATGTTACTTGACGTTGGCTCACTGGAGCATGGAGCGCCCGACTATGTGCATAGAAAAGCAAAAATGAAATTAAGTTTCATTTCTATTCAGTGCATCACACATGTACTGTATTATTTATGCTGCACAACCACAAACTAACCCTCCTTCGTCTGCCTTGGGGAGAAAAAGGACAGAGTCAACCTCCAGCGCCAGGTGACGATGGATGGTTCAGGGTTCATGTACGGTCATAAAACAATGATTACATACGTAAATATTCTTTGCCTGTGCCGTCAGAAAGGATTGGTGAAGTTGGCCCTCGCACCCACCACCTAATTATTTACGTCACCCAAGTCATGAAAGATGGGAAACTCTGACCGGCTGGAGTACAACATGTAGTCTACTCTTACAAGTCTTTAAGACTGATTGCCTTGGCAGATGATTGCCAATTCTGACACACTGTTCACCTCAGTAAACCTAAATATGATATAGTTATCATATATTGTGGTATCATGGAAGGAGATTGGGGTTGGTTGTTTGGGGGTGCTTTAACACTTGGGACAGCCTTACTTTTCCTTCCTGCCACCAATAGTTGATGTGGGTTCTTTTAAACATGTCACCGATAGTTTCCTACCTAACTAGTTTTTGCTGCCTAAACTTAACCACACATTAACCTTCGAAGCGCCAGATCATAAAATGCTCATATGAAATTCATTTGTCCACTTGATTTTGGAAGGCACCTATTTTTTAAAATAGGTAAAGGGGCCTATTTCAAGCAGCTGTTAAGGGCAAAACACAAGCCATAACACCCCTGATTTAGGCTTTCTTTCCTTTACGATTCAGTGTTGACTTCCCTTTAATAACTCTGCTGTTTTGAGGTGGATACCCATGATTGCACTGAGGATATCAGGGGCCCACTAGTCAACAAAAGACTACTGTTTCATTGAGCTTCCTTGGCAGTCTCGCTCACATCATTATCTCTGGCTACTGTAAAAACAGAGAGTAATAACAATAAGGCTGTAATTTAGGGTGGCAGAGGTCTGGACATTAAAAAAGCAACATTTGAGGCTTGTGTGTGTGTGTGTGTGTGTGTGTGTGTGTGTGGGGGGGGGGGGGGGCAATCGTCTCTTGATTTACTCTTGAGTTATTCAAGCTTTTCCAGCAGAGCTGCTCAGTGGCTATAAGCAGGAGCCAGCAGCTGGGTTGAGAAGCTCACAGGTGGGGAATATGATGGATGATTGTGAATCTGAGGCAGAGTGATTAACAATGCTGAATCAATTCCGCCTGTAGGAATACGTCGACATCCACACTTGACGTTGTTGTTTTAGTACTTTAGCTGACACGGTTACTCAGAGTGACTTACACTGAGTGTAGAATGAGCTTTGATTACCATATCATTGTGGTATTGCAGGAAACCAAAAGCAAACTCTGCAGAGACTGAAAAAAGTGGTACTAAGTAGCTAATGAGAAAGCTAGCCAAGTATCATAAATTCTTGCATGTGCAAAACATGAGCAATTGGTTTCTACCAATATTCTATATTCTCCTTATTGACTAAATGAAAAAAACTTAAGTCTGGTATGAGTTTATTTCACAAACAAATACTTTTTTTTCTGTAAGTAAATCCAGATATAGCTTATTCCTATTTTTGAGATCTTCTGTGGCTCACAAAGTATTAAACCCACCGTCATGCCCTTTCACTGGGTGACGTGTTCCTTAATTACCTCGAACATGGGCTCTGTAGTTTAATTTTAATCTATTACTTGGTGCTGTAAATACTCATCAGCTCACAGAATGTGTCTTAATCCTCTGTTGAAAATGGTCTCCAACAAAATCACAACTTATCCCCGTTTAAGTAATGTTTGGTAAGAATACAATGCCCGGCAGTTTAAAGAAATTATTGAGCATTTACCAAAATGTTGTAATGAAATTGTTTTTAAAATATTTATGTCTTCAATAGAAACGAATGGGCCTGGTAAGAACAGGGTAGGCACAGATTTTAAAAAGTTTTTTCATGGGATTTGTCAACAGTAACAAAAATGTAAAATAAAGCCAGCTTTAAACTTTAAAGACAATCTTAAATAATGGCAGTAGTTGACACAACTTACAAAAACTGCAATGTGGCACGTGCCCTGATCCGGCAAATCATATATAAGTTTTTATTTTTCTGTTTTTATCTATTTGTGCTGTGGTCCCCATCTGCTTTTGCTCATATATTTGTAATCAGCAACCCGTAACTTGAAATGAAAAACTGTTACTCACACAGTTAATAATGCAATCACGCAAGTATACAGGTATTTCTGTTGCCAGGGCAACATACAGAGGAAAAAGGATGGAAAATGCAGCTTCAATGGTTCAATTGCGCGAAATACAGTAAATTCAAAATAAATAGCAGACCCTATCTTCAAGTCCAAAACTGGCAGCTACTGTTTCTGTGGCCACATGGGTGTAAAGGACACCACACCAAAGATCAACCAAGGTCTTATCTCTGTCAGGGATTATTTATCAGACTGGGTCCATTTTCGGCAGGGGTTTCGTTTCCATCTTTACCCAACAAATGGATGTAAAAATACTGTTCTATACTGAGGAGCTACTCAGGAAGTTGCTTAGAGGCTTTAAAAAACCTCCTTAGAACCCATCACTCTTAGAAATTCATAAATTGAAACAACAGACAGTTTGAATGTCAGGGGTGTACTCCTCCTAACCAAACTGGCTCAAAATTTTCAGAAACTTTTAAAAAGCAATTTTGATTGGGCCCAGAACCCACTTCAGCTCCCCCTCCATCCTCTTCCCCATCATCCACATTCTCCAGCCCAAAGCCTCCGTCCACCAGCTGTCAGACGGGCGTGCAGGCCTCGGTGGAGACGGACAGACGGATGGAACGCAAGAGGGAGGAGGTAAAGGGATGGATGGATGGAAGGAGGGAGAGGGAGAGGTGTGACCCACATAGCAGAGCCTGGAGTATTTATAGAAGAGTGTCCTAATTGGCAAGCCGCTGGGAGAGCGACAGCACTGCGCTGGTACCCTACTCCTTGTCCTTCACCTCCTCAACCTTCCCTTCTCCTTGTCTTTCGGCATCACCTGCCACCTCGTCCTCCTCCCCTTTGTCCTCTGATCCTTTTGTGCACTCTTCCATATGCCTTTCCCCCTTTTTTACATCATCTTCCAACTTCCACTTCTTGCCCCTCCTCCTCTTTTGAATCTTTCTGCTCTAACTTTAAGGTGTCCTCCCCAGTTCTTCCTCTTCAGCTCTGCGCTACTCTTCAGCTTTAACCTTCTACATCTTCTTCCACCTCAAACTCATTATGTCTCCCTTCATTCTCCTTTTTGTCCCCTATTCTTCCTGATCTATTCCTCTCTATTCCCCTCCTTCCCAAATCAAGCTTAAACAGTTGAGTTTTTAGGTGGCAGAGTTGATGATGACACATTTTTGTATCCCCCTCATACTTAATGTAATGCAGAAACTTCATTCACTTCTGTTCTCCAACAGATTTAATATATTTTCTACTTCTTTCAAAACATCCCTTAAACCACATCACCCATTTTTTACACACATTACTCTGGAATTTAGTACGACAGACTCTGAATAGTGCTTGGCTTCACAACACCACGTTTGCAAAACCGACTCAAAACCACTGTTATTATGTCATGTCAAATTGTAATATAATCCTAGAATGAGTGTGATGATATGGCAATGTTATTCGGGTACTATAGCATTGCTACAGGTATGATAATATTAATATTGTGATACAGTGAGAAAAGCAGAATTGTATGGTGGTAATGAAAACATGAATGAACATTAGGGCATGAGATAATAAACAAATAAATGGATTACAAAAACATACAGTATATTGTGTGATGGATGGAAGGATGGATGGATGATGGAGTGATGATGGATGGAAGGAGGGAACGACTCACGTAGGAAGTACTCAGAAGCATCTGCCTCATAGTCAGCATCCTCGGGGAAGTGATCTATCTGCTTACACATGCCTTTAAAGGAACCTGCGAAGGAAAGAAAGAAATAAAGAAAAGGGGAGGGAGAGAGAGAGAAGTCAAAGAATTTAGATTTTGTATACTAATTTAAATGCAAATGTTCATTGCTATGACAAGAAAAAACAACAGCAAAAACATCAATATTTTATGTGTCAGTTTATGTTCGAGTGTTTGCTTCTCACAATTCTCTACCAAGTTGATTGTCAGAAATCAAGATATTTTGCAGGTGAAAGAAGAAAAGAGGTGTAGAAGGACAGGAGAAGGGTAATCAGAGAAATGCTACAGAAAACGGTGAAGGGGGAAATAAAAGAAGGTGAAGAGTGGGAAAGGAACTGAAGACAGACAAAGAAGTGAGAAAGTGATTAAGAAAAAAAAAAGGAAAGAGGAGAAAGAAGCTTAGATGCAATGTTCAAGACGAAGGCGACAATTAGAGGACAAGAGATTTGTGAACAGCTCTGAAGGAAACACATCACAGGACAGAAAGTGACAGACGGGAGGAAGGAGAAGACAGGAGGAGTTCAGTCTGAACACCTCGATATGTGCTATCGAGGTGGGGGGGGGGGGGCAGGAGGAGATGAGGGAGCAAAATGCAAATGAATGAGAGAAGGGGAAGAGAATGAGTAACGCTCATTAAGAGGGATTGTGTGTGCCTGCATGTCTATCCAACAGTGGACCCGTTGTTTCTCACACCAGCAGTGGACTGGGGAGCCAACCGGGGACATTCTGGAGGTCCACTGTTTTTCATGCCTCTAATCAGAGGCGGGGCAGGGTCCGTGTGGGGCCACGGTGCAGGGCCAAGCCTGCATGGGCTATTTGGTGAGACGACTGTTACTCATTTCCTTGAGCTTTTCAGTTTTTTCCTTTGGGTGCACGTCTTCAAAATTCTCTGGAGACCCTGAGGATTGAACCCAAGCCCACAAAAATACTTCAGAGTAGTCCTCTTACTCCCCCTGCTATTTGAACAAAGACACTTAAGTGTTATTACTTAGGGACTTTGACTCTTTGGACATTGGACTTCAAAATTCAATGCACCCTGCAGGGATCAAACTGACAACTGTAAGTCTACAAACACTCCAGTCTAACCAGCAAAGCCTGGTCTATTTCTATAGGCTGTGAGACTTTCCTCTGGGTGCAAGACATCAAAGTATGATGAGTGGTCTGCCATGACCTGCCAAAGGAAAGACTCAAAAGCTCTTAGAAAAAAAGAGAAAGAAAAAGTCCAGTAAATCACTCAACACGTTAGAGGACTGCCAGGAAGTTCTGCGGGTCATTTCATTTTTTTATGAGCCTCAGTAAATTTTCAAGACCAACACCGAAAGTGAAGACTCAAAGGCTCTAAGAAGCACAGCTCAAAAGGGTCTGATCAAATGGCTCAGGGTCTTAGAGGACTGTTTTTAAAAATTTGAGGTTGTGAGTTCAAAACTCAGTTAGTTACTTAGTGAATTTTGGAGTCTAACTTCTAAAGGACAGAGGTCTAAGAAATACTGCTTGGTTGACTACTGAGAAGTTTTGAGGTTAAGTGGTGCTTACTGAATTTCGAAGTACAATTTCCAAAGGAAAGAGTCAAAAGTTTCAAGAAATTAAGTTCATGTGTGTTTCGGTTATATAGCTCACGTTGTTAGAGGACAACTCTTAATTTCTTAAATTTTGGGTTCAATCCTCAGGTGCACTTTTCGAAGTCTGCCCCAAAGTAAACACTCAAAAGCTGTAACAAATATTAGTCATTGTTCTTTTACAACTACCTCAGGTCATTAGAGGAGTGCTCGTAAGTTTTGAGGACGTGGACTTTTCTCAGTTGGCTCACTGAAATGTGAAGTCCCAACATCCAGAAACTTGAATGCTCCAATTAATACAGCTTAGAGGTGTCTGAATGAACGCCTGAGGGTGTCAGAAGCCTGCTCCGAAGTTTTGAGGTTCAGGGTTCAATACTCAGTGCGTTTTAGAGGAAAGACTGTGATTCTAAGACATGGACCTCTAGTGTGTTTGACCAAACAAGTCAGTGCTGGGACTGCTTGGAAGTTCTGATGATGTTGTTCTTATACTTATCAGTGACCTTTTTTGAAGTCAAACACCTAAAGTGAAAACCGAATACTGCTTAGAGAGAAGCCCCCAGTGCAACTGGTAACATGGTGACTTCGTTTGTGACTGTAAAGCATCAGTGCTGCAGTGAGGGGTTCAAATCCTTCCCATTTTTGGTACCTGGAGAATCAATACAGTTCACTGTTGGTAAGGTAGGAATGAATATGTGTTTGTGTGTGTGTGTGTGTGTGTGTCTGCGTGTGTCTGTGTCTGTGTGGGTGGGTGTTTAGCTTGGTTCAGCTCCAGTGGTAATTGTATGCCCTCCCAAACCACTGCAATTAAATGGGCCCTTGTTAATTGGCGTTTGAAGGACGAAAGACTAGTTCCTGGCTTTCAAATGGGCATCGGTTACACATACACACACACACACACACACATACACACAGAATATGTCTAACACTTACAGACACACACACACAACCACACACACACACACACACACACACACACACACACACACACACACACACATACACTCACATACTGTAGAATCAGCCTTATTGTCAAGAGCCTCGCTGGCTGTCTTTCTCACTCATGGCGGTGAGAGCAATTACAGCTAAGTTTTCGGATATTTTGCATTTTCATCATGGCCACAGAGGAAAAGAGCAATTTTACACCAAAGCCCAACACATAAAAGTGAAGTAAAAAAATGATGACAGGACTTTACCACAAGCCTGTTTTCATATTTACATATCTTTAATACACCTCAGCAAACGCTCAGGCGAACAAAGTGTTTTTCATCAGGCAGACTTTGATAGATACATTAAAGATATTTCACCGGGAAGCGGCTCAGAAACCTTTCAGCACGCACCGCAAAGCGCTTTCATCATTCCATGATTTCACCGTGAACTGTGTGTAGGGCAGCGCTGAAATTCCGTCCGGCTTCCGGGGAGGACCGCGGCGAGCATCGGCACCGCATGCTCCGGGGGGGAAATGGCCTCGCACCGTGCGAGGGATACGACGACGTTAGATGGACCCGAATCAAGTCATGGGTTCTCAAGAGTCTTTTGGTGATGAGTAGAGGTCCCTCGGGTGATGCGGTTCTGACCGCCAGCAGACACGAAGCAGGCCTCGCCATTTATACAGAGGCGTCATTAGGATCAGAAACGGTACATCATCGTTTGTTCAGCTGGGGATTTATTACCGACAGATCTTATTGGCTCCGCATCGAGATAATGCCACATAAATGACTTCAAGTACAAGTATCAGGATATTGTTAACACCTAATACAGATAATATCAGGCTATGATGTGTCTGTGTATTGTTAACCAGACATTTGAAGATATGTGAGTGCGCCTTTATCCTGAGAGAGCTTCTTGTTAAGGCTTTTTTAAAATGCAATAACATCTTACTTGCAATCTGTGTCAGACCCTAACCCTATGATACCATCTTGAGGCGAGTCAGAGCCCGCTCTGATTGGCTGGCTTGTACACATGGCTCTCCAACGCCGGCTCACTGTGAGCCTACATTCCTAAATTTCCGACACTGTCAGAATTCTGCCGCAGGCTGTCTTCTTTCGCCAAAGCTCCGTAGTGTCTGTCTCAACACCTTCTCCTGAGGGGACTTCGCTGCTCCATCTGATAATGTGAAGATGGGCTGCATCTGAACTGTGACTGGGTCCCGCTTCCGTCGTCTTTTATCAAGTTAGAAGAGTCTTTTCAATAAGATACAGATATTTCTGGTGCATGTAAAGGTGAATGTACAAATAAGAGATAATTTAAACCTTGGTAGCTTTATTAAAGCGGGGACACACTTAGCGAATGTCGATCTGATCACAGTTTGGGTTTAAGCATCGAAGCTCTTTAGACCAGGTCTATTCTGGGTCAGTCTGCTGTCGACAGTCAGGAGAGATAAAATCAGAATTCAATATCTCTGTCTTCTGATCAGTGCCATTGTCTGGCGTCCTCACGGGGATTACTTCACCAAGATTATGAACATTTTAACGACTTGAACTGGGTCGATGACGTCACGCTCTGTGCGGGAGAGATTCTGGCAAAAATTCTGTCCAAGAACCAACTGGCAAACAGTAACAATCCTGATCGTCCAGGTTTCAGAGCAGAACCGTGGTTAAGTTTCGCACCAATACCGTCTCAGGAGCTTCCGTACCTTCCTTTACCGCTTTTTGATTTTGGCTTTGCACCAATTTTAGCATGGATGTGCAGGGAAAATCATTTATTCCCTGATAAAAAGTTGTTTCATACAGTCACATGTAAAAAATTTGCGCTAATTATAATGTGCTTCCTTCTGTATTTGTTCCGTTGTTACTGTCAAGACTAAAAAAAAATGTGTGTACGCTACGTCTGTCCTGACGTGAGTCTAGGTTCTGCTCAGTCTTCGTGTTTTTGCGACCCATGCTAAACGCTAACGGAGCACTGTGCGTCGAGTTTGGACCCGACCTACCTTCCTGCTCGGATCATTCATTTCCTTCGGGAATCTGTCCACACGACTTCGGTCCTTTTCTCAACCGTCTAACATACATGTGGCTGCAGCATTATAAGACATTCAAAATGGTGTCTGCTGCGGTTGCTAGGAGATGTGCAAAGCAGGAGACAAAGCGGAGACACTGCCGTAGCGCGAATCCCTCAACTTTATTAATAATAACGGTTCTCTTTTTTGTGTGTCCGTGCTTTTTAGATTTTTCGGTTTTAATTTTTGTCGTCTCTCTGCCCCGGCGTCCCCGTGTGAGAATCTAGCATCATTGTCGAACACATCCGCTCACGCGCTCAAAAGCGCCATCGTCCTCCATCAATGTTCTCTCTCTCTCTCTCTCTCTCTCTCTCTCTCTCTCTGTCCCTTTCACACTCTCCCTCGCTCCCTCCAACACATGCCCACCCACGCTGCAGCACAAGAGCACATGTAATCTGGAATTGCGTTCTCCCTTTCGTCGCTCTTTCTCCTATCTCTCTCTCTCTCTCTCACACACACACACACACACACACACACGTGTGCACGTACCCTGAGGACCAGATTCCCATTTGAACTGAGCTGGCAGCTCCGCCCTCCCCTCCCTCTCCTCCTTTCTTTGGTCTTTCTGCAATTCAAATTAAGAGCACGCGTTTATTGTCTCGACAGGGAAGAAAACCTGTGCAGCCCGAGCGCTGGATCATGATCGTCAACTTAGATCCGGCCGATGACGCCGACATTATCGGATGACCGGATTTCAAAACCGAATCAAAATGAAATGGGTCTATGTCACATGTTTACCTTAAGAAATAGTCTCCGTTCTCTCAGTCGTCATCACATGTAAAACCGGTTCATTACCTCCTCCAGATATTCTCATAATCATCATAACACTTTTAGATAATCAGTCACAACGAAAGAAACTGTCTTCATGCAGTGATTTCGCACATTTGCTGAGCTGCAGATTGAAAAGCCGTTAAATCTCTTCATGCTGCTCTTTATTGAACTGTCGTCATTAGACATCCTCCTATTTTATATGTGGTGGCTCCAGTACTTCATGTTTAACTACACCGACCAAAGGCACGAACGGAGTTCAACACTGATGGTAGCGGAGGTACCGCACTGCGTGTGTGCGTGCGTCAGTGTGTGCACGTGAGTGTGTGTGTGTGTGTGTGTGTGTGTGTGTGTGTGCGTGTGTGTGTGTGTGTCTGTGTGCATGTGTGTGTGTTAGGGTTGACAGTCATATAAAAGCGATTTTTAAAAGCTGTGTTTCATCGGCTCATACCACAATATGAGACCAGCGTTCTCAAATTAGACCTTGCTGATGTGTGTGTGTGTGTGTGTATATGTGTGTATTTCTGTGTATATATATATGTGTGTGTGTGGGGGGGGGGGGGCCTCACTCTTTGGATTTTAAAGAGTCGGTGTGGGTGGAAAGCTAAAACTAGAGAGGAAGAGACGGATTGTCACAGTAAGAAAACTACAGGTGATAATCAAAATTAATGATGGCTGAATCCCATTTAGCTGATTCGATGGTTTCGGGGACCCTGGTAATGTGCTTGTGGCCCCACTGTTGCACTGTCACACTGTCGTGACCGACTGGGACACACGAAGGGAACAGTGTCGTCATCGATGATATTAGCAACACCTGCGATAAGTCAAGTCGCTGTTAAAAAAAAAAAAAAAAAGGCCCGTTTATCTAACTTTTATAGGCTCCACACACACACACACACAGGTGTTGTCAGTTACTCAGGCTGATTAGACTTCTCCCCCAGTTGATGGGGGTAGGACGGAGATTGTGTCGGGGTCACTTAACTCCATGGGAATCATAAAAATGGATAAATTATGCCGCCCTAACGGGCGCCACGACGTTGACAGAGAGCCGAGGGAGACGTCAATCAGTCACGGTCTGCACACACCGGCACGGCGGCGAGAAGAGGTTCTGATCGGGCAAAAATATGGCGCGACACCTGTGTGGCTGTACCCTTGACGAGTAATCGCTTCTAACAAACTCTGCAGATGTACAGGCTTTTACAACAATATAAGCATAGCTACTGTATGTGACATTACACTATTCCCCTAAAGATGTTGAAATGCCGCCATAATATGTAAAAAAAAAAACCTCAAAACTGTTATTTTTTTTCTCTAAAGTTGAGCTTTCTTCTTCCTTAGCCCAAAGAAACAGATTAAGCTCCAATGTCATGATGAGTTTTTTCTACCATCTCTGCATGAATATACACCAACATTCATCTAAATGATTAAGATGCAGGCATGCGACTGGCAGTTTTAAGGTTCAACTCAAGGTGACGATCCCTTTTAAACACCAGCCGAGCAAGCCCGGATAGATAATTAAGACCAATTAATTTTGAAACAACAAACAAATGAGCCGACGCTCAACAGTCTTTAATTTGCGACTATTTCTAATCTGATTACTGCCACTCGTTTCATTGTTGATTTTTTTTCAGGGGTTAAATGTGGCGCTGATATGAAAAACAACAGACAAATCTGCGTGGGCAACTCTTTTTCGTTTCCTACTCTTCATACACTGCGGTTGCATTCAGCAGCTTCCCTGTATTGTGATTTTTGTTGACAAAAGTTAATTGATGTGCCGTTTCGACTATTAAAATAAAGGAATGCATGGTT
This sequence comes from Istiophorus platypterus, assembly GCA_016859345.1. Lineage (NCBI taxonomy): Eukaryota > Metazoa > Chordata > Actinopteri > Istiophoriformes > Istiophoridae > Istiophorus > Istiophorus platypterus. The sequence continues at coordinate 4,111,838 of CM029114.1, read as the reverse complement.
TCTAATCTATAGTTGCGTGAAACTGATATTCTACTCGCGCGGACACAAAAGGAAAAGTGCCTGTGACCTGTAACTGCATAAAAGTCCCACCTGAGAACCCACCCCCTGTGCCCCCCCCGTCCCTCCGCTGCCCGTACACAGTCATAATAATGAGGTGTCACTCTTCCAAATTGGCCCTGCTAAATTATACATGGTGCTTAAGCATGGAACAGATACTATTATTCTGAGACCAACCTGCACCTCAGGGGTCAGGACGGCTCCATCACCCACTTATCCTCATAGTGGGGGCTTGGGTGAGGTGGGGTGGAGGGTTTCTATGACTCCTTGCGGATGAATTATGCCGAGAAGACGAGACCCCCGGCGACCTCCCCCGTACCGTCGCAAGCCAATCAGGAGGCTGTTCTCGTGGCCGTTAGCGCGATGAAGTGCGATCAGACTCCCTTTTATGAAGTATTAACATCCTCAACCGCTCACCAAGATGTGGAAGGAAGTGTGTGTGTGTGTGTGTGTGTGTGTGTGTGTGTGTGTGTGTGCATGCATGCGTGGGTGACAATGAGAGACATAACGTAAAGTAAGTAAAAGTGCCCTCCCCTGAACCAGCGCTGTGTGTTATGCTAATATTGGCCACTGTGTCTATTCTCTATGCTAATTGTGGCTCAGTCTCAATCTGTATGCTGAGGTGCCACTGAAATAATCCCTCCGCTGCGAAGGTGGGTGAACATCAGAGACCCAGGAGGAGGCGCGTCGCACAGCAGATGACGGCCACCGGCTCGGCTCGGCTCGGTCGATCACGAGGGGCGATGCTCAGGAAATGTGCCTCTTTCTTTTCTTGATCTATTAAATGTTAATTCATCCTGGGCGAGGTTTTCTTGCGAGCGATGTTCTTTTTTTGTATGTCTGTGTCCCCCAACCTACTTTCATGCACTTGTAAACATTGCTCGGTTTTCTCTGGCTTTCCCATCTCTACTGAAGATGAACATACTGAACTTCGGCTTGTGCCTTTCATTGTAAAATGGATGCCGTAAAAACAGCGACTCCACCCGTGGGCCCCGGGCACAGACACCTACAAGGCTTCCTGCTGACTCGCTTTAGTTTCACATATTTTCCCAGCAATCCTCTAAAATGTTAACCTTAACAACATCCTTTTTTTTCTAATAAAAATGTCATACCTTCTGCAGCGGCCAGACTTTTTTGGGTTTGGCGGGTTGTGGACCGAGGAGTGTGAGCGCAGCAACGCCGAAAAAAGAACCTTTGGACCCATGAGCCTAACCAATAATCAATCCATGACTATACCTATCATGGCTGCATGAACCAATTTTTTAATATTCTCATGGAAAAATCTCTGCTCTGATAATCTAAAATCTCAGATGGAAAAAACTGGGGAACAACCTCTACAAAACCTGTAGACAAAGTGAATGTATGGATTTACTTTCATCTTCTTGGTACTTAAAAATCTGAGAATTATCACAAAGTTTAACTGTGATTGCTTACGTATCTTTTTGTTGACTTTGTCTTAACTTTGACTATGTCGCTGCGTCACTTTATATGTGTGAGTTTAGTGATTTAGCCATACTCTCCAATAAAAATCAGAACATTGAAATAAAATCAACGCAGTATCAACAATTTCCAAAATAAACTGTAGCTCTGAATGTTTACCGTAGACACATATTTCTCTGGATCGAAACCCTCACACACAAGATGTATTCATGCCTCAAAAAAAAAAAAGAAGCCGAGCTGGCGGAGGAAGAAGCGTTCGCCTCATTAAACAACTTCATCGTGAGCCGTATTTCATTTTAATCTTTGAACCCGGACGGCCCAATTCATTTCCGCACAATTTCAGAACACATTCGACAATGGAGGGACCTATTAGAGATAATTGTAATAAATGCAGAATTAGATTCTCAGCCTATTTTGCTCTAACCAATTTGGAGTAAGCAATTACTTTTCCTATCAGCAGGCGCGCACATGTGTGCACGCACACAACACATAAATTAGTTTGATGTGTGGTTGACAGAGAGAAAACTGCTGGAGTTTGATGCTGGAAAAAAAACCCTCTGTCCTGTGTTTGATTTTTTTTTTTTTTTTTTTTGAGGCAGGGAGACGGAGCGGTGCGTGTCGCCATGTGGCACCAATCAGAGAGCGGCTAACGGCCGGTTAATTGTAATTTGGCAGGACTCGAGCGGTGCGGTGGACGGGGCAGGTGTTTGGGCTTTCGGTCCAAACGACTCCGCCGCCGCTCACATTTCCCCCGAGGGCCGAGCCGGGTTGAGCTCGGGTGGAGCGTTCCTGAGCGGTGGAGGAGCGGGAGGCAGGAGCTCGTGTCGGGCAGTGTTTTACAGGCATAGTCGGCACATTTGGCAAAAAGTGCGGGGACTCTGCTGCAGGAGAGATTTAAGAGCATCTGTAGTTTTTGATGAGTGTTTCTTTGTGGCACAGGGTCTCAATGGAAATCCCTCGAAACCAGTAAGGAGCTAATTTAAAAAATTTTTTGTCTTTCAACAAGCAGCAAGCTGAGAGTCCAGAGACCAATTGCGCCTGGCTGCAGAAATAGTCCCACACACAACCCAGAGTAACACCCCAGCTTGTCTTATTTTTACACTTTTACATGACACATTTTTCTATAGATTAAACAAAAGATCTACGACGTGTTGTTTAATCAACTTTAGAGGTGCCGGTGGGCAGATTTTTGTTTCCTTTAGTCCTCGCTCGGCAAATTGTTTCCCTCCGTTTCCAGTCTTTCTGTTCAGATGAGCTAACCAGCGCCATAATCACTATACAGACACGAGACTCTTCTCATCAAACCCTTGGCAATGAAGTGAATAAGCGTATTGTCAGAGATTTAAAACCTCTTCTTTAAACCAATATAACTGCCGGACAGATCATGACGATTCTGCAAATCCCTGGATTATGTGAAAATTTTCAAAAGTACAGTTAATGTCCATGAGTATTTGGAGAGTGAAACAATTTTCGTGATTTTGGCCTCTATCCACCACCACAGTGGATCTGAAACAAAGCCACCACGACGTGATTGAAGTGTAGACTTCCAGCTCTAATTCAGTGGGGTTTAACAAATATATCAAGTTAACTGTTTAGGAATTACAGCAATTTTTATACATTAAAATTAAGGATTATTTCTAATACTTGGATAAAAATCCATTGCAGTCAACGACTGCCTTAAGTCTAGAACCCGTGGACGTCACTAAGAGTTTCCTCCCTTGAGATGCTTTGCTTTTTAGTGCAGCTGCCCTCAGTTGCCTCTAGTTCATGGGTTTTTTTGCCCTCAGTTTTGTCTTCAGCATATGCAAAGCATGCTCAATTAGGCTGAGGTCAGGTGACTGACATGGCCATTGAAGAATATCACATTTCTTTTCCTCGAGAAGCCCCTGAGTTTCTTTCACAGTGTGTTTTCGGTCGTTATCCATCTGTTCTAGAGGCACCGTCCTGTCAGCTTCGCAGCATTTTGCTGAATCTGGGCGGATAGTATCACCCTGTACACTTCAGAATTCATCCAGCTGCTTCCACCGGCAGTCACATCTTCGACAAACACCAGTGACCCAGTTCCACTGGCAGCCATACAAGCCCACGCCACAACACTGCCTCCACCATGTTTGACAGATGACGTGGTGGCTTTGGATCAGGAGCCTACGCTTAGAAGCACAGAAAGGAAACCATGTGGAAAATGGTGACCGGTCTATCAAAGTGAAATAGGGGCCACAAAAGGAAAAATATACCACTGGAATCCATACAGGGGTCCCACTCGGCGAAGCGCTGACATCTGGATTTCTTTTTTTCAACCAGCGAACACGACAGGCGGACCCGCTCGACGTGCAGCCTCGGCGTTCGCTCTCCTCTGGCTGCGGAGAAAACTGCTGCGTCTTACAAGCTCGACGTACGAGACGCACCGTGTTGGAGCGGAGGCCGCTTAGATCGCAGCAAGTGACATATATAATGTAGGAGCATGTTAGCGTCCCTGCTACTGCGTCTGCTAAGTTCCCGTCATGCCTTCTTCATCCGTGTACCCAGCACTAGAAGTCGGTATGATAGTTGCAGATATAACTATTCATCTCTCCCACATTAGCTCAGCATGGGAATCTCCTTCAACAGGACACACAAAATCAATATTTTTTTCTGTTTTAAAAGAAAACTCTTGTTACCAGACACATTCAAAGAATATCTGAGAGCTGGACAAACATTACTCAACAGCTCAAACACTTTCTTTTTTTTTGGGGGGGGGGGCAGAGCAGCTCTTTTTTTGCAGCCATGAAAAGTGGGACTCGTATCGTGTCACCAGCATGTAGCTCTCTCAGGACAAGGGTGTTACCACCTGGTGAGTGCATCCCGGCCTAGAACAAGACTGTGAGAGCACATTAAACCACCTCACGAATCCGCCAGTACAGGCACAGCAGCCCGACACTACCAGATGTCGCTGATAAATAATAAAGATATATATATTTTTTTATTGATATCTATATATAGATAGATATAGATATATATATATATATTTTTTATTTTTTTTTTTACAAATCCTAACAGTGAAATCAATCCCATGAATACCACCATGCGTCCTGGCAAAATAAATGATTCCAGAAACTTGTGCAAACAACTTGGGCTCTTGGCCACTAACCACAATTAAATATACCACAGTTTAATTTGCAGAAATGTATGTGCAGCATCAGCCTTGTCAGTCTTGCTGTGAAAAAGTTTACATATTGCAGGCCTGGATTATATAAAGTCACGGATGGTTGGCCACAGCTTATATAGGTCCTTCCACGTTTTGGGCTCCCGCTCTTTTCTCGGTTCCAATGAAAGTCAACGCCCCCGAGACATTTTGCAGATAGTTGTTCAACAGCGCAAGTTCTCGTGGCAAAGTTCACCAGAGTTACACTTTCTCCACATAAATTAGAATGTGCCTCCATAAGCAAAACCCTCAGCAGTTGTATATAAATGATTCTATTTTGGCGGGAAGTTTTATTGTTGTAAATGCTATTTTGACCAAAGCCCTTACACATAAGTAAATAATTGTAAAAATAAATGAAAATGAGATACAGCAAGCTTGAAAAAAATGGTCAAAAGCATGAGGCCAGTTGTTCTGTATTGTAGGACAACGATGCCGATGAGACACAATCACTGATTTCAGGGGAGTCTGGCGCACCCACATCCACTGGTGCACACTTGCCGTTTAAATGCATGAACCTGCAGATTGTATTTGGGACAGTCCAGGGTCAAACAATTTAAACAAACCTGCAAACAACCACGCTGTCCCCGTTTCCGAGAAATCCCTCGTCGCTCTCTCCCTGGTCCCTTCACTCCTCTATCCCAGTTTTGTTTAGCAAAACTTTCTGCCATGTTTTCCACCAGCCCCGCCCTGCCCCCCCCCCCCCCGCACTCTGAGCGATTCCTCTAGGACAGAGGGAAAGGAAAAAGGAGTGGATGAAGGAAGCGGTGGTGGAGAAAATGGAGGGAGAGCGAATGGAGGGGAGGAGGAGGAGGAGAGAGCAAAGGGGATATGGGAGAGGGAGGTGAGCGACTCACAAAGATGATGGCGTAGGTTATCGACAAACGCAGCAGATGTTTGGATCCTGTATGATATTACAGCAGGCGGCTTTAAGTGGAACGGCTACCTGCCCTCATTCTGCAGTTCCACATTACATCCTCCTGAAATCCCCCCTGGTAGCACCTGCCGGGCTGCAGAGCCTCAGTACCATGTGAGTCCAGATCTTGGTTATATATTATTGTATCTTTACTTTGGGACACCGGGAGTTTCATCTAATGGAAATACTTTAGATGGCTTTTATAGGCGTGTTCCCCTAGTTCAACATGACATAGTCAGTGCATATGAAAACTTTAGATTCTCCACGAGGATTTTAGAACAGGGGAATGGATCGGCTACGTTGATTTAAGTGTATAAGAGCGTGTGAAGACGGATCCGGCCTGATAGTTTCAAAGGAGGAAAAAAGCCAGAGCGTCCTCCCTTTATGTGCCAGAATCCAGACACAAAGAAAAGCGGAGAGAAAGACTGACAGCAGCCTCGGTTGTGTACGGTGCACTGCGGTGAGAGTTGGCCACAAAAGCAAAATGAATAAATAAGTAAATAAAATAAATAATATCCCAATATTTCCTGGCATTTTGACACCGCCAGTGTTGATTACTTCAGCTTTCATAAACTCTCTGTGTGATGTGTGACTCATTTAAGATTACTGTGTTTGATTCCAGCAACGCGAATACACAATCATAACCGTGGCAATATAATGGCCATCATCACACAAATAAAAAAAATATGCTTTTTGTAAATGAATAAATGTAAATGTGCACTTGTCCACTTTCACATTTATGAGGCTCTCAGATCACTTACAGTAACTTCTCCTAGAAATTGTGTCTTCACACAACTCTTTTTTTTTTTTCAATAACGTTTTCATAAGGAAATGTAAAAGCTGCCTTGATTATGTGCCCTGGCATCATTTTATTAAAATGTAAAAGTGCTTTATTTAGGTACCACACAGAAATCCTTTTGTAGGGATGGACAAGGTGCAGCATTCAATAAAATGAGAAAGCCAGTCTTAACAAACTGAGAAGGTTGGGGGCGGGTGGGGGGTGTGGGGGGGCAACGGGGCAAAAGATACCGCCTAAGCTGATTTTTAGATGAAAGTCGTGATCCTCGTCTAGGCCACAGCTCAGTCAAATCTTAACACACAGACAGTAAACCCATCTTGAATTGGAGGATCCACAGGATCATTAAACCTCACGTGTCCATTGCGAATACACGCTCACAAATCTGCTCAGAAGTAGTTTTAATATAAAATAAATAATGCTGCAGAACTTGCCGGAGAATCAGGAGTTTTTTTAAAGTTTTCTTCAGTATCAGTGAAATCCAGTAACGGTTGTCTGTGCGTCCATGGCTACACTGCAAACAGTGACTGCTGACGGATCATTCGGCACAATTTTTGTGTCGAATTAGAATCAACTGGGATATTTCATGAGCAGAACATAACCTCAGTATTTCTGAAATATGCCGATGAAAATTAGGAAGGTATAGGAGCTCAACGAAATGCTATGTACTGCTCCACTGGCATGATGTTACCAATATGATATCTCATACAATATTTTCACTGCCCAGTGCTGTAAATATAACCACACAGAAAACATTTCAAATTTGTTTTGGCTAAAAAGCCTTAATTTTTCACTTGTACTAATAAGACATTCAGAGTCAGTAGATTAAACTACCCTTGCGAAATATTTGGGGTCTTTAATTAACCCCACTTGTGGGATAAATTCAAAGTCCTGAATCATCATAACATCTCTGCATAATCATTTTTTTCTGGGGGGGGTGGTCATTGTTGATTTTCACATGTTCAAATGTTGATTTTCCAAATGTAGAAACTGTTAAAATAAACTTCATCCCAGAATATTCTGTTGCTTTAAAAAAAAAAGGGCTATGCATATTAAATGCAGTGGCCTATTGATCTACTAAATGATTTAAACCGAGGTCTTACTTTCAGCACACACAGAGTGACTCATAGCTGCTGTGATGCAATTAAAACTTATAATATTATGCATCGGTTATACAGCACAAACACTCATGTACTCAAGTGTGTTATTGGCACGGTTAATATGTAAAATAAATAAATAAATAAAATAAAATTGCGCTTTGATTTGCAGAAGAAAAAAAAATCTGAATGAAAAGCTGTTGGTGGTCGTGGTGTCACACATTACACCACATTAAAACGCATTCACGGTCCAGCGGAGAACACGAGTGTAAAATGGGTCAGAATCAGCCATTAGGGTCACGGAGGTTGAGGTTTGACTGATGCGACCGCGAGAGCAGGCGAGATAGTGGGTCAGTGAGCAATGAGTGGCGAGCTCGCTTTCTCTCTCTCTCTTAGTCTCCGCCTTGGTGTCGCTCATCCTCTGTCTTCCCTCGCCATCCAGCTTTCTACTCTCTCTCTCACCCTCTCTACCCCCCCCCCACCCCGTCAACCTCCCATGCCCCCCAAGTGTGTCTGTGATGGCCATTGCGTAACATTACTGAAGAAACACCACACCAGTGAGCAGCATCAGTCGGGTGGGGTGGGGGGAGTGGGTGGGGTGGGGGGGTTGTTGAGCAGGGAGCACTGACCCAACATCTAATGAAAGACAAGAGAGATGAAGGAAATGGGAGGAAAGGGCTGTAAAGGGACGACGGAGGCGGAGAGGAGGGAGAGAGGGCAGAGGTGAAGTCAGACGAGGGACGGGGGGGGCGGAGGGAGAGGGAGATGTCAGATGTTGGGAGATGTGGAGGGGAGGAGAGGGGGAGTCAAAATGAGAGGGAGAGAGGGAGAGAGGCTTGAGGGGGAGAGGAGGGAAGAGACAGAGAGGGGCAGACAATGAATTCAGGCAAAAAGAGCCAGGACATTTAAACTATAAATAACCAAGACACCAGCAGCAACACTGGTTTCCTCTTCCTCTCTTCCTCTCTTCCCCTCCTCTTTCTCTCTTGCTCCCTCCCCATCCTTCCCTCACATCTTTGTAGCCCCCCCCTCGTTTACTCCCCCTGTCCAAACATGTTTTCCTCCCCTCGTTCGGGCCTGGTTTTTACATTCTGTGCAATTAAGTCAGTGTGAATTTTTCAAAGTCGACCACTTATTTGCAGATTCATCTCACCGAAGACCTATTAAAGTACACAGATGTGTTTTGTTTTTTATTTATTTTTCACGATGACAAACATCATCTGGGTCTGGCCATTTTTTTTTGTGATTTTTAACAATAAATTTAATTTTACACACCAACTATCTTGATTCGTCTCACGATATCACATTTTTCATATGAAAACGTGTCCCATTAAACCTCATTTTATCTTGACGGGCTTCACTTGTATCATTTGCCAATTTGGAGACAAACAGTTCCGATGCTAAGTAGTTTTTGTGGGTGAGGTTCAACAGCCAGTATAAATTAATTGGGAAACGATGGGCTGTCTTGTCATCAGCAGCCTCAGAGAAACAAAAAAGGCTCAAAATATATATATTAAGAAAATAGATGAGATTTTTTTTTTTGAGCTGAGCTTTTTTTTGAGCTGTTGGAGATTTTCTTTATTTTTTTCCCTTCTGCTCTGACGGGTAAGCGATGCAGTGAAAGATGGAAAAAGAAAAGGGCCATTTCATCCTCATCATTGTGTGCTATACTTGGGCCGCTCATAGAAATTTTCACTATAGAATATTTTTCAAAGTGGTTTTATTTAGCAATTGTAAAAACATTTAGGTGAAAGTGTAATTTCAGAAGATTTTCTCATGGTTTTGCTGTTAAACTACAATGTTACATTATCGGGGTTATGTTCACCATGAGCACCCACATTTTTAATCTGGCGTCCACAGGCTGAACTGGAAGAGTAACTGATTTTTTTAAAAAAGGGGTCATTTTTTAGGGTGAATTACCCCTTTAGTTCTGCTTGGAGGACTAGAGGAAACAGAAGGACTGAACCTACATTGTACAACACAGCACTGATGTGTCATGGTGCTGGTGGTTTTTTCTCTAATACATATAGTTGTGACAACAGGTTAAGTTTTTGTTCCCATTGGTTTCTTATATTCCATTAAACCTTCCCCAACTATCATCCACTTCACCAGGGGATCCGGGTGCCGTTCGTCCGACGTGTGTTGCAGTGCAGATAAAATTGCATTACTGTTGTTCATCTTGATTAATTTATTTAAAAACCTAAAACCTAAAAAAAATAAACCTAAAACTTCCAAAAATTAACATAAAAATGAGGTTAAAGTCTAAGCGAGGCTCCACAGGAGGAGTTTGGTTGAGCGAACACGGTCGATGACTCATTTTTCACTGGGCCCCCGTCTACGTCGCTGCTCCATCCTAAACAGAACGTGTTCCCACTTCTCCTGTAGAGGGACATACTCATGACAATAACACCCAACAATAATTAACCAAGCCAGATAAATTCCATTACAACTTAAACTTAAATGTAGAACAGAATAGATGAACTTCATTAGACAAATTATTATCAATAATCTGACACAAATTAATGGCTTCTACAATACATGTTTTCTTTGTCTTGCTCTTCCTCTCTCTCCATCCCACTTCACTTCTTTGTCACTCATCCATCCTGCTATCTTCATCCTGGCAAGAGCTGTACCACTCTCTGTCCATCCATCCATCCATCCATCCATCTATTCATATATCATTCCATCCATCCATCCATCCAACTATGAATCATTCCATCCATCCATCCATTGATCCATCCATCCAACCATCCATCCTTCCATTTATCTATTCATCTATCATCCACTCATCCACCCATCCACCCTGCATCCAACTTTCAATCATTCCATCCATCCATATATCATTCCATTCATCCATCCTTCCATCCAACCATCCATCCTTCCATCCATCTATTCATCTATCATTCAATCATCCATCCATCCATCCATCCATCCATCCAACCATCCATCCATTCATCTATCATTCCATTCATCCATCCATCCATCCATCCATCCATCCATCCATCCATCCATCCATCCATCTATTCATATATCATTCCATCTATCCATCCATCCATCTATTCATATATCATTCCATCCATCCATCCATCCATCCATCCAACTATGAATCATTCCATCTATCCATCCATTGATCCATCCATCCAACCATCCATCCTTCCATTCATCTATTCATCTATCATCCACTCATCCACCCATCCACCCACCATCCAACTTTCAATCATTCCATCCATCCACGTATCATTCCATTCATCCATCCTTCCATCCAACCATCCATCCTTCCATCCATCTATTCATCTATCATTCAATCATCCATCCATTCATCCATCCATCCATCCAACCATCCATCCATCATTCCATTCATCTATCCCTCCATCCATCCATCCATCCATCCATCATCCATCCCTGTCTCCCCACATCCTGCATCAACCCCTCTATCCCCATCCCTGCTCTCTCTCAGCTCATCCATGACCCTGTTTCATGAGGAGTTTTATTTTCAAATAAAAGTTTTTACACATGGACAACTGCAGCGGTTTCACCAGTAGCAGCAAACAGGCAGGCGACGCGCGCAAAACAAGACTTATCGCTGGAATCCATTTTATTGTCTGCAATATATAAAATGAATTCCAATTTAGAATATGCAGAAACCTTGGTCTTAATTTATAGGGATGGGTCTGACTGGACCCTTACGAGCTGTCATGAGTCTGTTCGTCCGCTTCCACGCATTCGCAGCCCTTCGATACGCGACCGCCAGGTTAAGCGCTTCCCTCGAACGACACCTCGGTAGAGTGTGTGTTGGGGGGGTGGGGTGGGGTGGGTGCGTGTTTACATTCTGAAGAACGACATACAGCCTATTTGCGTTTGTGCGTGCGTGTGTTTGCATACATCCGCGTTTTGTGCATGAACGCGCGTGCGCGCCGACAATCGACGTACACGAACGGTACGCGTGCGCAGCTGTGCTAGTCCACGAGCACATCTGTGTTTGTGTGTATGTGTGTGTAGAACGTGATTGAAGCCTATGAGCCATTAATGGTTATCCACAGGGAATACATGTTAACAGGTTTGGCCACCACTGGGAGCACTGGGAAGAAACCCACCAGGAAGTGTGTGTGTGTGTGTGTGTGCTTCTGTGTGTGTGTTCATGCATGTGTACGCCAGGCGGTGTGTTTGTGTGCGGGGTCCCATTGAGTCAGTGGAAGGGAAAGCAAGGGGATATGAGTGCGAGGGTAGGGAGGGAGGGCTGGGGGGTGCTATGACTCATCCACTGCATGAGCCTCTGGCTCCCTCGCTCTTTCACTCGCTCACTCCTTCTCTCTCTCTCTCTCTCCCTGCATAGCAACCACTGTGCAAAAGCTCATATAGGTCCATAGCAACCAGCACCGATAGTGTAGTGGCCTATAATCACTCCATTAACAGGTCAGAGGGACTGAGGAAATAATATATACACACTATTTAATAACAATATATAAGAGGTGGAAGAAAGTGACTGTTGGGTCCAAACAGGATGGATTTCTACCATCAAGTCGACAAAACCCTGAAGCCCCAGAACCATATTATAACCTTAACCAATATAAATGAATCCAATATAACAGCTGCACCGATCAATATACTTTTTTTTTTTTTCCCCAAAAACAGCTCAAATGACCACGTGTAACATGGAACATTTTAGTCTTACAGCTCACAGCCTTAGTGTGTGTGTGTGTGTGTGTGTGTGTGTGTGTGTGTGTGTTTTAATACGCTCATGCATCAGCTCACTCTCCAGCTGCAGCAGGCAGCTGTTCTGAAGCCACTGTACAATACCTGTCTGGCACCAAACGGCCCAAACGGCAGATGGAGCCGGCTAACAGCTGATAAACACGGTGGACCCGGATTACACCCCCCCCATTAGCTCTGTCAGTATATATATATTTATATATATATGTATATATATATATTCACATACAGGTGACTTTTCCTTAGTCACCTGCCAGATTGTTTCCTGTGCTTTTGCCTCGACTTTTAGCTTCTTATGTTTCCAGCCTGCCTGTTGCTTATGAGTCTGTCGTTCCCTGTGACAAACATTCTGCTTTTTAGACCCTATAATCTTTGTTTCGACTGGACCTGCCTCCGAGTGGCGCTGCCCGAAATAATTTTGTGTAATGTGCGGTTATGAAAAATAGAGTCACCGCACCTTTTTCTGGTTGTGACTAGGAGAATCCCTTTTATCTGGAAATGTAAACACATCTACCGGACACGGGCCCCACAGGATCTAGTGAAAATAATAACGATAATAAAAAACAAACTCTCTCGCACAAGGAGCGTTACGACCCCACTGTCCGCCGGCGGCTGAAAGCTCGCTCGCTCGCGGTGATCGATGGGACGAATAGAAAAGCTAGTAGAGCCGCGCCGGTGATGGATGACGGTTTCCCGAGAAAAAAGCCCAATTTTTTAAAGTCGGGAGTAAACTGGGTGGAAGCGTCGGTCGCTATCAGCTGATGTTTCTCTGGCCGTGAAACGTGAATCAAGCTTCCCCTGACAGGTGTTTTTTTTTCTTTCTAACCTCGCTTGCTGTGTCAACAACATCAACCCTGACGAAGGATCGCTCACAGCGGCGTCGGCCATCGCCTCGGCACGCTCCCGGTTTTAAGACCCCTCGCCCCTCACATCTCCTCCCCCCCGCCTCCTTTTACAGATGTTGCTCTCATTGCAGATGTTGTTTGGAAAGCTCTTCTCCCGCACACATCCGCAGCTACCGCTCCTCTTCCTGCCTCCTTCGCAGATGTTGTTTGGCACACGTCTGCCCGTCCCCGGCCTCCTCCCGCTTTTCTTCCTCTCCCCTCCGCTGCCTCCCTCCTTCCCGACCCTTCTTTCTCTTCGTTACACCTTCTCTTCTGTTTTTCTCTCCATCTGCTTTTTCCTCCCGAGTTTCCTTCCTCTCCCCCACCCCTCGTTCTCTCCTTCTTTTCCTCCCTTTCCCACTGCAAACACCCGAATTTTCGAGCTCTCTATCCTCCCGTGTTTTTTTTTCTTCCATTCCTTCCATACTTTCTCCTCCATCCTCTGTCTCAACCCGCCACGTCTCTCCCAGATCTTCTCTGGACAGAGACGATCTCTCCTGCAGTGATAATGAAACTGAAAAGTGTCCTGAGGCCAAAAAGAAAAAAAAAATAGTACTTGTTGTTTTGGGTTTGGGGGGGTCACGTCACAGTCATGTGCTTGCAGCCTGGATAAAAAGAGTAACACATACTGTCACGCAAGCTGGGGGAGTGTGTGTTCATACGTGTGTGTGTGTGTGTGTGTGTGTGTGTGTGTGTGTGTGTGCATAACAAAGAGCTGTGAGTGTGTGTCTGTGTATATGTTTATACCCTGGCTTCGACGTAATTCTGGTGCTTGAAGATAATTTTTCCTGGAGGTTTTTCAAGGCCGCTGGTTTGAGCTCTGGTCCAACAACAAAAATTATGTCGTTGCTTGGACTTGTTTTGTTTGAGAGAAAAACCCGGGAAGGAACCAAATGAGAACAAGCATGGCTGAATGTGGAAGTCAGGAGATCTAGGGTTCAGTAACGTCAACACTGATGAGAAATCATCGAATAAATGAGAAGATAAAGGAGGAGCACAAATGATGAGGATGTAGCCTCACTATAATGGCTCCATGAAAGCTTTACCACAACTTATTCTCCACTTACAAGATATTAAGGTTTAAATTTGGCATAATTATTTGGAATATTTGTCTGTTTTCCTTATTTAGTTTTTTTTTTTTCTAGTTTTAACTTTGCATTTAGATAAAACAAACATTTGCAGGAAAAATGCCAAGATATGTTTGAATTTAGATATTCGAATCTTATTTTAGTTATTCACTCTTGGCTTCTGTGGCACGTGATTGGGGACGTTTGTCATTATTTTTGACATTTTATAGACTAAAAGATCAACTGAGAGATCAATATATCCATTGGCCTTGACATGGAAGCCGAGAGTCAGCAAATAATTCAGATGAAAACATAAAGAAAACACGGAGAGATGGGAGATGATCCATCTTGTAGAAGAACTCTCGACAGAGTGCTCTCAAGTGGAGTAAACACTGAGTGGATGATGTGCGAGTATGGAAAAGAATGTCGCTTAAAAAAAAGGAACTTCTCTAGATACGAAAGGTTTTTAATGGATGATGACAAAGAAAAAAATGCTTCAATGAATTTCAACGATTATTGGATCCTCTTTTTTTTTTTTTTTTTTAACCATGTACAGATTCTTAAAAGAAAAGTTTGACATTTTGGAAAAATACACTTGTTCGGTTCTTTTTTTTTTTTTTTTTTTTTGGAAAAGAGGATAAATACGACTTTCATCAGTCATTTAAATAAAAGACCAGAACTAGCAGCTGGTTAGCATAACACAGCTTAGTATAAAGACTGATAGCAAGGGCAACCCTCCCTCTCAAAAAGTAAAAAAAGCCACCTACCAGCTACTCTAAAGTTTGTTTTTTAAATTACATTAACACGTACTGTTATAGTCTACATTTTTTTTTTCAGATAAGAAGCAGCCAAAGAATAAAGGGAGTATCCGTATATCACAAAATGTCAAAATATACCATCAAATGCATGAAATACGGGAGCCTTGACTCCAGAAAAGCCAACCGAAGGGAACATGTCCGTTTCTTTTCCGGTGTGATAGGAACAACGCCTTCCTGGGACTATTTATAAATGTTTGTAAGTATGAAAATAAGCATCCTGCACTCTAAACGCTGTCTTCATAACCTGGGCTGGACCATGCAAATCACTGTCTCCATGTTTTACATGGCATTTTTTTCTTTTAGTCGCAGTTGTCACATAACTTAAAATTGTGTTGCTTCGAATCACTTTCGCTCACTGTCAGCAAAACCACTTTTATACATTACTGTGATATCAAATATTAAAACAATGACGATGAAGCTGTTACTGTCTTTGTCACTTTTTGTCGTCGTTGTTATTTTAGAGCCGATCAGGTTTTTGTCAGAGCAGCTGCGGCTTTTAAAAATCTGCGAGTTGCTGGATTTTCCGAAAAACCGGGTGAGAGATACTTCCTGTGGCCAAAGGTGTGTGTGTGTGTGTGTATGTGTGTGTATGTATGTATGTGTGTGTGGGGGGGGGGGGGGCACAACAATCGCCATGACAACAATGATTACTCATCCCCCAAACAAGTGAAACAACAACGAATAACATCTAATCAGGCTCAAAGCGCTGAAGGTGTGATTATGCTCACACACACACTGCTGCTGCTCTGCTGTCTTTATGCAAACCATCTCTCTCTCTCTCTCTCTTCCTCTCTCTCCCTCTCCCTCTCTCTCCTTCTCTCTCTCTCTCCCTCTCTCTCTCTCTCCCTCCCTCTCTCTCTCTCTCCCTCTCTCTCTCTCTCTAAAAGTGCTCTAGGCAGAATGATTAATTTGCGACTATTGATTCCTTGAGAATGTGGGAGGGATTGAAAGAGAGAAAGAGAGGAGGGGAGGAAGAGGGGAGGAGGAGGAGGGGAGGAGGGAGGCATCCAGTATTCTGAGTAGTGCCTCGCTGCAGCTCTCTCGCCTCTGGTCCTTCATTTAAGAAAAAAGCCAGCGGGTGAAGGGTTTGGATCAAATCCCCTCAAACCATCCCTCTCTCTCTCTCATCCTCTCTCTCTCTCTCTCTCTCTCTCTCTACCTTTCTCCCCCTCCGCCTCCTCTGCTCATCCCTCCCTTCCTCCCCTCTCCCCTTTTTATTCTCCCGTCTCCTTCCCTCCTGTCCTCCGCCGCCCAAATCATCCCTGAATATTCAACAAACGCCCGAGCGTTTTACCGGCGAGCAGGAAGGAACCGAGGGAAGAGCGAGGGAGGGAGGGAGGGAGAGGAAGGGAGGGAGGAGGGGAAAATATTTGCCCCCTTCCAAAAGTTCATAAACTATTTAGCTCCAAAAATATCTCGAAGCCAAGGGGGCAGCCGCGTTAGCTGTGTTTTCACCGCGACTTCAAAACACTTTCCGATTCAACATGGCGGCGGAGAAAAATTTGGCAGAGTCTCGTTCGATATCACGGGGCATTTTAAAGCACCTCAGCAGGGGTAACAAGACGCTGGGGTGATTTTAAAACTGGCCCAAAAAAAAAGAAGATTTAAATTGAAATAAAATTGTTGATGACGTAAAAAAAAAAAATAATAAAAAATTGGACCTGAACATTGAGAACAAGTGTGTTTTGTCGAGAAATTTCCTCTGACTAGTTTGGTTTTAATCTGTTTTTACATTCCAGCATCATCATCCTCATCATCATCATGAAAATAATGCACCATTTGTAAATGCCCCCTGAAAGCGAGCAACGATTCGAGCTGAGCGTTTTCCTATTCGCCAGGGTCGACCCCGACCCCTCGAATTTCAGCTCACATGCAATTATATAAAACAGCGGATATGTGTTGTATCAAACGCAACTGCGACGAGACATTTTATCTTTAAAACAATCTGATTGAAGAAAATACATTAGGAAGTTCTATATTTATGGCTCTGGTGTGACAGAAAGCGAAAACCTGGTGGATTAAACACACGTGCGACTTTTTGCTTTTTGCTGGCCGACACCGACGCCGCCACCGCTTCAGCCAGGAAGCGTCAGGTGCTTCTGGAAAACCAGAGCGAGCAACGGTGCGGAGTAAAAGAGCAGAACACTTCCTCGCTTTCACAATGTGGAGGGAAACGATTTTCACACAGGCAGAGGTTTAATTTAAAAGGAGCAGATCTCTCAAAGAAAAGTCCCGTGGAAAAATCAACATGCTTAAAAAAGTTAATTAACCAGACTCTAATTCAATTAACTGCCTTGGACCTTTGTCGCTTGAATTATAAGAACTTTTTTTTTTTTTCTAATTAGTAAGCTAACAAATTATATCTTTTTTTTAAGGAAAACTTTTTAAAAGAACATTGGAAGGACAGAGAAAGCTTTTCATTTCCTGATATAAATGTCAAAACGCTTAGTGAAGGCTTCTCCGAGGAATAAAATTCTGCTGGATGAATACAGGATCCATGATTGATTTATTTGTTCATTCATTTTGCTACCTAGTCACATTTAAAAACACTTTCTCTAAAAAGTACTTAAATTGTCTTTAACTGTAGACTGACTTGCTCACACACATATATCAACTGCAAAACCTGCACCGCATTAAATACCAGTTGTGTTTTTGTGTGTGTCACCTGTCAGTCAGCAGAGACCACGAACGGGCCGACTGAGCCGGAGGCCATTTTTCATTTCGCCTCGTTCCGACCCGGCTCTTGAGTTTCGGTACCTGCTGCTGAGTTTTGGTACCTCTTTGTGTTCTGGGCCTCGTCGCCAGCCGTTTGCATGAAGAAAGTAAGTCTGCATGTAGCTATCGCATCAAAGTCACCCTGTTGACTGGTTTTTCCAAGTACATAAGAAGAATTGAACATTCAAAGGGAAAAATCTAAGAAAAGCATTGAAGGTGTATTACTTGCTTGATATTGTGCAAAAAAATGCGATATATGGAAATTTCCTTGCGTAAAATAGGCTTGGCGTTATTTTCCTGTCGGCCCTGATGCTCAGGCCCTGATGCCCGATGAGGTCCGACTTCACGCTTGATTGTGCTCGATGTTTCTGAAATTTGATGGAAACGCGGTATTTTTAGTTTGCTAAAGATAAAAGCTGCCAGTCAGCCGATGCCCAAAATATGTAAGAGTGGAACGGTCGGGTCGCTCTGAGGCATCCGATTGAAAATTAAATTTTTCAAAGATTTTTTTTTTAAATTCTCTCCCCAATTAAGGTCCAGTAAACTTCACAGTACAGCAGGTGAATAGTTGATGATAGATGGAAAAAAACAACAGTTGTAGTTTGTTTTTTCTTTTTCTTTTTCTTTTTCCATTGACTCTTAACGAGAATAAAACAGCTCTAACAAACGGGGCGGTGATGGATGGGCGTTCAAGCTCTGCTTCGGCAACTCGCTCTCCGCCTCGCCGCTGCGTTCGCGCACCGCCACACAAGCACCACCTGCCCGGCACGGCCGCGGTCTTTCACTGGGTGGTTGCGCAGCTCCACCCCATCAATAACCGAGACCGGACATCTCGGTGACTGATTCACTCCTCAGCTACTTGCTGTACGTCTCCCTGGTTTCCGGCTTCGGTCCTGCAGGGCTCGTCAGCCCCGCAGATAATGCAACTTCGCCTCTTTCTCTGCTGTGTGGTTCTAGTCAACCAGATTATCCGGCGTTGCCTCCTGCCTGGGATAATTTCTGGAAGCTGCAGCTGTTGACTTTTCAACGCTTTATATGTAGATTACTCTCTTAGAAGCTACACCTGAGACTGCCGCACATGCCCAGAAGGCTCCGCCACGGCGACTGTTTTGTGAAATTACACCCAAAAAGCTAATTCATGCTGAATAACGGCCTATTTTAATCTCTTCAGGGCTCAGTTTTCCTACATAACATTTCCTCCCCGTGCCCGAACTTTTGCTTCGCGACTGTGGCGCTGGAGTCAGAGAGGCTGGAGGATATGAGGCATCAGATCAGGGAAAGCACTCGCCTGCTAATTATAGTAATTGCTGCCTACTCGCCATCTCCGCTCTTGAGGCGTTAACGGCGATGGTTTTCGCCCTACTGAGCGGCCGGGGCGCGGCAGGTAGCTTCACGACCGGCCGGCAAAGGATGCGCGAGGAAGCGTCTGAGCAGCGGCGAACGTCGCATCTTAGCCACGACAACAAGGACGTTGAGAAAAAGCTTTTCTGGCGAGAACTGATGGGTCTGACAGTGTGATAGCAGAAAAGGCCAAATCTGCAGCACTTGCATCGTGAGCCCGACTCCACGCATTTTATCCCACTGTCACTTCAAAACGATGGTTATTCCTGAAGGACCAAGATGAGGAGAAAAAAAAATTAAAGTGTTTTTCATAGCAAAAATAACATCAGTAACTCCTCTGTGCTGTCACACTCTTTGTGCCTAAAGTATGTCTGGAGTAAGTGTCAGTTGGAATCTGTTCAGAAAGAAACATCAAAATGTGAGAAGTAATTTAATACAGGCGGATGTGAAGACTCTATTATACATATATACTGTACTTGTGTGGACCCTCATTCATACCTTGAACTTCCTAGACCAGTGGCTCTTGACTTTTTTGGTGTATGACACTTTAAAATGAAGCAATGTCACCTTGTGTTTCTTTAAAATGTTTTGTACCTTTAAGTGTCCATCACGTTACAGAAAAAATGCAAAAATGATGGAAAAGTCAGAAAAAATAAATATGATTTTTATGGCTTCTTGACCCTTGTATCTGTCTTGAGACCCTGTAAAGGCCTGTAAAGACCCCGATCTTTATCCTAAACTTAACCACAATTCATATATCAAAATCTCAAAAAACTCTGCTTTCATATGACAATAATACTCTTAAACAAAATTATATTTACTTTTTCTGAATTTTCTGTAATTCTTGCATTATTCTCTGCAAAATATTGGATACTTAAAGATATAAACACCATGAAACATGTCTCCTGATGCAAAAGAGTATTGTACGGATTTAGCACTGCACCAGTACATAACAGTATCAGACTCACAAGAGACAGTGTTAGAAAGGGATCTAGCTTGATGCCGTAGAAACAGAGTCATGGTCTTTTCTGACGCACACAAACGTGGCCCCTACTTTAACCACAGCTCTACTCGTCCGGCTGTACTTCAGTTGGCGGTACGTGTGTGCTATGCTAGTAGGCTAGCTGCTGATGTAGCCTTGAGACGCTAGCCTCGCGGCGAGGTGCGGAGCGGGCTACATGTGTCTGGTAAGGTCTATTTCTTCCAACGCCACACCCCCAATTTTTTAATTTTTTTTCACTTTCAAACTTTTACTATTCGCCACCCAACATAGGCTGACTCAAGTGACGTCACTTGAGGCAGTGACGTCACTTGAGGCGGTGTATCAGACTGGATACGCCTCCCTCTGGAGCCACAAAAGGCCTAAATGAACT
This sequence comes from Istiophorus platypterus, assembly GCA_016859345.1. Lineage (NCBI taxonomy): Eukaryota > Metazoa > Chordata > Actinopteri > Istiophoriformes > Istiophoridae > Istiophorus > Istiophorus platypterus. The sequence goes on along the minus strand of CM029114.1, from coordinate 4,091,446 downwards.
TCCTCTTTAAATATTCATGACGAAGTAACTATTTAATTAGTTTAGCAATCAGCTAATCTGCTTCAGTGGGAATCTGTGTGTGTGTGAGTGTCTGTGGGGTGGGGGGGGGGGGGTTGCCATAGGAACAACATGATGCCAGCCCCCCCTTTTTTATGCTTATCAGCCCACAAGTCCTGACTCTCAAGGTCTGACGCTCAGTTATCACAAATTTTAAGTACAGGAGCGCACACACACACACACACACACATGCCTATTTTATACACATGCACAATCCAGTATGCACACATTCCTAACAGTCACACACACACACACATGCCTATTTTATACACATGCACAATCCGAGTATGCACACATTCCTAACAGTCACACACACACACACATGCCTATTTTATACACATGCACAATCCAGTATGCACACATTCCTAACAGTCACACACACACACACATGCCTATTTTATACACATGCACAATCCAGTATGCACACATTCCTAACAGTCACACACACACACACATGCCTATTTTATACACATGCACAATCCAGTATGCACACATTCCTAACAGTCACACACACACACACACACATTATGTTTATGACTCATGTTGCTGACAGATGACAGCATTGTTACTCCATCAGTTTGACCATATGTTGCCGCGGACACAAACTCCCTGATGGTGTGGCGGCGGCTTTAACCAGCCCTGGACCGACGTTGGGCGTGGTCAACGTCTCTGATGGCATCGATCAAACGCACCCTTTGCACAGACACGCCCGCTGCATGTTCGCCTGCATCTCGACATGACTGCATACCAAGGTAAATGAAATGCAACCCCCCACACACACACACACATTATGTTTATGACTCATGTTGCTGACAGATGACAGCATTGTTACTCCATCAGTTTGACCATATGTTGCCGCGGACACAAACTCCCTGATGGTGTGGCGGCGGCTTTAACCAGCCCTGGACCGACGTTGGGCGTGGTCAACGTCTCTGATGGCATCGATCAAACGCACCCTTTGCACAGACACGCCCGCTGCATGTTCGCCTGCATCTCGAAATGACTGCATACCAAGGTAAATGAAATGCAACCCCCCACACACACACACACATTATGTTTATGACTCATGTTGCTGACAGATGACAGCATTGTTACTCCATCAGTTTGACCATATGTTGCCGCGGACACAAACTCCCTGATGGTGTGGCGGCGGCTTTAACCAGCCCTGGACCGACGTTGGGCGTGGTCAACGTCTCTGATGGCATCGATCAAACGCACCCTTTGCACAGACACGCCCGCTGCATGTTCGCCTGCATCTCGAAATGACTGCATACCAAGGTAAATGAAATGCAACCCCCCACACACACACACACACATTATGTTTATGACTCATGTTGCTGACAGATGACAGCATTGTTACTCCATCAGTTTGACCATATGTTGCCGCGGACACAAACTCCCTGATGGTGTGGCGGCGGCTTTAACCAGCCCTGGACCGACGTTGGGCGTGGTCAACGTCTCTGATGGCATCGATCAAACGCACCCTTTGCACAGACACGCCCGCTGCATGTTCGCCTGCATCTCGACATGACTGCATACCAAGGTAAATGAAATGCAACCCCCCACACACACACACACATTATGTTTATGACTCATGTTGCTGACAGATGACAGCATTGTTACTCCATCAGTTTGACCATATGTTGCCGCGGACACAAACTCCCTGATGGTGTGGCGGCGGCTTTAACCAGCCCTGGACCGACGTTGGGCGGGGTCAACGTCTCTGATGGCATCGATCAAACGCACCCTTTGCACAGACACGCCCGCTGCATGTTCGCCTGCATCGACACAAACTCCCTGATGGTGTGGCGGCGGCTTTAACCAGCCCTGGACCCTCTGATGGCATCGATCAAACGCACCCTTTGCACAGACACGCCCGCTGCATGTTCGCCTGCATCTCGACATGACTGCATACCAAGGTAAATGAAATGCAACCCCCCCCCCACACACACACACACACACTCCCCGAGCTCCGGCCGTTCCCTTTGGCTCCCGATGTCTGCAGGATTAGGGAGCAGTCGACCTGTCAGCACCTCTCCCACCAGGCGTTAAACAGACTGTGTGGAGGTGCCAACAGCTTCCTGCTGCAACCATACTGTAAAACAGAGGACGTGACATATTGTTACTACTATCAAAAAAAAACCAACAACAACAACAACAAATCAACAAAAAAACGCCACCGCACTCCACTGTGAACCACAACTCATGGTTACTGTGGTGGAAATCACTATTACACTGTGTGTGACTGGACTGTGACTGTTCCGTTAGATGGCAGCTCTGAAGGGCCACAAGATGATTAAAGGAATAAGACAGAAAAAAAATCTAAACAGGATTCGTTTCTTAATTCTTATCTCCTCTCTAATTTTCAGATCTCTCGGTGCCTCTGAAGATCCTCAAAATAAAAACAAAAAAAATTAGAACAAAATTGCCTTGAATTTTAAAGTCAAATCCAGAATCTGCCTAAAGTTCTCCCACATTCTGTCCGCACTATTTGTTACCTGATGGAAAATGTGATTTTTGTCATAAAACAGGTCAAGTAATTTTACCAAAAATTCAGAAAAATAATTATAGTAAAAATTATTCATTTTTAATGAGACTTATGGTGGGAAACAGCTGCCCTAGTTTTCCAATGTAAATACTGAAAGCAAAGGCCAACAAATGGTGTATCAGGGGTTTTGACAACTGTCAATCTTCCTTTACACGGCCCACATAACATTAAATAGTCGACGTAGGGGTGGGGAGGGTGGTGGTGGTGACGGTGTGTGTGTGTGTGTGTGTGTGGGGGGGGGTTCTATCACTTGTGAACACTGTAGTTGTAGTATTCATACTACACCACTCTGGCACACTCGCCTCCTGTCACAGCACCGGCTGCTAACAGCTCTGTCCTGTTGCATAACCCTGTTAGTGAAACACTCCTGCCTCTGCAGCAGAGAGAAAAAAAAAGAAAGACACACTAGCGGATACACACACACGCACACACACACAAGCACACAAACACACACACCGCAGCTTCCAAAAAGCAATTTTAAGATTAACACCAGAGGCTTTCCGTACCCTGCACGCACACACACACACACACACACACACACACCCGACATTTCATAAATTAAGATTTACAATTATGAAAAATCATATAAACCGACGGGATTCGCTGACTATCAACGGGATAAAATGTTGTATCCTGGCAGGGCCTGGATTTTACATCTGAGGTTCAAATCAATGCGACCCACACCCTCAATTAAACGTTTTCAGCGATTTTGATTTAGCATTTTTTTTTTATTAAAAGTCTTACCTGTTAAATTATTCCAATTCATTTACAGGGAATTCAATATGAATGTATACTTTAGTAGGCATGTGAGGTGTCAAATCTAAAGATATTGAGTCAGAAAGCAGCGTGGTCTCTCTACAAATCGCCCGTCATGAGAACACTCCTTAAATCTGTCTCACAGGTTTCTAAATTTACTGGGGTCACGACCTCAGCGTCCTTCCCCGGTAGCTCTGGTTCTGTAACACCGGCCCGACGCCGACTATACTTATGGACTGTTGAAAGGGTTCGCAATGCATGAAACACCCCGTTTGATTTATGGGGAAAAAAGTCCGGCGGCCGTTGGGCGACCTCTTCCTTAGCGAGCCAGCTACAGGTAAATGTGTGTAAACTCCATATGTATCAGAGCATCGGGTATATAGGGGAAATACACCCAGGAAAAAATAAACATTTCATGGAATATATCAGCGTCAGAATGAGATTTTCCTGAATCTATTTCGGATCCAACAGCTGCCTCCTGCCTTTAGTTTTCAGTGCTTTCCAGTAAACAGTGAGGCCGTTAACTTCCTTTTTCCTTTTTTTGTTTTAATTAGAAAACATGCTAATAAATGTTTGACCCGAACTTGGACCCGACTCGTTGTAAATAAAATACGGTGATGAACAATCATTTCGCTGAGCTTTGACGCAATTTGTTACATTTCTTTCTGTTACACATGTTGTAATCGCCTGACGTGTGTTAACTCGGTACGTCCTTGTGTTTCCACTACACCTGCATCTAAGTGGGTGCATGTTCCTGCATGTAAATGTGGCGTCTGTGTGTGTGTGTGTGTGTGTTTGTGTGTGTGTGTGTGTGTGTGTGTGTGTGTGTGTGTGTGTGTGTGTGGATTTGTGGGTGCGTGTGTTTGTGGGTGTGTGTATGTGAGATTGATGTATTGATGTCCCTCCCATGGAGAGTGTATGTCAGTCCCAGGTGGTGTGTGTGTGTGTGTGTGTGTGTGTGTGTGTGTATGCGTGTGCGTGTAAACAGCCCCTTTTGATTGAGAGGCCATGATGCCTGACAGGCGGCCTTGTGCTGCCAACAGAGCGCTGAATCGCCATAGTTACGCAGCGGCGTGTGGCCCGTAGATACCCGTGAAAGGGGGTGTGTGAGTGCGAGTGTGTGTGTGCGCGCGTTGTCTTTGTGTATTTGTGTGTGTGTGTATGTGGGGGGGTGATGACTGCATTAATTAGTTAATGAGGAGAATGCCATCAGGGATTTAATCACCACTGGGTGATGGAGCGTAATAAAAATGATGTATATACATTATATATACTGTCAAAACACACCGACTAAAAAATGTAGGATCACATGTTCAATAATTAAATGGATGTTCACTACACTAAATGATGTGGTTGTGGGTTTTCTGATACAACTCCATCATTTTTTTTTTTATATGTTGCAGCTGGTGCTCAGGATCCGCGCCAGTGTTTTAAAAGATAACACAAGGTTTGTTTGTTTTTTTATTAAAATCATAATGTGATGTGTTTACTCTGAAAAAACAAACAAACAAAAAGAAAACAAACTCCAAACTGGAGAAAGTAAGACGAGTAGAAAAAATCCGGTATCTTGCCTAATTCACGCGAAAGCCCTGCTACGTAATGACGTGTAAATAAAATGACTAATCTATGTTCTATTTAAAGGAAAACACATTTAAGGGGAAAGATTTCTCCCATCCAGGCAAAGCTATCCAACGGTCGTGATTCATTTGAATTAAGCCGTACAATAGATGACTAACACGTACAAAGTCCTCGCCTCAGCTTAAAGCTTCCATCACCATTCGCCGGTTTGTCATTGTGTTGTCGGTCTTTGCTTCCGATTTAAAAAAAAAAAAAAAAAGAGAGAGAGAGAAAAAACAGGGAAATAAAAATACGACGTTTAAAGGAAACGTTATGGGAGGAACTGGAATTTCTTCTAAACCATCCGCCCAAATCAATTTCTGAATGTGTTAGAGATAAGACTTAAGCTCCTCTGTTGCAAAAAAAAAAAAAAAAAAAACCCCACACTTGTGTTAATTCACCAACGCCGGCCTTTAATAACTTGAAGGATTCTTCCCTTAATGTGACGTGTTTCTTTTTCTTCAATTTGACCGTGAGGGTTAAAAAAAAATTGATTGGTTTTCATGGCAGGAGTTTTTGTTCTACACCGAGGTTACGGTTTAACATTTAACGAAGCTTTCCAGGAAGCTCCGTCCCTCGTTTCATAGGGTCGATACACACACACACACACACACACGCACAATCACACACAATCACACACACTTTAGCAGTGTCACGATACTGAGCAAAGCCAGCTTAGGCCGGAGTCATTAACTTGCCACTTTAATCCTTATCTTTTATGGCATGTAGTTTTTCATGCCGACGTATAGCAGCGCATACGTACCGAACGTACGCGAGCTAGCGCGGGCGTTTACAGGCGCCACACACACACACACACACACACACACTCACACACAGATACGAACTTGTGAGGACAATGCAGTGACTTCTGTTCGTTTCACTCGGTGGTGATTTCTACCTGACTCTGGGTTGAATGTACAGTAATTCCAACCCTTAACCCAAAATCAGGTCTGAGCCTGAACGTGTCCACAGATGTACCCGAGGACATGCTGTGTATCTCCAGCATTCACCAGCATATACAGGCGCACCCAGTGCAGTGGATGCCCTAATGTTGAGCATATACTGTAAGTCTAATCCAATATTAGAGTAAAAGTTACTACAATGGGTCAAACTAAGTTTTTATTCAACACCTTCACTGGAGAGATTTGAGAAACACCAATGCAATATATAGTAAAAACAAAATGCATTTCACTAGTGTTCACATAAAATTCAGTTTTGAAGGAAAACTGATTTTTTCTCCAACTTAACTAAGGGAAATAATAGAAAGCAAAGCTCAAATGTAAAATACAGTTTATCTTGAAGGAATGTGAATCTTCAAAATGGTTGTCTAAGGATGTTTTTATCCCTACGGGACAAATACAAACACACACAAACACAGGCTTGCAAACCGCACATGTAACACATCATGATATATGAGACTCTATACGACGCACAGTTTCCACAGGTACCAGCTGAAAAGCAGCGATATAACCATGTTTCCAATCCTCTCTGAGGCAGAACTTAAACAGCATCATCTCTACTCTTCATAGAGGATAAACGCTTCGCTCCATCGCATCTGTCAAGAAGAAACTTCAAGTCCACTAAACACGCAGCTGTCGTACCTTAGGAAAATGTACATTATTCTCAAATTGACAGAATTTTCAAGGGATTTTTAGGATTTAAAAAAAAAAAGAAAGTGTTGTGAAGCCCGAACGTCTTTTTCTCTCAAACCGCAGAGGAACCTGTGTTTTGTCAATCCAGGCCACTGCTGCTTAGCTGGAAATCATAAAAGCTGGTGAGGTTTTCAAAGGTTCAGAGGGTTCAGATGTCCTCAGCAACAACATGATTTTGAGTGTGATGGAAGCTAAAATTGAGTGCTGGTACAAACAGGCACACACACACACACACACACACACACACACACAAACACACGCACGTGCGCGTGCACAGAGCGCACGCTTACACCTAATTCCCAGAAACATATCTCCTGTCACACACACACACACACACACACACACACACCTTGCTCGCTCTCAAGCCCGCCGTGATGGAGATTAATAGCAGCCTTTAAAGCCCGCTGAGCTCCACCTGTCAAGGCCGCGGGCCCCCGGGGCAGCGCCCGTCTGTGCCGTAGGAAGGAGGGGGGGCGTTCCCGGGGCAAGATCCATCACCGGAGACCCCGCGACAGGCCGCCGGGTCCCGTGGCCCACCGCCGGACCGCCGGACCGCCGGACCGCTGAGGGCGAGGCGTTCCGTCGTGGATCCGACCCGGAGCAGACGCAGTGGCTGGATGGGGGAGTGTGTGATGGCTGCGACACACACTTACACACACTCCAACGTGTGTGTGTGTTTGATAAGTATGGACGGAGAGATGTGGGATGTACTCTTTCCGAGTTCGGGTACCTGATGCGATATTTCGCTGGGTGCGTTAATTGGAGCCGTCTCTGTTTATGTTTTTACGCCGACGCGGGATCCGTAATGACGTTCCGGGTGACGTTCCGGGTGTGGGAGCAACTTTCCGGCTGTCTAGCTTAACCAGACTAACTGTGCAAAGACAAACAGCTTCCCTGTCACCAGCCTGAGTAGTTAGACACTTTGCGCATTGACCGGTCTGGTGTGTGTCCGTCAATACCTGCTCACACGTTCTGCTGCGCTTTGCCTACGGAACATTTTCAACAGTTCTAGTTACGGTACCGAGGCCTTTAAAGAGCCGGAATATACCAGGCTTGGTTTTGGGGAAATTTATCTACAGCGATGCACAAGAATATCTAGAATATTTTCAATATAGTTCTATATGAAAATTGTGAATCCTTGGATATTAATATCTCAGCAAAAACATCACAATTCCCCACTTGAAACAAGCTGATACAGAATCTACTGTATCTGATAACGTCAGTGTGGAATAAGATGATTCCACCAACCCTGGAGCAACTAAAGGGAAAGAGAAGGGAAAACTAAATATTACGGGGTTAATGTAAAGTAATGCAATGACACCGCAACTCTAATGGGGTTAAGGAATAATATCTCGCGCGAACACCAGACCTTCAGGATTCCATCACTACTCATACGTTCACTCTTCAGTTGGACTATACAATCGAACCAGAATAATTTGGGGGGAAGTTAAAAAAACAGTAAAAACCAAACCAACCACTTTTACTATTTCGCTGCCATTAATATGATCAAACAGTCAGAAACTCCACCTCCCAGATCAACATTCCCGACCCTGGAACCGAACCACCGGCATTTGGCTTTCCGTGAGCGTGAAAAAATTAAAACTAAGTGTAAAAAAACGTGCCATGTTATGAAGAACCAAACGTGGATTTCGGTTTTCTACAATAATGACGATTTATGGTGTTTAATAGGAACATTTTCTGTATTGTCACGGTACAGTGTGATAACCAGACAATATCAGTTTAATATGACTGAGTCTATGATAATTTATATAGATGATGTACATGTGTAGTACAACAACCGGTGATACTGCACAAACAGCGGTGACTTCACTTGACGGGGGGGAAAAAGAACCGAACCCCTTATTTTCCGTCTAGATGAATCGCGAAGCTGAAAACAATTTGGAACGGGGTCTTTTGTGGCTCCGCGGAGAAGAGTTTCCGGGGGCTGGTTGTTCGGCAGCCGCCGTGACCCGTCAGTCACTTCTATTACAGTATCGACGGCGGCCCGCCCACGGAGCGCCGCTGGATTCCGACTGCTCGCCAGCCTCGGCTCTGAGGCAGAACAATGGCTCTCATCTCCTCAACCGGCGCTCCTCCATCACGCACCACTCTTTACTATCATTTCTAATTAACGGGGACAATGGCTTGAATACTAGCTCTCCTTAAAAACTTGTGACGCCAGAGACGTGTGAAGTTATATTTCTTCCCCCTTTCATTGCGTGGCGGTAAATCTTAAACCGCTAATCTGCATTTTCCATCGCGTTGAACGCTTAAATCACACGCTCGGTGACCTTCAGGAAGAGTAATATTAGAGTAATTATTAGACCGAACCATGAGAGCGAATACTGAGTGATGACCTGCGTCTCTTACGGAGCCATCTCGGCGGCGTTTTGTTCCGTTCGCGGGCGCGTTCTTCGGTCTAACTCCGGCCACACTATGATACCAGAACCAGAAGGATCCACTTTGCTAGTTTTTTTTCCGTCTCGGTGTTTCCTTCTTTTTTCCTGAGCCTTGAGACCTTGAGGCTTTGAGTCTGCACCTCGATCCTAGTGCCGGAGGTGGTTAGATTAACTTGGCATTTACAGCGCATTGGCTTTAGCAGCCAGCCTGGCTACGTGTGTTTTACTTCAACCTAGTTCCAGCCTGAGCCGAGCTAACCGCTTCCCGGCCATCGTTTCACGTTTAAAACGCGAGAATGGTGCCAACACCTTCTGGGGCGAAGCAATTTACACGCTGTTTCTTTCTTGTTTAATCTTTACGCAATCAAAAAAACCTACGAGTCGTCATTGTTGCTTTTACTTTTTATTCATATGGATTTAACAGGCAAGATCCAGTGAGATTCTCTCTTTTGTGAACATCGATCTTCTCGTCCAACTTTTGGCGTATTTTCCCAAAATGTTTGTTAAGGCCGAAGTCATTCCCACCGTTCTGGGGATTGTACAGGTGGCTTTACATTATTCCAAGGCTTAAATCCACCAACAGAACTGATTGTTTTTCCGACTTTCTGTGACTTCAGCTAAGCTGCGTCCGAGCCAAAGTCACATCCTGGATATCTGGTCCATTATTGACTCGTATTCTGTGAATTCAGTCCAAATGTCAGTTAGTTATCTCCGTTTCCCCCTCCTGACCTGAAGTGCCAGATAAAACAGTCCCATGACGCCATTACCTGGTTACAGGTGTGGTCATTATCTGACCGAGACTAATAATCCAACCCAACAGGACCCCCCAAAAAAAGACAGCTAATTATTTGTTCCTAAGATTCAGCAGTTTGACGAGCGCCGGCTCTGAACAGTGTTGGCAGAACAATCTTTTTTAAATCGTCATTTAATTTGTCTGTATTTCCACCAACATCATCACTTTTTTTTTCCCGCTATCTGGCAGCCAACAGATCCCAGATCAAACATAATCGGACGACTTTTGAATTAAATCTGCTCGCTCATCCCAACTCGTCGTGTAAAGTAATTAAGCCTCGGATGAAGCACCAGTGTGTGTTTTGGGGTTTATTGGTTGTTTTTGTGTTTGTGTGTGTGTGTGTGTGTGGGGTGGGGGGGTTGTAATCAGATTACATGTAAGTTTTCTATTCCCAGTCCCGTACCTACAGTGTGTAAATGTGGTGCTTGATATCTGTAATATAACCAGATTACTTGAGGAATCAGATTACATTAAACCCCCTAACTGGAGCTTTAGATAAAGAGGTGTTGTGTTTTTTTTCCCCCCTCTGTGTAAGTGGATTATTTTTGTAATCTGATTCCATGTAATTAGTTACTCCCCTTCCTGGCGTATCGCCGGGCCGTGGCTTTAGATAAAGCTGGCGGCGGCGGAGAGACTCCGTTGACGATCAGCACGCGGCAAAGCTAACGGAGCTGATGGCTATTAGCATAATTAATGTCATCGCCGTAATGCACTCGGCCGGCCTCACACACACACACACACACACACACACACACACACACACACACACACACACACACACACACACACACACACACACTCAAACACCCTCACATTTGTATACGGGCCTGAGCATGAAGGCAGAAACATAATCGAATCTGTTATCCAGAACTCATGGCTCGACCGCGGAGTATGTCATGTGTGATCCGTCTCCGTGACGCCGGCGTGTCACGAACCGCAACGGCCAGTCACTCGCCGTTATCTGCAGATAGTGTACACCGTGTCCCGGGCATTGAAATAAAAGCATACACTGTGACGTATTATGTTAAAAGCCGGGGCAAGATAGGTTAGATATAACGTGGGCCTGTGTGTTAAAGATAGCACAGGACGCCTGAGGGGGTGTGACAGCGAACCAGGGCTGCCTGCTCCTCTTCTCTCTTCTTCTTTTTTTTTTTCCAATTTATTTTTATTTCTCCCTCTTTTTTTCTTTTTCTCAACACCTCCCGATTCCTCTCGTTCCCCCCTTTTCTTTCTCCGCGACGCACGGCGCCATGAAGGCGACCGCGGGGCCATGAAGGCGACCGCGGGGCCATGAAGGCGACCGCGGGGCCATGAAGGCGACCGCGGGGCCTCGGCGAGATCGCGTGGAGCCGAGCCGGCTCTTCCCGCTCTTGGGCATTTTTCGAAAAAATAAAATAAAATAAAATCCTCCTGGTGCCAAGGACGCCAAAGCGAGCTTCCGTTGCGGGAAAAAGTGTGGGGGGGGGGTCACCGGGTGGAAATGACAGAAGCCCGCAGAAGCGAGTCGGCACGGCTGTGTTGACGTCGGAAAAACACGTAATAAAACTTTACATTCACCCCCCCCCAGCATTATCTAAATCGTTCCAAACTACAGCAAATTTAATCCCATGAGCTCGTCTTTCAATACAATAACATCATGTGGTTGCACGGTCACTTTCATTACACCTGCACCGAATTAGCCAATTTCCTTTGAGAAACCGGTGATGTGAAACCAGTTGCCCCCTGTTTTACCTGTCGAGGTAATTTCTAATAAAACGTTGAGAAAAGACAGCGGCTAACGAATCAGGATCTCTTCTTCTATTTGACCCTGGGTAATGTGATAGCTTTGATAAAGTTTCCTGACACAGAGGCTCTAGCTAGCGCTAGCATCCAAGCCCTCATGCCGGTAGTCTCGTAGCTGATCGGTTGGAGCTACGGTTTTGTTCTCTGGAGGCTGAATATGATGATGTTTATGCTAAGTATCAAGACCTTGCAGCCTGTTGTCACTCGTCTTATTCCCGGGTTGGTAACCTGTTCCAGTGATTATTACCAGATAGTCTCCCAGAGCTTTAGCTTGCTCCAGGGCTCCTAAAACTGGTCCTTGTCTATCACAGTTACGTCCAACGTCTCCGAAATGTATCCGGAGCCTCATAGAACCATACTTACATACGTAATCTAGTTTTTCTTTGCTACACTTTGACGGTGTGTTGGTGTTTACACGTTACTATGAACTTCCCTGCCTGAGTAAGCGATAATCCACATGTGGGTATCAGATTTGGGACATAGCAGAAAAAAGCCCGGACACCATTTTTCTTTTGCTTTTCTTCAGCTGGAGACTTGGAAAAAAGCAGTGGTCAAGAACAGTCCAATCTCAAGCCAGAGCCTGACCCCCTCAAGCCTGACCCCATTTGCCCCATGAAGGGTCGACAGGTTTGAGATGTAACCGGGGGCAAGGCCAGGGCAGCGCTTGAGAGGCACTAAAAAGCTCTTAAAATCGATCGGACTGACGGAAAATAAACGTAACCGGGCTTGATGTGCTCTCCTCTGTCAATCAAGGTCCAAGCGCTCACTGTAACAGCGACCTGCCACGACGTGGAACCGAGCCGTGCTGGTTCCGCCGAGTCGGACACGTTCTAATGGCGCAGCAAGATGAGTCATGTTTTATCTATGTGGTTTATAACATAAACAGATCAAATATGACTAATACTATTGGCTTGGAAAATGGATTTGCTAACAATGGGATGTGCTAAGATGAATCTGTTTGCATAGCTATGAATGATAAAATAAGTTTTTTGGGGATTCAGGCAACACATACAGTGCGTTTCACTCTGTTCAACAGTATCAGTCGTGTGTTAAATTGAGTTAGGTTATGTAGCAGAATAACAGAGGTAGCAAAGGAAGAAGGCCGAGATTCAGTTCTTAGGAAAAGGGGAGAGAATGCACCTTTTTTTCTGGGGCGGCAAAGGTTTTACTGAACGCGCCGTTGCAAGTTCAGATTCACAGCTGTCGTCCTTGCAGGGTTTTCAGCGTCGCCCGCACACGGGGCGTCGTGACGTCAGCCCCGATGGCAGCAGAGCCTCGCCTACCTGAGCCCGGGAGAGACGCCACGATCCGAGGGGGGTAGTGCGACCTGCTAGGAGCCGGAGACGGGAAAGCCAAACGACACCAAAGGCCAAAAACACGTCCCTATGTAAGGAGCGGAAGTGACGTGCATAAGAGCAACGGCGTGAAGCTGGGGACCGGGCCGATGTCCTGCAAACCCTTCGGGGACGATGAAGCTTGGGGCATGAGATGGGAGGCGAGGCCGAGTTAGGACCGGCGCCGGGGCAACCGCTGAGGCCTCGCTATCAGCGTTAAGGGGATATATTCCATTTTCAGATGACTGAGCTGACAATGATCTGACTTCTCACTGATTAAGATACAGAATCCAGATGTCAGGTGCTTTACTTGACCTCCGACTTTGCTCGTTTTTTTCCTGCACTCACAGGTCAGATCCAGGGAATTTAGTTATCCCGTTCTAAAGCCTACTGTTCCATTCTGCATAATGTTCATGAATTAAAAAAAGGACTATCATCAGTGCTGATGCAGATGAGACGAAAGCTAACGACATGAGGAGGAAGCTGAGTGGGCTGTGTGGCTCCGACCGATGTGCAGTCGCCATCGGAGAGGTTCACGTCACAGCGTCCCCCTATATAGTTACAGTGGGCATGAGTGCACACTGTCGCACACAAACGCAGACCCTGGGCGGTAGGTAGCCGCTTATCATAACCCATGATGCATCGAGCTATGGGAAGAGTGTGTCATTACCTGTCATAATCGCTACTTAGGTATTTCCAGGCATTTATGACTCAAAGTCCCGCACCGGCAATCAGAAGCTGCATATACGAACACGAGCACAGCACTGGCGCATTAGGGTATATAACACACGGACGTCGGGGCGAACTTGGCAACTGGACGAAAAGTTTGAAGATAGGGTAAAGTTAGATCGTCTCCGTTACGACTGAGGGTGACGGGAAGAAATCCTGCAAAGGCATCTGGGCCTATGTCGTCAGCGCAGGGCTCTGTCCCGTTGATCAGGTGAATCCCGGGCAGGGGACTCTTCCATTCGGGATGGAGATGGATCATCACGCAGGCATGGTTTAAGTGTGTGTGTGGAGTGTGTGAAGTATGTGTGTGAGAGAGAGAGAAAGAGAGAGAGAGAGAGAGTGTGTGTGTGTGGGAGCTTGCATTGCTGTCCTTTTGTGGAAGAGCTAAGTTTTAGACCTGACAATAGCTTGGTTTCGGACATAGCTTTGAGGTCAAGCTTAGAAAATCCTGAATTCCGAGTTGAATTCAGGGCTACAATCTGTTATTGAGGACTAGAGCCGGCTCAGATCACGAGAGCTGTAAAATCCTAGTCTCATATTGGTCTTCACACTTAAAGCGACTTCTCGCTCTTCACACAGCATCACACACCACATGATGTTTTGATTTTTGCCTTTTTTTTCTTCCTCACACATGCTCTCATTCGTCCCTCAGGCGAACACCCGACACTCTTCTTTTCTCATATGTTTAAGTTATCTTTGGCAGGGCAAGGTCAGATTAGAACTTAAACCCCATTCGTCTCCATCTCGGCCCCTAACGAACCTAAACACCAGCTTCCTGTCCCTTTATACTCAGCATTTCAAATGGGAAAAAAAGCTCCCATCGTTTTTAACCATTTCGAATTCCAACCTGGACGTTTGCATTTCCGGGTTTTCAACTCAGAAAGTTAAAATGGGTGAGAAATTTTTCCCGCCGAGCCCAGTGGGTCAAAGGGGAAGTATGAAAGTTCTTACTCCTAAAAATAGCCCTCACACCACCGGATGCTGGGTCCGACTAGAGCCCCGGACGGAACCGTACGTGGTGCATTCAGACCCTCACTTCGACACTGAGTCATTCAAATGAGTGAGTGTTTTTGGGCCCCTCTGGTCCTTCCTCCTCTTTACGCCGGCCCTGCATTAGTCCATCTGTCTCCCTGGTCCTGCACACACACTGCAGCATTCAGTCGAATCAAATATGGTTCAAGAGTCAGTCTAACCTAAAAAAAAAGTTAAGGCCTTTTTGGTATGAAATTCCATTTTGGTTTTTTTTGTTTTTCGTTTATTTTTATTATTTGCCATGACCATCTTCTCTGCTGTGCTGTAGTAGGGGATGTTCACTCGTAATCAACCTGTTGGTGTTATCACTGGAACCCATATAACCCAGTGTGATGTAGGCATGTGGCGCACACACAGCAGCAAAGATGCAGCAGACAAGCAAATGAGTACTCAAGGGATGGTGAAACAACTGCGTCTAAATCAGACGGCGTTGGCTCAGCTTTGAAAGACACTTTCACTCGGGTTTTTGTTCCTCGTTTCCTCCGGCAGGCTCGCACCAGTTAGCTAATGCTGCGAGGCTACTACGGAGAGGAGGGAGGATCATAAAGTCAAGACGGGCTTCAGAAACCTGAGCTCGGTTCTAGCGCTCGTTCGTCGAATAAACGCAGCGCGCCGGAGACTCAAACATCTGGAGGTTTTAGTGTCTGTCAGGAGGAAAACCATCTGATGTCTTTACGTTTGTTTTTCCATGTTTCCTTTCGACAGAGTTCAGAGGAAAAAAAGAAAAAAAATGCACATCTCGCCCGGTATCAGACTTGGTCGAGGTGCTGGAGCTAAAAATACCGAAACAACGAAAGGCAGGAATCAGAGTGTAAACAAAAAAAAAAACAAAACAAAAAACACAACAGTTACAGGCCTCCAGCAGGACGATGGCCGCACAGATCAGGTGGTCTCGGGGGGGGTCCCTGTGCCGGGTCTGGGGCGGCAGTCTACCGAGCGAGCCGAGCCGCTCTCCGCTGCTGGACCATTAAAAATAACCCCCCTCCCCAGCCGTGATGGACCCCCCTGGATGACAACCGAAAAGAGAAAAAGAAAAAAAACCCAGACGAGAAAGCGAGACACACAGAACAAAACAAAACAAAAAAACCCATTTTGATCCCCCTCTTTTTTTGGAGGACGCTGCATTCGTTTCTCACCATTTCAGCATCAAGAGGAGTCGTCCTACACTTTGCTAAATGGGGGAAGACATGAGAGACGCTGCAATTTGTAGATGAAGGTACCATTTTGGGAATTAAAGACAGAGTCTGAGCAGAGACGCGGAAGACTTGTGAGAAAAGGGGGAATATGGAGTCAGAGGTTACAGGTTAGGACTGGGAAGTGTGTGGATAAATGATGGATAGATAGATAGATAGATAGATAGATAGATAGATGATAGATAGATAGATGATAGATAGATAGATAGATGATAGATAGATAGATGATAGATAGATGATAGATAGATAGATAGATAGACAGATGATAGATAGATTATAGATAGATGAGATAGATAGATAGATAATAGATAGATAGATAGATAGATAGATAGATAGATAGATAGATAGATGATAGATAGATGATGGGTAGATAGATAGATAGATGATAGATAAGTAGATAGATAGATAGATAGATGATAGATAGATAGATAGATGATAGATAAGTAGATAGATAGATAGATAGATGATAGATAGATAGATAGATGATAGATAGATGGCAGAGGTCTGTGTGTGTAGGTTAGAGAGACTGAGCGTTTTGCATTTGTAGAAATGAATTGCAGGGTGCATACGGAACAGCGTGGGCAATGTGAGCATATGTGTAGGCATGTGAGTGCAAACGCAGGACTCTGTGTGTGTGTGTCTGTGTGTGTGTGTGTGTGTGTAGGCATGTAAGAATCGATCCGACAGTGTATTTGTGGGTGTGTATGTAAGTATGTATGTATGTGCCCCCCCCCCAGGGCTTACCTTCCAGGCAGCAGGTCCTCCAGAGGCCCGAGTGCGTCATCACCTCCTCGTTCTTCTTGCTGGTCTCGTTCTCGTTGGTGCTCTTGATCTTGCAGACGCCGCGCGAGTACAGCCAGTAGTCCGTCCCCACGGCGATGGTCATGAGGCTGAAGGCGGCGAAGGCCCCCACCGTGGTCAGCAGCATCTGAACCCCGCGGTCAAACACGCCCATGTTGCCGCATTCCACGAAAGGGGGGCCCCCTTTCCTCTTGAT
The DNA here is from genome assembly GCA_016859345.1 of Istiophorus platypterus. Lineage (NCBI taxonomy): Eukaryota > Metazoa > Chordata > Actinopteri > Istiophoriformes > Istiophoridae > Istiophorus > Istiophorus platypterus. The sequence goes on along the minus strand of CM029114.1, from coordinate 4,074,557 downwards.
GTACAGGAAGTAAATATTTGTGAGTTTGCGTCGCCACGCCAGCTCGGAAAACGGGGGGTGGACGGCGCCGGGCGGCGGTAGCGGGGGGCCGCTGGGGGGGCGGGGGAGTTCGGGGAGCTCGGGGGAAATCGTATGGTTGGTTTTGGGTGGGGGGCCAGCAAAGGGGTGAAAAAAATGAAGACGAGCGTGAGGGTTTTGAGGGGGTCGGCGGCGGTCGGCTGTTTGGCCCCTCGACAGACGGGTCAAACAGGCTCTGGCGAGGATGACGGAGCCGCTCAGCCACAAAGGTTTTTTAGATCCTGGTCCTAAAGTGGCAGTAAGTGTGCCCTGCTCTGGGAAAAAAAAAAAAGTTGACCTAAAAACACAGGCTTCCAGCAGATCCCCCCCAAGAGACCTGGTCTGGGATCTAGGCCTACTTTGTTGAGTTGGAAGGCCTCTAAACGTCAAACTCTGGGAAAAAAAGGTCAAGATGATGAGAAGATGGAGGAGTTTGCTCCTTTTTTTTTTTTTGTCTCTGTGGTCGTCTCGGGACCGAGTTTTTGCCCCCCCCCTCCTTTTTTTCTTTTTTTCTTTCTTCCCCCCGAGCCGACACCAAAGCGGTTACATGTGTTTACAATCCTCACAGCTTCGGCGGTGACGCGTGGAAACGGCGTGCATGTGGCGCTTGTCGTTCTTCCCACAACCCTCCCCCCCACGCAGGCCGCCACACACGGCCTACACTGGCGTTCACCTGCACGCACAGGCACAGACAAACGCCGGCATGAACGCACACACCCGCTTACAGAGCCAAACTTTCAGCCGCACACACCTGTACACGGGCAAGCAGGCGCATACATGCAGTGTGAATTAATTCATACTGAAAAGAGATGAAGGAGCATGAAGGGGGGGTGGGAGAGTGGTTGAGACTAACACGGTTAGTTGGCGGCCTGATTTCTTTTAAAATGGCCCCAAAAAAAATATTAAAATTAAAAAAAATAATAAAAATAGAAAAGCAGAGGGACCTCCGGCGGATGATGACACAGTTCAGGACGAGATCGAACTACCTCGACGAAAGCCGGCGGATCAGGGAGCCGCGAAGGCTCGTCCCAGGCATTTCTGGAGAATCAGGCTACCGCACATGTACGCTGGTCGGAGAGGGTGACGGGAGACAGGCAAGACAGACAGGCAGGGCCCGGAATATGTCGGGAGGGGGGGGGGGTAAAAAGGGAAAAAATGAAAAATAAGGACTGGATGTGCTGAAAGAGGGAAATGAAAGAACAGATTTAAAGCAGCAGAATCAAGCACTCCCCCGAAATCAAGGACAGACTGATGAATAATGCCCAATAATCAGCCGGTACCATGACTGCCACAAAAACCAGCCATTCCTTAGGAGGAGATGAAGGAAAAATAAACCAACCAGGGACGATCAACCCCTTCTCCAAATATATGTATATATATTCTTTAAAAAAATCAAGCCCAAGAGAGGAGCAGGGGGAAAAAGGATTAAGTTATGGAAATCAAACGACGGCCTGCTTAGTTTTCCTTTTTCCTAAAATTCTGATCCCCAGTTTCCATATGTGGTCCCTAGACCTTTCTCCGGCGACAGAGGGAATCTGCTACGGGGGCACAACGGCAGCGGTACCGACGGCACACCGCGGAGAGAGGGGCGCATCCGGGCGGAGAGGCCGAGCATCACCGATCATGCGTCCGCCGGCACGGAACGAGGAGGACACGGAGGGCTGGACGGAGCTTCCCCGGCGGGCGTCGGAGCGTCTTCCTCCGGCATCCAAGCGATCCTGGACGGTTATATCACCGGCCAAGCGGAGCCCAGCGAGCGCGCACACACACACACGCACACTGTCATCACATTCAGAGGAAAAAATCAGCAAAAAGCAAAGGATTCTTTTTTTTTTTGGGTTGTTTTCTATCAAGGCTGTCAGACGTTCAGACGTGGTGATGGGGAGGATTGTGTGCGCGCAAAAAAATATTTATATATATGGATATAAAATTTGAAGTCGAGCGACACACCAATCCTCGGTTTCCTCGTTTTTCTTCTTCGCAGAGCTGAGATAGAAGTGGAGAGAGGAGGAGGAGGAGGAGGAGGAGGAGGGGGGTGGATGATGGTTGGAAGCAGAGGAGGAAAAAAAATCGACACGGGCAGGGAGAGAGAGAGAGAGAGAGAGAGAGGCAGAGGGAGAGGAAGAGAGAGAGGCAGAGGGAGAGAGAGAGAGAGAGAGAGAGAGGCAGAGGGAGAGGAAGAGAGAGAGGCAGAGGCAGGGAGAGAGAGAGAGAGAGAGAGAGAGAGAGAGGCAGAGGGAGAGAGGAAGAGAGAGAGGCAGAGGCAGGGAGAGAGAGAGAGAGAGGCAGAGGGAGAGAGAGAGAGAGGGAGAGAGAGAGGCAGAGGGAGAGAGGAAGAGAGAGAGAGAGGGAGAGGAAGAGAGAGAGGCAGAGGGAGAGAGGAAGAGAGAGAGGAAGAGGCAGGGAGAGAGGGAGGGAGAGAGAGAGAGAGAGGCAGAGGGAGAGGAAGAGAGAGAGGCAGAGGCAGGGAGAGAGAGAGAGGCAGGGAGAGAGAGAGACAGAGGGAGAGGAAGAGAGAGAGGCAGAGGGAGAGAGGAAGAGAGAGAGGCAGAGGGAGAGGAGAGAGAGAGGAGAGAGAGAGAGGAAGAGAGAGAGAGGGAGAGAGAGAGAGAGATGTTCGGTGCGCAGCGGCAGCACTTTACGCAAAAACAAGCGCACTGCAAAAAAAAATATTTTTTTAAAAAAAGGGTAAAAAGAAAACGTTTTCTTCAACAAGTCAGTTCGTCCGTTCATGCTCGGTCTCAGCTTGGTTTTATTTGTTGTATTTATTTTTCTTAACGCCTGGTGAAATAACCCCACGTGTCCCACAACTGGTTTTTGAGGTTTATTTGTTTTGTTTTTTCTCCTTTAGGGTCATTTTTGCTTCATTCTTTTTTCCCCAGTATGTTAAAGGCAAAGCAACTCTGTATAGGACATTGCAAACACAACGTGCAACAACAAAAAGCAAAATAAAATCAGTTAAATCACAATACATTTGCATAAAAAGGAGATAAAAGAAAAATGAAATAAAAATAGATTAAAGTTTTTATTTGTACCTTAGTTATAGTGCAATAGTGAGAAGAAACAATATTGTTTCAAAAAAATAGAGATACAAGTGTAACTACAGAAAATGATCATCTCCAAAATCTCCCCATTCAAAACTCCATTTAAAAAAGAGCAACTTTTAGAAAATGGGGACCTAACAAAGATCTTAGAAATACGTAACTTAATTTTTCATATTTGATTAATTTAGATATTTAGTGGTTAGATTATATCTTGAGCAGTTTTTTTTTTTTCTCAAAGGAACGGGTTCAAGTGGAAATCAACAACTGCATAAAACTCAACCTAAATACTTGAATAAGAGTCCAAGCAACAAATTACAAAGCTCCTTTCTGGAATCTTCCCAAGGACATTTTTGAAAATAACAGACCTCTATCATGGATCTTTAGTGTTTTATTTGTTCCAAAGCCCTTCCCCGTCCTGCCAGGGACACATTTAAACATGGAGAGATACAGAATCTTTAATTTACTCATTTGTCAACAGTTTAGCATCTAAAAATCCTGGAATAAGACCCAAAAATATCATCCTCCAGTTTCCAGCTGTTGAATTTAAGCTTCCTCCCATAGTTAAAGAACCAGTGGCCTTGTTTTAAAAAAAAGGCCTGAATGTAAATTAAATGACTTATTAATGCATATACTTGTTTTGCACAATGTTTGGCTTTAACCGCTAAAGGAAATCAGGGGTTAGATTGTTTGCTTTGTTTTATTTATGGATTGATTTCCAGTGGGAAAGACCATGATAACTACAAAACAAAACAAAACAACAAAATAAAACAAAAAAAATTATCTCAATTAACTCAAGTCATTGGGCAGCAGGTGCATCTAATTCTTAAAAACTTCTATAAAACAAGTATAAAACAAGGTCCCTTTGGCAGCTCTCCACCCTGTTTCCCCCAGCAGGGCACCACCCAATCTGCCCCTGACCTCTCATCTCTGACCTCCGACCTTCTCGTGGGTGAGGGGGTGAGAAAAAAACAAAAACAAAAACAGAATGATTTTCTGACAGGGATCAATAAGGCGTCAGGTTATTACCACCGGCGGGTTATATTATTTCCCAATAGACTGTTGGTGTTTTTAATTTCCCAGTGGGGGTGGGGGCCTGGGGGCCTGGGGGCCTGGGAGCCTGGGGGCCCGGGGACCCAGGGGCGTGAGGGCCGGGGGGCCCAGTGGCCCGGGGGACCCTGGCAATGAGAGGGCCTCGGATGGCTCCGGCGAAAACGGATGGGTCGGGCCGTAAAGCTCAGCGATCCGTGGTCTCTGTTTGACTCTGTCGTATGTTTCATTACCCCCCCCCTCTATATTTCACCGGTACTGTCACTACCACTGAAATATACTTCATATTAGGCTTAGACACTTGTTCCAAAGATTATCACAGCCTGGTACTTTTTTATTGTAATGTACAGCAGGCTTTAAATAACCGGATATGATATAGATGTGTATTAAAACGCGGACGTCAGCAATACATATTCTGCACAATACCAGGAACCTGAATGAATTTGGTGAGCGTGACCTGAAAATTTCTGTGTATAAAATTTCCGTGTATTTTTCAAATAATACTGAAAATTTCCGTTATTTTTTTTCATCAAAAAGAGAAAATAAAATATATTCAGAGGTATAAAAATAGCACAAGTATAAAGTATAAAAAGTTCCTGTTTTTTTTTCTTTGTGCATTTCAGTTTTATTAGTCACATCCTGTTCGTCCTCACAGTGCGCCACAGCCCCCCCCCCCCCCAACCGACCCCCCCCAACGCTGGATCCAGGCTCACGGCAACCGTCTCCCCCTTGCGATAGGCTCCTCTGTAGCCACACGGTGTGCCGTCATGTGGATGGCCGAGGATACGGACGCAGAGATGCACACGGAGGAAACAGACGCACAGAGATACTCGGCGGCGGCGGGCTTCGCCCACAGGAAGCGGACGCGGCCTGTAATTTGGAGGAGGACGGGTCGAGGTTTGATAGTTATTCGGATTCATTATCATCAGGCCGTTGTCCTCATATGTCTGAGGTTGCTGCCGTGACTCTTTCTGGCCTTTTGAAAAAAAAAACAAACATTTTTTTTTCTCTTTTACTTTCGTTGAGAACAACCAGATAGAAATAAATAGCTTGAAACATTATATCCATTTTAGCGAATATCCACTTGGATGAACGGAGCGTTTCTGAGAGATTCACTCTCAGCTCTGTGCTTTGGTGGTGGTGGTGGTGGTGGAGTGGGGGGGGGGGTGTCAAGATAAAAGAGCCTCAGATCAGTGAGTAAATGCCCGACGCCGCGCAAAGGTTTTAGGCAATAAAATTAAAGTGGGGACCCCTTTTTACAAAATGAAGCCACAAATTGTTTTTATTTATCAGTTAACTTTGTGCAAACTGCAGCAAAGAGAAAATAAAAAGCCTATTTCAGATCAGCATTGGGTTTAGTTGGCCACAGTTTTTACCTGTTGGGTGGCTTTGTTTTGTGCATCTTGGAGAACTCGCCACGGCTCCTCTGTGGTTTGACTGACTGTATATCGGGGGCCACTGTCCTGCTGCAGAACGAATATGGGACTGATCAGACGCCTCCGTGTTGCTACTGGTGATGGCTACAAATGGTCCGGATGCCCCGGGGGGTTCATGAGGCAGTTAACATGACAGGGACGCATAAGAGAAAAAAAAAAAAAACATTTGCTGCATAAAATCCTATTATTCTTTGATGCATTTTCAGTGTTTCTTAAATTAAAGTGCATCATTTTACCTCTACTGGCCTTTTATTCAAATAATCCTTTCTCAGTTGACAAGTAGATGCTACCTCAAGCCAAAGAGATTGGGAACCACTTCAAATAATAGCATGGATCTGCAATAGAAATAATATCACATCCCAACTTATTTATCATATTTATGGTGCCACCAACTGGAATCCGTAGGAAAGGAACAAACTGGTGTGCAGGCTCACAAATGTGGACTGGTGTACGGATACTTGCAATAAGTATCAAGGATGATCCTGGTTTCATTAAAGTATATTGAAACTGAATTTAGATTAAGGTTTAGTTTTTCACTACTCGAACAAATAAGATTCCGGTGATACACACACAGTGAGAGAACAACAACAGCTAGTGATTAATCCCAGTTTTGGATTGGAATACCAAGCCGTCTCCAAAAGAGCAGCAAAGGAGATTTATCATTTTAGGACCCATGCATTTTTTATTTTTGTCTCCTGACCCTTTGGTATCCTTTATTATAGAAGGAAAAACTTCTTGAAGAGCTATAATTGTAGCATTAATATTTATTTTCTTGCAAGAGCAATATCCCAATAGGAAAGCCAAGCAATAAGGAGTTTAAGCAGTCAATCTACATGTAGATCTCCATAAAGAAAAGGGAAGGAAATAATCAGTACATAGCAACATGAACTCTAAACACCTATCAACAGGTTCATGGACGAGTGTTGGACCGATCCTAGCACAGGCTGAGACGCCGGATTGACTGTGCAGAGCCTGAAACCCTGAGATCTAAAGAGAAAGATCATGTCCTGGCACCAGGAAATAGACAGTCCTCAGGTAACATGAGTTGTGACGTTACGTCCAACATACACACACACACACACACACACACACACACACACACACACACACACACGCACGCACACACACACACACACACACGCACACACACACACTATTTCTTTGTGTTTTATTTTACGTCTTTCTATACATATTTCTTTAAGCCAGTGCAACGTAATTTCATTGTGCTACGTAGCTGCATGGTGTGTGTTGTCTGAACGACAATAAAGACTGTAATAAAATAAAATAAATCTGAATCTTAATCTCAATCTAATGTCTCGGTCCACACACACACACAAACACACATATGGTGACACACTGTATTTTTCATGCTTTTATTTTTTTATATTCCCAAGTTGTTTTGCTTATGGCTTCCACCACCTTGGCTTTTGTGGGGTGTTTGTTTCAAACACTTAGCAAAACCTAACATTTTTCCGACAGGGGATCTCTTGTGGTTGTGTGAATAATTGCTGTTATGTCTCTGGGGCAAACGTGGAAGGAGCGTGGGGCCAATGCAATGCTGCGACACCTCCGGGGCCGGAGGCCGGGTGTAAAAACAAAGACCGCAGGTGCCGGACTTTAGTTTCCTTCGGCCACGACCACGGTCTTTCTAGCTAGCTTAATCCACCTGAGCTCAACCAAAGCGGATCAATCATCGAATCGGTTTTGGAGCGTTCCACTGCATTTTTGAGGGGGCTGATAAGCGATGCCGTTGTAAGGGCACCATATCAGAAAAGGCGCTGGCCTGGGTCATTTCGGGAGGCAATTACTAAGGCTACTGTCCAAAATAAGCGTAACGGCCAAGTGTGCAAAGAATTGTTGTGATTTGTTAAGTGAGGGTGCCAACGTCTCCTGAATAACTTAAGGAAAAAAGTACAGCAAAGGTATTATGATATTGCTCTATCAATCATGCTGAAAGAGCAGATTTTACATCTTTCAAATGAGCGTTACCTCATTTGGTGACGCAAATCCTTTAGCCTAATAACATTTCCTACACCCGGTGAATTACAATCGAGGCGACAGAACTGAAACCCGGGATCTGGAAAAAGACAAGGGTTTTTTTGTTTTTGTTTTTTTTAAAAGTGAAAGACGGTGAAAGATCTCGGAAAGAAGAGCAGGAGCTGCAGAGAGAGTGGGAGGAAGAGATGGATAGATAGAGGAAGGAAAAACAGAGACGGCGCCATAGAGAAGAAGAAGAGGGAGAGAAAGAGAGAGAACAGTCTGCCATGTTGGCCGCGCTCCCTCCTCCTCCTCCTCCTCCTCCTCCTCCTCTTCTTCCTCCTCCTCCTCCTCCTCCTCTGGGGTCTAGAGGACATGTTTAACATTCTACTCTACTCCTCCTCCTCCTCCTCCTCCTCCTCGCCTCTCATCCAGCCACAGCCTCAAGTCCCCGCTGCAACCTGGTTACTGATGGCCAGAGACGAGAGGAGACGCATGGGGAAAGGAAAAAAAAACAACAAACAAACAAACAAACAACAAAAAAAACCCTTAATCATAAACAGCACGGTGGCGGCGACGCGTCGCAGCAGCGAGTGCAGTCCGGCGTTCTCAGGTTGAGAGGCTTCCATCCAGTCTTTAGCTCGTGCTCGATGCAACTTTGTCTCGACGAACGCGTCTGATGCGGCAATGCACATCTGGAGAACTAGACGCAAGGATCATAAAAAAGTCAGGAAGCCGGATCATAATCATCCATAACTGTTTACCGCACCGGTAAGTCACTGTAGATTAACAGTGGCTGGTAGTGAGGTGTTTTTGTGTCTTTCAGCCCGTTGTTTTTCGGTTTCGAGTCGTTCAGGCCCGGTCGCGCCGTCCTCATCGACCTCACACACAGCCCCTTAAAAGCACTGCCCAGCGTCAAACAGGAGACAGGAAAAATGCAGTTGATTTGGGAATAAGTTTAGCGGCCAGTGGGCCACATTCTTTTAAAATTTAAATCAGAAAAACACCAATCAAAGTGAACGCTAATGCTGCCCCGTATCCACGGATGTGCAAACCTTCCCCTGTTTCACTAGGACGACGTCATGCACTGATAATAAAGCAGCGCTGTGCTTCAGGCCTCCTCCGCTGATCACAGGTGATCAAATTTTTCTCAAAACTTTTCAATCATTTAATCGGTTATTACTGCTTTAGACATCAATCTGATCTCTCCTGGACTTTGCTCCGAGAATCCACAGCGTCAGAAGTGACCGTAGGTTAAGACGGTCATCGCTCGTCAGACGCCGCGGATTGAGGCGTCAAACTTTCCAGGAGATCGACTTCCCTTCGCAGCAGCTACCGTTCGAATGGCGCAAACCTTTTTTTTTTGCATGCCGATCCCCCGGCGTCGTCTTCTGTGAACAGAAGGCGCGACGCTGTCAGCAGGCCCCCGATGCGTTTTAATTTTAAAGTGCCCCCATAATTTATGTGCATCTATGATCACTTCACACCAGCAGAGCTTAAAGACACATATATTCAAATGCGCAAAAGTCCCCATTTGTACACGTCTAATTTGGGCTAATGCGACTCCTTACTCACCTCATTATTCCTGTCTCTCTTTCTCCCAGGTTCTTTTTCTATCCTCTCTCTATCTACCCCCCCCCCCCCCCAATCGCCCGAGGGCGAGCCAGGGTGTCCTGTTCCTCTCGCTCTCATCGCGAGCTTCCAGTCTGCATGCATGAATGACTCTGCGTTACCTGCTGCAACCTGGCCTACTTCGAAAGTTCCCGCCCCTGCTCTCCGCTCCAGCGCCACCAGCAAAGTCACAGCCAGACGGGAAAAGAAAAAGGGGGGGGGGGGGTTGGGGGTTGGTTGTGAAATAGCAAGGTGGAGGGTGGAGGGAGGAGGAGGTAAGTGTGGGGCAAAGAGAGAAAAGCGTGGGGGCTTTGAATGTATTTTTTTAAAGCGCTTCAATCCTGCATTCATGTGCTTCACAGAGGACAAGCTCTCTGTTGTTTCCCGCTGGAGAACAATGGAAAAAAAAAAAATCTCTCCGCGGTGCCGACGTTCGGGGCTTCGTGCTTTATTTTCCGGGGGGTTTTTTTCCCCCCGGATTTGATCCGCTGCCGTAGCGATGAGGACGAACCAGACTTTGAAACGGGCCCTTCAGAATGCAGCCACATCTGTTCGTCCAGCTGTTCCTTTAGCCGCTTTTCCCCCTTCTTCAAGCCGCAGTCTCGGAGGGAGGAAGACGTAATTTGGGCTCATCCGTGCGCCTCTGTTTCGCCTCCCTCCCGTTTACATGGGAAACACTTAAAAGTGGAGCCATTTGAATAAATCACGTCCGCGTTCATTTTTCAGACGTCGCTGTAATTACCCTCGGCAAATTAGACCATCGCTGAGACGACAGGCGGCTTGTACACTCAATTAAGATGAGCCGGAGTTTGTGCCAAATCTGATACATTTCTGTGCAGCGCACAACTGGATCTGCTATCATCTCTTTTGCCAACTCATACTCTGAATTCTGAAGCTTTATTCTAATTCTAGTTTAATCGGTCCTCATGTCATCCGACCCTCTGTCTCGCAGTGGGTGTGTGTATGTGTGTGTTGCAGTCCAGAAAAGAAAAATTCAGAGTGAGAGAAATATGGTTAAAGAGCACGAAATGAGCTCTGATCTCTTACACACAACCTCACACACATGTGTGCACTATCTGTAGTTGCACAGGTACCAACCTAGAAAGTTTTGATTTTTATTTCCTACCATTAGTGGTGTCTATCTGGGAGCCATTTGCATTAAATAAATAATATATCATCGCACTCAACGCCGGTGTTTTGCAGGAGGTTCCTTCACTGATATCCTCAAAAGCATGAGGTTTAAAAAAACAAAAAAATCAGGAGCAGCCGCCCTTTTCTCAGCGTGCAAACTGTGTGCTCATTTATTCATCCCCGGAACGTCCATGCATGGATAAACAGTTTAATTGGAGTGCTGTGCCGGTTTTGCATGAAAACATACTTTTTTTTTGTCATCTAACTGTTCTTTTTTCTGCTTTTTTTTTGCTCAGTGGGAAAGCATCCACCCAGTAAGTGCCCCCCCCAAGTAGTCCTAGGTTCTCATGTTCTTCTTCAATGTTCTCCCGCAGCAGACTTTCATCCCGAGACTTCAGCCGATGAAAAACCAATCAAAACATTTAAACTGAGAGAGAAAGGAGGAAACTGGGCAGGGAATGGTGGGAAATTCACCTTGATGCATCCAGGGGGAAAAAAAAGTCAGGATGGATAAAAACACGTTGAAAATAACGTTGAAAATGTAGCGTGTAATGTGGAGCTTTACTTTCATTCTTCCCCGTGTGAGAGCAAAAAAAACGAGGAAGCTCTATGTTAATGTGGCCTGTTCCAGCGATAAAACACACTTTTATTTTAGCTCATATTTCCTACTGGAGGAAACATGCATAAGGAACAATTGAACAACTGTCCTGCAAGGTCAGTATTTGCAGTTTACGTATCGTTGCTGTCCTGCTAAAAGCAACATGGATGAGAAAAATTTTCATCTTAGAGGAATTTTCACGACATGTTCATTTTAAAAATTAACATTTAGTCTTTTGTTTTTCACGGTTCTATAAAATCTTCCCAACCGCTATGCTGAGAGATACAGTAAAAAAGAAAAGAAAAAGAAAAAAAAAAGTGCGTGATCAGCATTTTTTTTTTTTTTTTAACAGGTGATGAGCGACTAGTCACCTATAAAAAGACTGATATACAAGGTCAGAGACCAAAGGTCAAAGGGCCAATCGCTGGACGATGTGTACGCCTCCACCCTCAACCCACGGGTGCAATTTAAATAAGCAGATAAATGCGGCATCGGGCGCAGCGGAGGGGAAAGTGGGAGAGACGGGCTAATTGCTGTGGATTTTCAGTGCCTCCAAGGTATTGTCTCCCATATCCCTGCTGTTACAGAGGTGAACTTCTCTCCCCTCTCCTCTCATCTCCTGGGTGAAGGGGGGAGGGGGTCCCAGGGTGGTCCTCCCTGTTCAGAAGCCAATGTTAATGGGGGCCAACGTAGACCAGAGGGGGAAAGCCTGCAGCCCAGTCAGGATTTCTCTTCTTCTTCGGCTTTTTCCGACCGTTTCTCTTCCTGTTTTCCAACACGTTTCCCTTCCTTTTTCCCGAACTGTTCCTTCGGAGGTTCTCTCCGTGGTTCTCTCCGTGGCTCGTGTCAGCTGGCACTCGCAACACGGGGCCGACGCACTCGCCCGGAAACGCCGGCCCCGCGCGGCGCCGGCCTTATCTGCCATCACCTGTTTGTCATTATTCTACGCTGGATTAATTACAGTCGTGGCAAGATTAGTCAGAGGAAGTCTGCTCACGTAGAGCTGCAAAAAAAAAAAAGAAGAAAAGAGTTATTTTAGGAAGAAAAACTTACTTTCAGTTCATTTTCCGCATAGATAATGTTGGGTGACTAACAGCAGGAGCACGTCCATGCCTCAGTAGGGCACAAGAAATGTCCAGGTTGAATCATCGCTACAGATGATCAGCAGCTGAAAATATACAAAGAGAACAGAAATAGAACTTATGATGGAAAATATCTGGTTCTTTGGTTTAAAAGAAAAGCTACAGGCCTTGTATATGTAAAATTGTAAAAAATTTACAAGCAGAAAAATTAACTGCAATTGTGCATTTTGGAAGAAAAGAACACGCATTTTAAAAAGATTATTTTCTTTATTTGCTTAGCAATGGCGGCCAAGGTTATTCAAGTATTTAGGGTAATATTCGCCATGCCACACTGATGGCTACAACACTGAACTAATTAAAACCGGCGGCCATTACGCAAACCAGGCAAACGGCATTGTATCTTTATCGCAGGGTCGACCATGTCCCTACGTCGAGCAGCACGTCACGCACTAAAAAGAAGCGTTTGAAATTGGGAGTTCGCAGTGAGAAAAATCACCTGGAAGTTCCGGCATGGATGACCCAGGCCGCCGACCCGGCTGCCGACCCGGTCGCCGACCTGGCCGCCGCGATTACGCTATTCATGGTCTCCAGGGGGTGAGTCACAAGCTCTTGAGGTTTTTCCAATGTACGGCATAGGTGTGATGCAGAGCCAATGCAAACCTGATGCAAACCGCTATAATGGACGTTTTAAAGACGTTGCCATGGCGACCAAAGGACGTGGGTCCAAGCCCTGTGTCTGCAAACGTTGAAAACCGCCCAGCGCCAGTGTTCATTGATCTGCAGCTGATGTTGACCCCCGACCTCCCTGCAGATGATGGGGGGGGGGTGCGGTATGATAGAAAATACCCCCCCGTGAGGATAATGAGGGAACCAGATCACAGCGTTATTACAAGTGATTCACGCATAATATGTCTTAATGAACCAGGATGACTTTATTTGCCTCCCGAGCACGAGAGGACAAGATGATAACGACTGATCCCGGAGGAGGAATCTATTTATTAAGGCAGCAGATAGCTACAGGAGCCGATGAAGACTCAACGCACGTAAAAGAAACTGTCAGATTAGAGGATGTTTAGTTGTTAATGCAACCACAGACGTAAACGACATGATGTCACATGGGCCCCGATCCAACCTTCAGAGTCCTGGTACTGACACTGACACCTGGGCCTCAGGTATCGCCCGGCACCAGGGTTCATCTAACCAGCTGGATGCCTCACTGTGTGGAGGAGTTACAAATAAATACATATGTGTACATTTATCGAATTCTTATTTATTGTTAAAATAATAAAGAATTGTGCACAAGCAACCTGTTACAAAATCTTCAAAATTAACAGGAATTCGAGTGTAAATCTTAAAATTTAGCAACAAATTTTCTTCAGGAGCGAAATTTCAAGTTAAAAACAAAACAGCAAAGCCACAAACTACTGCAGACAAACTTGGACAGTTCACTTATATATAATAATATAATATATAAACACAAGTCACCTGGTAAAAAACAAAACAATTCAGTGTAAACAGGAATCAAAATCCCATTGACCCTTCGTGCTCGCCCCTTTCTAGCAAAATGTAAGAAACGACCTGCGTAGTGCCGATGCACAACGTAACATGTGCACGTAGACTTAAATATAGAATAACGCAGAGTTGAATTTAAATACATCGGCCCAACTGATCGGCCCTATTGTCACTGATGATAACGCACGTGGTCGGTGCATCCCTGAGAAACACCTGAGAAGACAACAGCCGTGTTATAACAGCGGGCGAAAAAAGAAAATCAAAAAATGGCAGAAATGCAGAAAAAAGGAGAATCAATAGAAACATGCACAGTATGAACATATATTTGTGGGGTTTATGTGAATTACTTAGGGAGATGAAGGTAAAACATAAAACAAAAACTATTCAAACACGTCTCCAGTTACCTTAAAAAAACGAACGGCAGCGGTTATTCAGGGAGATGAGCAGCATCGCTAACACGTCTGCCTCCGTGCAGCCGGTCGCCATTGTATGTCTACAGGGAGCCGAGGTGAAACCAAACTCCGCAATTCATGCTCCGGCGGCAGTAAGTCCTCATTCAAACTCACACTGACATTTGTAATAATCCAAATGACTAAAGTATCCAACCCTGGAAAAAAGAAAGAGAAAAAAAGAAGAAAGCCTTGCTCAACAATATATTGTACGAGGTATGAGTCATTCCATTTGTCTGGAGAGAGAGAGAGAGAGAGAGAGAGGAGGTAAATGAATGAGAAAATACGAAGCCACATTGTTGTTATTTATTCAAATGGTCCTGTTTCTAGCATCTCTTTAAAAACCCAAAAAAACAATTCCCACAAGCCGGAGACAACGCAACACCGGCAGGCTGACGCTGCGTTCAGGGACTCACTGTAATCGCCGACTTTTAAACCGCGATTGGGAAATTCTTTTTGAATTTGTTCTGGGGCCGCCGGTACGTACGACTGGGCCCCCCAGTGGTACGGCGGCGCCCTCACATCAGCCGAACCCTGCCCCCCCACACAGTATTACAACCCTCATACAACGTACTGGGTTGATGTCACTGCCAAGGGAGTTCGCTGTAGTGCTGTGTTGCCACGCTGGTAAAAACTCAAGAAGAGTCAATGCTTTTTGAACATGAAACGTCATTGTTCGACCTAAAATCACTTAAGTTACAGATTCTATTTCCAAGTGCTGTAGTAGATATGAGTTTATCTTAGAATAAGATAAACAAACTTTGCAAACTTTGAAAGACCGATGAAAAGAACTCAGATTTCACTGAGTTAAATGGTAAATGACTGTACTTATATAGCACTTCTCTAGTCTTATCGACCAATCCCAGCACTCTTCTGGCACTTTCCACCCAAGTACGTTTCACACACCGATGATGCATCTGGGGGCTATTTGGGGCGAAGCCCAGGCCAGAGGGGCCCAGGCATCAAACCGTCGCCAGCCCGTTGGGCTCCGCCGCGGAGCCACGCCTGGTCTGGGATGTGATGTTGTGGCTTCCCTCATCATCCAGCCTAGTGTGAAACTGCAAATAAACAAACAAATAAATAAATAGAATAAAATAAAGGTTCTTTAAGGGTGCGTGCCACTGGTCCCGAAGTTGACACTTCTGCTGCATATTGAAATGTCCTTTCAGTTGAGATCCATCTTCTCCCACCTCTTCCTCTTCCTCTTCTTCCTCTCTCTCTCTCTCTCTCTCCCTCAGTTTCTTCTGTCTTCCTCTGTCTCTCTCACTTTCTCTGGAAGTTAAAGGGCCAGTGGAGCCTGATTAGAATGCAGAGGAGGGAGGCTCTGCTGCAAATTGAAAACATATTGATTCTCCTCATGCTCGTGGGGGGGGGGGGGGGCAGAGGGAAAGAAGCAGAAAGACAGAGGGGAAGAGAGAGAGAGAGAGAGAGAGAGGGTGATGAAACAGAGAGAGGGGTGAGACAGTTGCCCAGTGCCGGTAGCAACTCATGTGCATGTCTGTAACGCACACACACACAACCAGACACACACGTATACATCGTTTCATACACTTAGATAACATCCCGGTGGGTTGAGGGCTGCGGTCACCATGGCAACCGGGGGTCAGGACGGGCGGCCGAGGCGCATTCCTCGTGCGGCCGCGGCGGGGGAGAGGCCGCGGGACGCCGATGAGAGAGGACAGCGCACAACGCGTGCAGATGTGCTGACTGCACAGTTTCCATGGGAACGGGCCCCTCCACCCTCCTCCCCTCCCACCACCGCCACCACCATATCCCTCCTTCTCCTCCTCCTCCTCCTTCCATCGCTCCTCATTGCTCCTGCAAATAAAAGCTCGTCAAGGCTTCCGCTAGCGCGTCTCGCTGCTTCCTCATGCGTGCGTTTCCTGGCCGAGCCCTCGCATGAGCTACGGCTCAATCTGTCTTGCTCTAAAGTGCACGTGTCAAGTGTGTCTAAGTGCGTGTGTGTCTGCCTGTGTGTGTGTGTGTGTGTGTGTGTGTGTTTACGTTAGTCATGCATATTAGCATGTGTGACATGCTTGTCTCATTCTTTAATCAAGGGCCGAGGGCGTTGAGAGGAGAGTACGAGGGAGGCGGCGGGATGTTATCAAACAGAGTGGCTTTCTGTCTTGTGCACGGGAATAACACACACGTGCGTGCACACGCACACACACACACACACATAGGGCAGGCTTCACTTGTGTGCAGACAGACAATCACAGACATTGCTGCTGCTCTGTTGACAGGATCTCAGTTATTGCATATATATTTGTGTGTGTTTTTGTGTGCGTGTGTGTGTGTGTGTGTGTGTGTTATAAGTACCAGAGCTTATCATAAAGCCTATTCTTGTCCTGTCTGCCGTGCAAAAGGTGCCATCATATGGTCGTCTGCTGCCACTGCACGTTTAATGATTGTAAAGCGTTGGCGGCAATAGTGTAAAATCAGTGTGTGTGGTGTGTGTGTGTGTGTGTGTGTGTGTGTGTGTGTGTGTGTGTGCTGTTAACAGCTGATTAAAGCGAGTTGTATCTTTCATGGTAGTCACATACACATGGTATGTGTGTGTGTGTGTGTGTGTAGTTTATAATACAGTTGCACTGGCTGGGAATCGAACCCTGACCCACAGATGCATACACGTTCACAGAGGCCTGCGGGGCCCTCTGCTGGTCTACCTCTGTATTACAATCAACCGCTGTATTCGTGGGCGAACTGCCCCTGGTACTTCGGCGCCCTCTAGTGGATAAATTGTGCAAAGGCAAAAGTTGGACGAAGATAGATGTTTTCTCGCATCAGTCATGACAGCAACACAGCAACTGAAGCAACCAGAGGTTTATAATTTACTAAGGAAAGCAATGAAAGGGAAAAGTATAGAAAACAGATGGTCTGCTTTGGCATTACCGTTTTTATAATCCTTTTAACACCTTAAATATATCATAAATGGTGAAATGTGCACAAAATAATATAAAGAAAAAAAATCAGACTTATTCGAGGAATTGATATTAACGTTGTTAATGTAGTTTATATTGTTCACAAATAGATGAAAAACAATTAAGACGACTTCTGACATCATCGAAACAATGATTTAGCCCACATTCACCCGTTTACTCATCTTTTTCCTTTTTTTTGTACACAAAATGGAAAAATTAACGAGTTTTATATTTTCAGGCAAATCGGGAGGATAAGATTTCATAAAAGTCTATATATATATATTCTTGATAAATACATAAATCGTGTTCTGAGCATTTAATTCAAACGCCGCAGAACAAAAAAGTCGATCAAGTGTTTTCTCCTTCCTCGTTAAACGCGCTCGATCCTCTGCAGCCTCCGCTCGAGTCCGACGCTGGGCTTTGCGACAGTTTCCCAAACACACAGCCGTCACACTTTACGGTAGAGCGCGTCGCTCGCTGGGCTGAGCCGAGCCAGGCAGTTGCTAGCAGGTAAGTCTCAAAACCGAAATAAACCGAAACAAACCGAAACGAAAAACGATTTATATTTATTTAAAACACGAAACAGCAAGTGTCTGACTTCAGTTGGTTCTTCCTGCGGCGTTGTTCTCATATAAAACACGCTCCCGGCTTACAACGGCTAACGCTGCTAGCTAAACTAGCTAAACGCTCCTCGGCTGCAACTTGATACACATGCGAGGAAACGGTCGCACGATTTCTACAACTTGTTAAATAAAATAATATAACAATATATAATAAACTAGTGGAAGTGGGAGAAGAAAACAGCGCAACAGAAGCTTCCTGTTTTCTCCAATAAACACTGAAGGTCTCTGCAGGTGTTTAACGGTTTCTTTTTGTCATAAACACACGATACACGTCTCCAGACACACAGCAGACAAACAAGAGACACACAGTTTTAACACGACGTGACTTGAGATGTTTAGATTGGACAAACTAGGATCACACGAAGAGACAGAAGACTCGTCCACGGACTAAATCCTGGGACCTTGGTAGGTCTCCTACCAGGGACCCAGTAAAAACTGTTCAAGTGGACCGAGGGGTCAAAGGGTCACAGCGAATGTTGGTTCGGTTTAGTTTTTCTGTGAACCTCACTTCATATGAAGTTGATAAAAAAAAAAATCATGTCATTGTTTTTGGAAGCATCCATATTTTCTATGTAGTGCCTAAAACTTCTGATCAGCACTTTACATGTAGAAACACGAGGTTGAAAATGTAACAAAATAAAGCTATAGACAGCACATGACACAACCTTTAATGCACAAAGCTGAAGCAAGGCCCAGGATTAAAAGATTAAAAGTAAAAAAAAAAGTGTTCACAAATCATGATTAAATGGTTGAAAAGGTAACTCATTCTGAAATTGTACATTTTTCCTAAAATACTAATCACTTCTCGCCACAGTTGAAGGGGCACGTTCCGTGTCGTCGTGTATGACCAGACTCTGACTCCATCATGCTGAGATCGGGTCTCTGTTGGGGCCAGACCATCACCTCAGGACTCCCTGTTCTTCCTGTTGCTGAGGAGAATTATTTATGACTGG
Organism: Istiophorus platypterus; assembly: GCA_016859345.1. Taxonomy (NCBI): domain Eukaryota; kingdom Metazoa; phylum Chordata; class Actinopteri; order Istiophoriformes; family Istiophoridae; genus Istiophorus; species Istiophorus platypterus. The sequence goes on along the minus strand of CM029114.1, from coordinate 4,056,116 downwards.
TCATTGTCATCGGATGCCTCCCTGATGGTGTTGTCTGATGGATAGAAATCCAGACGACCAAAGGGGCTCAAACTTTACCGCAGCACCGTGCGTTCACCCCGCCCTCATCGTTCCATTTTATTAGAACATTTCTACACCTGTGTAAAAACAGCATAATGGATTCAGAGTCTCTCACACCATGATCTATTAACTGTTAGAAATGTTTACCCCCTATGCAACTAAATAAAATGTCCCAGCTATGAGTGTGAAAAAGTTTTTTGACACACAAAACATTAAAGCAGTCACTGTGTGTTTGCACACTAACCGTTTTGTGTTTGACCTGCTTAGGAAATGTGCATTGGACTGCCCAGTGCAGAGACACTGCAAGGTGGATCCTTAAAGGCTTTAATTTTGGTGGGTGTGCAGAGCTGTGCAGGTGCCTCAAACACACCTACATTCATGTCCCCTTGGGATAGTTTGCTTGAGCTCCATGCCTCGTTCTAATGGCGTTGCGGACACATGGTCGCCCCGTTGTTGGACGTCATCCTCTTCCTCCCTCTTTGTTCTCACCTCACAGACGGCGCTCCTGAGTGTGTTTATGTACCAGCTGCTGAGGACTGTCGGACTGAGGGCGTTCTCCATGGCATCTGAGACGTACACGTCGGGCACGCACTCCGCCGCTTTCGTCACCTGTCCCAATGACACAGTTGCCAAAGACTTGGCCAGGTGACACAACAGGCAGCATCTTAATGTTTTTTTTTATGTTTTATCTTTTTTTAAACATGATTATATAAAGGAGAATAAAGTAAAAGTTCTGGAAACCTATTCTCGAACTGTTACCGACTCCCATTTGATGGGAAGCAATTTTAGATCACACACCACATTGTACTGCTTTTTTTTTTTCCACCATTTGTGGCTGATTCATTCTTCTCCTCTGTCTCACAGGGGCATCGTGGAGAGGAAGCTAGCTGCTTGCGTCAACATTGTGCCAGCGATCAAATCTGTGTACGTTTCTGGACGGCTACTTCTCAGGCTCACGTTGGAACGGGGATGTCTGCGTCTTTGCCTTTGTTTTGCACGGGGTCGTTTTTAACAACGGCGGCAGGCGGCAATTTGAGACAGATACACGATTGTAATATTTAATATTTGTTCCTAATTACACAGTTTGGATGATTGAAATAATTTTGTCATGTTCCCTCAGATACGAATGGCAGGGAAAGATTGAGGAGGACAGCGAGGTGCTGCTGGTGAGTGCTGATTAAGTCCTGTAATAAATCTGTGTAAAATTCCCCCTCTAAATGCAGCTACATTCTTTTTTCTGCAGCCAAGGGTGAATTGCTGTCACTGCTGCTGTTGTTTCAGAATACTATCGCTGCAACAGCTGCACCTGTCACCATAACTGCCACTATACTGACTACATTTGCAGTCTTGCAGCTACAGATAATATAATTACAATCACAGTTAGTGAACAGGTATTGTTAAAATTTTAACAGTAGATTTATTGGTACGATACGGCCGAGTAACACTGATAACCAACCGTACCAGAGTGTTCTGATTTAAATGTTGTGTTAGCTTTAACTTTGTATGAAAAAAATTATTTTGCACATGATTCAACAGTTTCAGAGGTAACAGCAATAGGACAGAAATAATAAGAGAATTAAGCAGAAGTTTGAATGTTCTGCCCTTTGACTACAAATCAACCAAGGAACCTTAAGAGGTAAAGAATGTAGAAGAGCTGTACTTTTTGAGCTTATTGGATTATAACAGAAATGGACAAGTCATATAAACAGAGCAGTGTGAAACAAGATTAGTTGGCAGTGCAGATTCCTGGACCTCCCTTACTTTATTTAGTCACTGTTTCAATGAGTCGTGACTAATGACCACATTCTCAGATATTAGCTGGGCTCTCTATACATAGACAGACAGACAGACGGACAAAGACTTTATTCATCCCGAGGGAAATTCAGTTGTCCAGCAGCTCACATAACAAAGGCATAGTACAGTAATGCAAACATTAAAAACATTAAATCTTTACAAAGATTGCATCTGAGCACTGGCAGGTTTGCAACTGAGTCATGGGTCACAGGAGCAGTTTATTGAGGCTCACATTGAGCCTCATTAAACATGTAACTGATTTCAACTTTTTATTTAAATTTTTTTCAAATGAAGTCCTCAGTGTGCCTCCAGAGAGGGAATCTAATGGCAGTACTGGTCTTTGTGGGCTGTAATTTTCCACAGTGGTGCATCTCTGGAAAAGTCTCAGTCAGTGATGTCAAGGCAGGTTATTTGCCTTCTGGCAACATCTAATGCTGCGATGTGGGAAAACTACTGATGGACCATCCCGAATTTCAGATCACTTGCCTGCTTCATTCGTCACATCTTTGAAATGTGGGCGCTAGACAGAGACAAATTTCAGGGATCAGACAGAAACAATATGGCATTTATGTCTTTGAAGTATCGACGCGGTCGCTATGTCAGATTCGGTGCATGAAATTCCTTTCAAAGAAACATCAGATATATCATAGAACCTGACCAATATTATAATGTGCTGTGTCACGGCCTGCAGTGAGAGAAGGCAAAAAAAAAAAAAAGTCAGGGCGTTGACTCAGAATGGGGATGTTTCTCCCCATTAAACACTCGACATGATAAGAATGCTAAAACTGTTAAGTCTGATTCAAGTGTCTGATGAAGCGTCTCTCTCTCTCTCTCTCTCCTCGTTCAGATGATTAAAACAAGAAGCTCCAAGGTGCCTGCTCTTGCTGAATATGTCCGGTAAGTCTACGTTCAGACACCCCCCCACCCCCCCAGCAGAAAATGCCCGGTCCGACCCGGCTCCCGCAGGAACATAGCGTCGCCAAGAATTTGTTCCATTACCTGCCGTGACTCATGGCGGCCCAGGAGCAAGGCTCCTAATTGCTGGGCCTTTTGTGAGGACTGTGCATTGACTCATAACCGCTCATCGTCCTCCGCAGCTCCAACCATCCGTACGAGGTGGCCGAGGTCATCAGCCTGCCCATCGACCAGGGCAACCTGCCCTACCTCAAGTGGATCGGGGAGGTTGTGCCTGAATGAAGCTGGGCCGATGGACGCTGGGGAAGAATGGGCGGATGGACGGACGGATGGATTGATTGATGAATGGATGTAAAAAAGGAATCTGAAATAATGTGCAGTGTCCTTCTTTTCAAAAACACACATCCATCCTTCAACAGGTTAGACACTCTGAGCACTACCAGTCCAAATCTGTAATGTTGCTTAAGACCAAGGGAATACAAAGTGCTCTTCTGGTGATTTTTTTGTTTTTAAGTGACAGATTGGGCATTTTGAAATCAATAAAACTCATATTTTCTAAAATCTTTCGCGTTTTGCTTTGTTCCAAAAAGATTTGAAATGAATATAAGGCTGAAAATTAATGATTTTTTTGTTTTCTTGTAGTATCTTTACCTGTAGAGGGCAGCCTGGGTCTCATGTTGAATGTTAAACAGCAGCAGAGCAAACTGCTTCAGCTCTGACTTGTTTGAACAGTGAACTGATGTCTGAGAGATCTCAGATTTTGAAATAAAAAGTGAAGGATTTTTTTTTTTTTCCACTGGTTTTAGTCTTTCTTGGTGAACAATAAACAGTTGAGAGGTCCTCATGACCAGTGTCACACAGTTGCATGTCATCGCACGAACAAATTACATGCTACACACACCTTCACACACAGTAAGTCAAGTGACATGATTGCATACGAGAGCGGGTTTGGCTGTGGTACAAAATACTTGCATCTGTAAACATTTATTCAGCACCACCCTCCCCGCATTAGTCATTAGTGCTTCAGTGCCAAAGCTCTCGGAACACAGTGGACGACACGACATCTTAATACAACATCTCTACCTATTTAAAAAGCAATTATGAGGCGCGCCGGCCTTGTAAAACAACAACAGCGATCTGGGATTTGACTTAAATCTATGGTCCTTAGATAAGACATGAAATACAGAGTTCACAGCACAACAACGAAACACACCCCATACTGTTTCAACTGGTTTAACCAATCCAGTTATTTTACATTGCATCTGTCAGCACAGTGTTCAACTATCAGCACAAAGCAGAGAATCTAAAAGGGAAATATCTTTGCCAAAAATGACAAAAAAAGTAATTCTCATTAATCAGAAGTAGAACTCTGATCTTTCCACTGTCTCGAGGTTCACATCTGTCTTCATCTAAATGTCTTCATGCTCCCTTTAATATGTGAGAGGGTTTAAGTCAAAAGCACGAATAACAAAATCTGTCTGAGAACAGTGCAGTTCACATTGCAAGATTTTAGATTTGACAGAGAAAAAACAACCATCAAGAACAAACATCCAAAGTCAAACAGTCACACAGAAAATAGAGAAATCTGCTTCCTTTTGAAAACGCCCCAGGAACACATTTAGAGGGTGAATGTCACTATTATTATTATTTTTTCTTTTTTTTTTGTCAGTTAGGAAGCTGAAGCGTGTTGTTGCCAGTTAACCTTAAATAGAGAAACGAAGTCTCTTAGTTAAAGAAACGTGGGGACTGAATTACATCGGTACATACACCAGAGCTCAACAAAAACACTAAGCAGCAGACTGAGATGCGTTTGTGGGCTGTTGTAAAAGCCAAAGCAGTAAAAGTAAAAGGCCGACCTCAGGTCTCAATTGGTTTTCAGTCCAACACCGTAAACATCACGTCTTCTTTCTATGTCTTGTCAAAAGTTGCCTTCATTTTACATCCTTGCACCATTGCACAAAATCTATCATTGCCCCAATCCACACTCGTTTGTAATAATTACATCAGATTCACAGTTTTAATGGCACGCGCCAAAATCCACCAGGCACATGTCCGCATCTGTTACAAATAGCTGATTTCAAGCATGGAGTTTTTGTCCTGGAGTGCCTCGGGCTGCGACCTGTTGTTTGTACGTTTGCTGGCCGTGGAGGACGTCCCCTCGGCAGGATCACAGCCTGGGGCCTTTGCGGGCCCTGGTGTCAGTTCACCACGTTTGGCCCTCTGACCAGGGTGCTCCAGCTCAGGCCCATCCCTCTGCACGACCCCCGTCCTCGAGCCCTCCGTCGCTCCGCCGTGGTTTCCATTTTCCGACATTTTGCTCATATCACTCATCCGCACGGCCCCTTCTTCCCCACTGATCCCATCCTCCTCCTCTTCGTTTTCGTCACGGTCTTCCCCTCGTGTGTCGGTGACCCCGTCGCTCTTCTGCGTTTGGAGCACGATGCCGCCCCACTCCTCTGTGGGCCGTGGCACCTCGGTGCCAGCCCTGTCGTTGCTCTTCACCCTGCGCGAGGTGCGGCACAGGGCCTTCCTGAAGCCTCTCTTGAAGTTGTCGGACAGGAAGCCGTACAGTATGGGGTTGGCGCAGCTGTTGGCGTACGAGAGCACGACCACAAAGACGTAGAGCCCCCTGAAGTCCCTCGGCAGGACCACCAGGAGGTTGACGATGTTCAGAGCGTAGAACGGGAGCCAGCAGAGGACGAACACCGCCACCACCACCACCACCATCCTGGTGATTTTACGCTCTGACCTCCTGCGGCGGGAGGATGTGGCTTGCGCCCGTTTTCCAACACTTCGCACCTTTGAGAGGAAAGAAACACATCCTCTAAGTGTGTTATACAAACATGGGCTAAAGGGTCAGGTTATCCGAATCAAAAAAATTAAAAAATAACGATGTTTTCTTGGAGATATCCTCATTTGAGATTTCCGCTGCCAAGTCAAACCTTTTGACTGAAACAGTTAAACTGTACACAACAAGTGACATTAAAGACAAGGGGCTAAAAACATGCTTTTTTTATGACCTGTATGAACCGTTCCTCTAAAAATCAAAGGACTTAAAACTAACAAGGAGCAACACTTTATATGCCCCATTATTAATAGCATCAACGGTACTTTACACTATAAAGAGCAATAAAATCAATGTAGTCCTGTGGTCGATACTTTCTCTGTTTCTCCACAGGATCGTAACATATTGACTCAGGCACAGTGGGCTTCTCCATTTTTTCTCTGCAAATATTGCCTGTGTATAAGCCCCCTACCCCCAAGCATCATTAGTAATCTCAGCAGATAATGGCCCAGTTTTAAAGGATATCAGCATGTACCAGTGTGTTTGTGGTGAATGCTATTCTCTTAAAGCGCTTCTCTGCACTGTAGCTTCATTTTGAGGGGTTGCTTTATGAATAGACAAAAACTCATCCATACTGTACATACATAATGTATTTGTATATATTTGCAAAAATGGAAAACCATTTCCAGAACCAACATTTCGTCCAACTTCAAGACTCTACGATAACAAGTCTAAACATCTGAGCCAATGTAAACGATTTACCTTGATAACTATCAGCAGGTAGCACAAGCAGATGACCAGCAGGGGGCAGAAGAAACCGACGGTGCACGTGTACATGATGAAAGATGTCTTCCACACCTCCGCCGGCTCGGGCCACACGATGCTGCAGTTCCCGTCATCCTTGAGCACGTCGGCAAACACCACCACCGGCAGCACCACCACGATGGACCCGGCCCAGACCGTGGCGCTGATGGCCTTGGCCACGTGGGGGCGCCGCCACCAGGAGGAGCGGATGGGGTGCACCACGGCCAGGTAGCGGTCCACTGACATCACGGTCAGGCAGAAGATGCTGGTGAACTGGTTGATGGCGTCCACCGTCATGACCACGCGGCACATTAGGGAGCCAAAGGGCCAGGAGAGCAGGGCGTTCTGCACCGCCAGGAAGGGCAGACCCAGCATGAACAGCTCGTCCGCGATGGCCAGGTTGAGGATGTAGATGTTGGTGACCGACTCATTCTTGGTGTAGTTGACTACGACGTGGATGACCAGAGTGTTTCCCAACAGGCCGACAATGCACACTATCCCGTAGATAAGAGGAATGAGGATCCCGGCCAAACCGGGGGACGATCCCGGTTGGGGTTTGGTGCAGTTCTGACAGGCGGCGAGGAGGGAAGAGCCATCGGTTGGCGTGAAGCTGAGGGGCGGTTCGGAGGGAGTGGAGAGGAAACGGGAGTAAGGTGGGGCAGAGTTGTTACTCCAGGTAGCTGTGGGGGCTTCCTGAGGCAGCAAGGAGACCTGGCTGGCCTGGATGATCTCCATGGGCGCGGTAAGGAACACGAGGCGACAGACGTCCCATCAGCGATGGGTCAGCATCCCTGAAAGGCAAAGCCAAGTTAGCTCAGGTGGCTCGCTTCATGTGCGTTGTTTGAAATTCACCTATACATGTACTGTATATATATTTATACACAATGTATAGAAACATGTTGATGATACTGAAAGACGATGCAAACGGTCAAAAGTTCAAAAAGTTTGGTTCCGATCTCGGCCCAGGCAGCTTGTAGAATAATAAACTGCTGATCAGCCTAACCGCCGTCTCTCCGTCACAACAAAAACATGACGGATTTAGCTCCATTAGCGCAGGGCTTGTTTATGAAGCCATACTGGCTCTTTAATAACCGGCAGGTCGCACGGAAGCACACCTTCATCCCTCACAGCGACGGCTGATAATTGGTGCCCTGTCAGGAACTAAATGCAATGACCTATGGGGGGGGGGGGTAAATAGATAAACAACAGATGTGTCCCCTGCAACCTGGTATTACAACCACTGATGAAATGATGGGAGGACGATGGAAAGAGAGAAGAAAAAAAAGAAGCAAGAGCAATTTACAGTGCTGCAGGATACAGGAATAAATCATAATAACGGGAATGAAGTAATAAGTATTAATAACATTGTCAAACTGAGAGAAATATTGTACACTATTTTCTCCTAAGCACTCAGCGTGTTTGGAGGGGCTTTTTCCCCCATGTTATCCCTTAATGTTTTTGTAAGTTTTAATAGGCCATAGACATAAATGAGAACTGAGGTTAGTGTACGATTTACTTTGGCTCCATTTCAAGATAAAGGGGCAGGTGAGGAAAGAAACACCAGCGCCTCGAATTCGTCTCCCCTGTCACCACATCTTCTCCCTGCAGTTCCCCTACGCTTCCTTTATCGACGCTGGACGTGAGCTCCAGTAGCTCCAGTAGCTCCGGTGGCTCCGGTAGCTCCGGTAGCTCCAGTAGCTCCAGTAGCTCCAGTAGCTCCAGTAGCTCCAGTAGCTCCAGTAGCTCCAGTAGCTCCAGTAGCTCCAGTAGCTCCAGTAGCTCCAGTAGCTCCAGTAGCTCCAGTAGCTCCAGTAGCTCCAGTAGCTCCAGTAGCTCCAGTAGCTCCAGTAGCTCCAGTAGCTCCAGTAGCTCCAGTAGCTCCAGTAGCTCCAGTAGCTCCAGTAGCTCCAGTAGCTCCAGTAGCTCCAGTAGCTCCAGTAGCTCCAGTAGCTCCAGTAGCTCCAGTAGCTCCAGTAGCTCCAGTAGCTCCAGTAGCTCCAGTAGCTCCAGTAGCTCCAGTAGCTCCAGTAGCTCCAGTAGCTCCAGTAGCTCCAGTAGCTCCAGTAGCTCCAGTAGCTCCAGTAGCTCCAGTAGCTCCAGTAGCTCCAGTAGCTCCAGTAGCTCCAGTAGCTCCAGTAGCTCCAGTAGCTCCAGTAGCTCCAGTAGCTCCAGTAGCTCCAGTAGCTCCAGTAGCTCCAGTAGCTCCAGTAGCTCCAGTAGCTCCAGTAGCTCCAGTAGCTCCAGTAGCTCCAGTAGCTCCAGTAGCTCCAGTAGCTCCAGTAGCTCCAGTAGCTCCAGTAGCTCCAGTAGCTCCAGTAGCTCCAGTAGCTCCAGTAGCTCCAGTAGCTCCAGTAGCTCCAGTAGCTCCAGTAGCTCCAGTAGCTCCAGTAGCTCCAGTAGCTCCAGTAGCTCCAGTAGCTCCAGTAGCTCCAGTAGCTCCAGTAGCTCCAGTAGCTCCAGTAGCTCCAGTAGCTCCAGTAGCTCCAGTAGCTCCAGTAGCTCCAGTAGCTCCAGTAGCTCCAGTAGCTCCAGTAGCTCCAGTAGCTCCAGTAGCTCCAGTAGCTCCAGTAGCTCCAGTAGCTCCAGTAGCTCCAGTAGCTCCAGTAGCTCCAGTAGCTCCAGTAGCTCCAGTAGCTCCAGTAGCTCCAGTAGCTCCAGTAGCTCCAGTAGCTCCAGTAGCTCCAGTAGCTCCAGTAGCTCCAGTAGCTCCAGTAGCTCCAGTAGCTCCAGTAGCTCCAGTAGCTCCAGTAGCTCCAGTAGCTCCAGTAGCTCCAGTAGCTCCAGTAGCTCCAGTAGCTCCAGTAGCTCCAGTAGCTCCAGTAGCTCCAGTAGCTCCAGTAGCTCCAGTAGCTCCAGTAGCTCCAGTAGCTCCAGTAGCTCCAGTAGCTCCAGTAGCTCCAGTAGCTCCAGTAGCTCCAGTAGCTCCAGTAGCTCCAGTAGCTCCAGTAGCTCCAGTAGCTCCAGTAGCTCCAGTAGCTCCAGTAGCTCCAGTAGCTCCAGTAGCTCCAGTAGCTCCAGTAGCTCCAGTAGCTCCAGTAGCTCCAGTAGCTCCAGTAGCTCCAGTAGCTCCAGTAGCTCCAGTAGCTCCAGTAGCTCCAGTAGCTCCAGTAGCTCCAGTAGCTCCAGTAGCTCCAGTAGCTCCAGTAGCTCCAGTAGCTCCAGTAGCTCCAGTAGCTCCAGTAGCTCCAGTAGCTCCAGTAGCTCCAGTAGCTCCAGTAGCTCCAGTAGCTCCAGTAGCTCCAGTAGCTCCAGTAGCTCCAGTAGCTCCAGTAGCTCCAGTAGCTCCAGTAGCTCCAGTAGCTCCAGTAGCTCCAGTAGCTCCAGTAGCTCCAGTAGCTCCAGTAGCTCCAGTAGCTCCAGTAGCTCCAGTAGCTCCAGTAGCTCCAGTAGCTCCAGTAGCTCCAGTAGCTCCAGTAGCTCCAGTAGCTCCAGTAGCTCCAGTAGCTCCAGTAGCTCCAGTAGCTCCAGTAGCTCCAGTAGCTCCAGTAGCTCCAGTAGCTCCAGTAGCTCCAGTAGCTCCAGTAGCTCCAGTAGCTCCAGTAGCTCCAGTAGCTCCAGTAGCTCCAGTAGCTCCAGTAGCTCCAGTAGCTCCAGTAGCTCCAGTAGCTCCAGTAGCTCCAGTAGCTCCAGTAGCTCCAGTAGCTCCAGTAGCTCCAGTAGCTCCAGTAGCTCCAGTAGCTCCAGTAGCTCCAGTAGCTCCAGTAGCTCCAGTAGCTCCAGTAGCTCCAGTAGCTCCAGTAGCTCCAGTAGCTCCAGTAGCTCCAGTAGCTCCAGTAGCTCCAGTAGCTCCAGTAGCTCCAGTAGCTCCAGTAGCTCCAGTAGCTCCAGTAGCTCCAGTAGCTCCAGTAGCTCCAGTAGCTCCAGTAGCTCCAGTAGCTCCAGTAGCTCCAGTAGCTCCAGTAGCTCCAGTAGCTCCAGTAGCTCCAGTAGCTCCAGTAGCTCCAGTAGCTCCAGTAGCTCCAGTAGCTCCAGTAGCTCCAGTAGCTCCAGTAGCTCCAGTAGCTCCAGTAGCTCCAGTAGCTCCAGTAGCTCCAGTAGCTCCAGTAGCTCCAGTAGCTCCAGTAGCTCCAGTAGCTCCAGTAGCTCCAGTAGCTCCAGTAGCTCCAGTAGCTCCAGTAGCTCCAGTAGCTCCAGTAGCTCCAGTAGCTCCAGTAGCTCCAGTAGCTCCAGTAGCTCCAGTAGCTCCAGTAGCTCCAGTAGCTCCAGTAGCTCCAGTAGCTCCAGTAGCTCCAGTAGCTCCAGTAGCTCCAGTAGCTCCAGTAGCTCCAGTAGCTCCAGTAGCTCCAGTAGCTCCAGTAGCTCCAGTAGCTCCAGTAGCTCCAGTAGCTCCAGTAGCTCCAGTAGCTCCAGTAGCTCCAGTAGCTCCAGTAGCTCCAGTAGCTCCAGTAGCTCCAGTAGCTCCAGTAGCTCCAGTAGCTCCAGTAGCTCCAGTAGCTCCAGTAGCTCCAGTAGCTCCAGTAGCTCCAGTAGCTCCAGTAGCTCCAGTAGCTCCAGTAGCTCCAGTAGCTCCAGTAGCTCCAGTAGCTCCAGTAGCTCCAGTAGCTCCAGTAGCTCCAGTAGCTCCAGTAGCTCCAGTAGCTCCAGTAGCTCCAGTAGCTCCAGTAGCTCCAGTAGCTCCAGTAGCTCCAGTAGCTCCAGTAGCTCCGATTAAAACCTCATTTTAAAACAGGTAAATATGACTGAAAGCCCCGAAGCCCTGGACCATCCCGGGTTTATTATTGGAGGGGGAGTAATTAACGACGGTGGAGCATGCAACACGCTTATGCCTTTTTCATACGAGGTTAAATTTGTTGTTTTTTAAAAATAAATAGCTTGCAGAAAAAAAGTTGTAAATAGTCCCAGTGAAGACGAGGACTCCCCCGACACACCGGCAGGGTCGTGCTACCCCACCCGACCCTGCCACCCCCCCCCCCCATCCTAATCGCTGACACACACAATGAGAGCAGATGGACGGTCCTTTCTCCCCAAAAGGCATCACCTCTTTTGTCCAGGGTGGGGGTGTGTTAGAAAAACTTCCTGGGAGACGTTGCTGTGGCGACGGGCAATCAAAACAAGGTGCGAAAGAGTCGGCGCGGAGCATGTGAAAGGGATTAACAACAGGGTCCAAAATGGCTGCTGATTGAAGGGTCGCCCTTTACGTTCGGACACAAAGGTAAGAGTGACATGTATACTGAGCATTGTGTGTGTGTGTGTGTCTGTATTTGTGTGTGTGTGTGTGTGTATGTGTGTGTCAGGGACCAGTTGTGTGTGTGGAAGCTCCTTTGTGCCTCTGCTGAGTGAAGATAATGTAGGTTTACATTCGTCAGCGGGACTTTGGTCTCACCAGCTTCACACTGTTTATGGGCGGATTCCAGGTTCTAGTTTGTTTTAGGGTCTTTTTGACCTGTTGCTGTTTATTCTCATTAAAATTCACTATCAGCATATGTCCCGAAGTCTGAAGCTAAGTTTTGACATCAACAGCCAGAGTCTTGATTACAATGATTGTTCTAACGCTGAATAGTCCAAAGTGAACATTCAGATCCAATGACTCTCTCCTATGATCCTGAGATCTAATACAAAATATCAACGTGATATATCGTTTAGTAAATCTTGCATCACCAGACGTCTCTTAACCTGTTGGAGCAGATGGGATCGGAGTTGTCATTCTTCAGTAACATAATGCTACATGTGTTATTTCTGGAGATGTGGAAAGAAAAAAAATTCAAATATTTTCCAGCAATATTGCAAGATTTCCCTAATGAATTCCTGATGGTAATGATCCTGCTAAATGAGATTATAAACCCTTAAAACTGCTCTAGTTATTATCTTTTTTAATAATAGTGGGTCATATGACTATTTGTAACGTGAAAGTTGTTAATTGTTAAGATGAACGCAGGGAGTTATCACCTGATTCTGCTATACGGAGCAGTTTAGCAACTTTTAGCAACTGTTTTTTATCGGTTCACTTTCATAAGCTGGAGGCTGTTTTCAGCGAAAAAAAAACCTACTCAGATAAGCCAACGAATGCCGGACTCCCGCCGCTACCTTCAATGTTCCTCTAGTTCCAGGCGGCCATTGTTATTTCCACAGCACTGCTGAATATACCACATACATGACATGCTCTCGCTCAGGTTTCCAAAGTGCAGTTGGAAATATATTCGGAAGTTTACCGGCGAAAGGCACAATTGTTTGGAACATAACAAACAGGATCAGTGGCGGAATCGCACCTGCTGCGAAACAAATGAAGGAAAAAAAGTGCCAAACTTTTCAGTACTTGATAGTTAAAGACATTTTCAGCGGAGCGCCCCTTTAACGTGCATCAGGTCTGGCTGAACTCCCTGAAAGCAGCCGTTATCCCGGCGGTCCCGGTTGACCCGGCGCGTACGAGGGGCCTGCTCGTGGCTACACGGTCGATCGTGGTGGGTGAGGCGATGCTTCCTCCTCTCTTGTCGACACTTTGTTGCCGCCTGTTTAATTAGCCCATCTCATAAGCTTCACCAGCGGCAGCGCAGCACAAACAACCACTGATGTGTCGGAGGGACCACAGGGTCACCGTTAAAACAAACGCCTGGCAAATATTTAGCCGGAGAAATTCATCAGTGCTGATTGCTCAAACAGCCGAGGGTTATGATTACCTTCAATAATTGCTTTTTGTTTTTCTTTTTAAGTCCTTTCCATCGTTTCTTTTCCGCCTGGTCCCTAATTAAGACTTGGTCCCATTCGGTGCCTTTTTTTGACACTGAAAATGTATTTTTGTGGCGTATTAGCAAAAATTGTGGAGGATTTCACATTAATTTGTTTAACACATGATACAGGAAAAAACAAACAAAACCAAAACACGTCCATGCATGACCCCACCACTATCCTCCAACACCATGACTTCCACTGTATGAGCATTCGCACACTGGAGGCTGGAACGTGCTCCTGCATCTATGAGTATGTGACATGTGTCGCTCAAATATTTCTCGTGTCTCTTTCTTCATGAAAACGAATGTGAGGACGAGAAGTTTTCCCCCACAGAGGTTGACGTGTGAAATACGCATCAGTTACGAAGCCGCTGACGTAAACGTCTGTTGGTTTGCCAGGTTGTGGCTGGTGCTTATCCTCCTCCAGCCACGAGCAAATATAATCTTAGAAATAGAATAGTGTAAGTGCTTTTGATACCTGCTCGAAGTGGTAAGATATGATATGATATGATACAATATGATGCAATACCATAAGTTACGATATAATATGATACAGTAAGTTACAATACGATAAGTTGCGATACAATAAGCTACGATATGACTCAATATGATAAGTTATGATACAATATGATAAGTTACAATAAAATACGATGAGTTATGATAAGATACGATAACATCACATCACATGAGATAATATAAGGTCTTTTACTTTTGATACCTAATCATAGTTGAAAAGCCACAGAAGCAGAAGCATTTTTCAACCTCAGTGCTTCTACCAAAGACAAACCAAGAGGCTCCACATACACTCGTATAGATACTGACCTTCCCGGCATGAAGACAGTGGATTAATTGTGTGTTTGTCCTGGTTATTTAGCTGAAAGGCGACAGACAGGAAAGATTCACCTGGAGACCGAGGGAGTGGAAGTGGACGAGAGACAAACCGTCGGCTAACTGCTGATGCATCAGTCTCATTCCCAGGGCGAGTCCACTTCCCCCTGGTCACTTAACCCATTCGCAGGGTTGGACCCGGTCTACCCCCCCGCCCCCCCGCGCTTTTCATTACAAAGACTGACGGCAGCTCACAGATCAGCCTGAGTCGGATCAATACTCCCACGTACCGATGCGAACGCTCAAAACCTGCACGTGCTCACGGGACGTTTATGGATACGGATACGATTAAAATGAAAAGGAGAGAAAGAAGATGCCCCCACAGAGAACAGGAAGAGGATTTTCTGTCATGAAAGTAAAACATGTTTTTATTTATTGAAGTGCATCTGCTCTGTGTTGTGTTCACATACGAGGCCGCAGCGATTCCTCAGCACAATATTAGCTACAATTAACTCTTCCCACACGGTGGAGCAGCGCACGTGCAATTCATACAAATGCAAGTAATTACAGGCCAAATTGGCTGGATGAACAGAATAGAATAAAAAGCCTTGAAAGCTTCATTAGAGCTGATGTTAGAGGATTAAATAAAAACTCAGGAGGCAGCAGGGAGAGGGAGAGAGGGAGGGTGAGAGAGAGAGAGAGGGAGAGAGAGAGGAAGAGAGGTAGAGAGGGAGGGTGAGAGAGAGAGAGGGAAAGAGGGAGAGAGAGAGGGAGAGAGAGAGAGAGAGGGTGAGAGAAAGAGAGAGAGGGAACGAGTGAGAGAAGGAGAGAGGCAGAGGGAGAGAGAGAGGGAGAGAGGGAGAGGGAGAGGGGGGAGGGAGAGAGGGAGAGAGAGAGGGAGAGAGAGGGAGAGAGAGAGGAAGAGACGGAGAAGGAGAGAGGGGGAGGGAGAGAGGGAGAGAGAGGGGGAGAGAGAGAGGGAGAGATGGAAAGAGGCGGAGAGAGAGAGAGAGAGAGAGAGAGGTCAACAGAGGGCAAAATTCTCTCTTTCTGTTTGACTACAATCATTAACGGAGGCAGCAGGACTTCAATAACACTGATTATGGTAAAGAATAGAAGAGTCCAAACACTGGATGAACCTTATGTACTTTGCTGGGGGGGGTGTTACATTAGTCATTGTCCATTGGTTTTACCCCCCATCTCCCCTCTTCCTCTCCTCTCTCCTGCTGCCCCCCCCCACTGATTCTTCCTTCGTCCTCTGACGATTCTTTTTCACTTGTACCTTTAATCACATCCTGAACCCTACAGTTTATCTCCAGACCTCCAGAGTGGGAATCACCGACCCACCGGAGATGTCTCTCATCTCCACTTTCGTCTCCTTTTCCTTGGTCTCTCCTCGTTTTCCTCTCATCTTCCTCTCAGGAGCAAAGTGAATGAACATTTCTCACACACCAGTTGCAGAGAGATCAACAGGTCAACTGATGCCGTTTATACCAAAATGCGCAGAGAGAATATATATAAAATATATACAGAATATACGGAATGTGTGTGATGGATGAGCAGCGATGGACCGAGCCTCTGAAGACCAAGCTCCGTGCGTAACGTTACAGGGATGAAGAGATTTAAACAGACGTCCAGACGCGTCCTTCTCACCCCGCGATGCGCAGGACTCGACCGACTGACTCCCGTTGACGCACCCGAGCTGCGCCGCCTCCGACGAGCCAGCGGCGGATTAAATATGTGACTAAGTGACTGAAATCAACTTCTCTCATCTCTAATCTTCAGTCGACGGGAGAAACGAAACTACTCCGAGCGCCGGGGACGCGAACGAGCAGCCGGCGACCCGGAGAGGAGCTTTCCTTCTGCCTCTAGGTGAAACTTACCGCCGCCACCGTCCTCCGCTCCGAGTCCGAGTCCGGCGGAGGAGAAACCACGCGGGACCTGCGGACCGCGGCGCTGCGGGGCTCCGAGGCTCCGAGGCTCCGTGTGAGAGCGCAGGGAGCTGCGGGAAGAGCCTCCGCCCCAGAGCCCCCGCTCACACACACACACACACACACACACACACACACACACACACACACACAGACAAAAAGACACAGACACACACACACGCTAAATCACTCACACACAAACTCTCACACACACACTCACACAGACACACACACACTCACACACACAGACACTCTCTCACACACACACACACACACAGACAAAAAGACACAGACACACACGCTAAATCACTCACACACTCACTCTCACAAACACACACACACTCACGCAGACACAGACACTCACACACACAGACACACACAATCACTCACACACAAACTCTCACACACACACTCACACAGACACACACACACTCACTCACACAGTCACTCTCTCTCACACACACACACACAGACACACACACTCACTCACACACGCAGATACACTCACAAACAAATACACTCACACAAACACACCCTCACACACACTCACACTCACACGCAGCTACACACGCACATGCAGCCACACACGCTCACGCACACACGCTCACGCACACACTCATGTTCACGCAGCCACACACACGCAGCCACACACACTCTCGCACACGTAGCCACACGCACACCCGCACGCACTCACACACGCACACTCACACGCACACACACACAGCCACACACACACGCTCACGCACACACGCTCACACACACACACACACTCACACACACTCAGCCACACAAACACACACACTCATGCACACACACGCGGCCACACACTCACCAACACATCCTGACACACGTGCTAACATATTAAAAGCATTATGATGTTAAAGGTGTCATGACCAAGCTCCGCGTGTAACGTTACAGAGAGATGATGAGATTTAAATTCACGCTGACAAACATTCGCCGCGCGATTGGACAGAAGTGGACGGACGACTGGAGTTAATGACTAACTCCCACAGGTCAGGCAGCTCTCAGCTAGTCACTGACCCGTCTTCTAACCGGTTTAAAATCAAGACGGTAATACTGAGAATGTACTGATTAAATACAGTTAATGACAAGTAAGCGACTGCATTCATCCTCACTTTTATTCGACCACCAGAATCCCTGACAAAAGGTTAACTGAGGGGAAGTGAAGGCCTCGGAGAGTCTGTCTGTCTGTCCACACCCGGACCACACAGCAGACGTGAACCGTCCTCCAGCAGCTTCCGCGTAGGCATGGGCCTCGTGAAAGGAAGCGGTTCGGCTCAGGGTGGTTGTAGCGTAGCCCTGCAGTGCGGTTACACAGCAACAGGTTCGCTTAATTACCCCAAGTAAGTTTCCCTAAGTTTAAATTAAACTAGTTATCTAGTTGAAAACACCATGGTGTCGGCTTTACATACGTCTAATCTGCCTGCAGAATAAAAAATTCAAATGCGGTGATTGTTTTTTTTCTTTTCCTTTCTCACATCATTTTCCTGATGTTGCTTTATGAATGACGAGACTAGGAGCATTTGCATATTTGCCCAAGTCCAGAGCTTTGTAGCTGATGGGCTTGTGTTGATAAACCTTCACCTGGTGATTGGTGGCTCCGAAGCCAACGAGACAGGGTGAACCGGTTTAAGTGTCGCACCAGGACGGCAGGTATCGAAGAGAAAGGCTGCCGTGGCCCCTCCTCTTCTTCTGCTGTGGCTCGGTGACTATTCAGCTATTGCCCACTTCAGTGATTCGATATGGTTTGACGTAGGACTGTGTCTATGGAATTAATGTATTTTTCAAGAGTGGTATTTTGTGTTCGGTTCATGCATCTGATTTAGGATTATCACACATTATTATTACCATCACATTCTCCCTCCCCGTTGCTATAACTACAATGTTGAGATCTGCTGCGTGCTCCGGGGCCAGTCCGAGTTTTTAGAGTAAGCAATGAAATTTTAAAATCAATCTCAAACTGTGCAGTGACACTGGGACTGGTGTGATGTGGTCTGTGTTTCTGATGCCCATTAATATCCCGGCAGCTGAACTCTGGATCAGTTGGAGGTGCAGTGGATTCTTTCCCCAGTTGTGTACATCAGCCATGTTGGCTGTTTTCTGTTTTTCCCAATGACCTTTGCCACTTTATTTTCTAGAAAAGCAAGTCAAATGTTTAGGTAGGTGCTATGAATAGCTGATCATATACACACTGATACAGTCGATGCATCGTATGGTTGAAGGGGATTTCTCCATTGCAGCAGCACTGCAGGAGGAAACCATTCCAGTAAAGTAGTGAACTGAGTGGGGCTGCAGATCTGGTAATACTTGTCTGTCGCTTCATCCCAACAAGTGATGCCTTTATGATTGTTAAATTGATTTCCATTGTTATTTGATACATTTGTTTTATAAAAAATATTGATTATAGCCACTTTAATGCACATGATTGGGCTCTACTTTGTTAATCCCTGCGGTCATGTAGAAATAATATTTTGTAACTACCATTTGGCCAATTAACTGTGAAGTGCAGCATTATTGCCATTTTTTCCCCCTTTAAAGATTTTAATACCTTTTCGAGAGCTTGTGCACTTTAAAGGATAATTCAGCTCCTCATCCTGACTTGCAGACTTCACCTGTTGACTCTAGTAGAAAAACAAGATATCAAGGAAAACAGCTGCTCACCCTCACAGCAGAGGTTTGCATTGTTCAGAAATACTGTATTTAAATCATCAATGTTAATGTTAAACATCTTGCAATCATCACTGGAACAATGATTCCGTTGGAACCAACGGAAACACCATAAATTATATTGCTCCCTAAGAAAACCCTGATCTTTGGCCAATCATTTTATGCCGATGACACTCTTCTTTACTTTTCATTGCCTAAAATGGCCCATATGACCAAACCAATTCATTTAGATAAACTCCGATCAGCTCACATTCATACAGTTTAGTTTCTTACAGGTTATGGTTCAGTAAATGAAGATTACAAGAAGAACCACTTGGTTAAAGTTGTGGAAGAGTGTTGTCATAATTAGAGGAAATTATTGACCGTCCCCTGGGAGATGGACGTCACACTTCACCCTCAAGCCCCTCAAGGGTTTTATTTTGTCTTTTGTGCTCACAACACATTTTATGTATCATGCGTACAAAAATAATAATGAATGAAATATATTGTTTGTTTTTTTCTAATTAGAGGGGCTCACTCAAAAAATATTTTCATGAATGTATGTACGTATTTAATCTTCGACACTTTATGACTATTTGATATAAGGACTAGTGCTGGGGGGGCTCGTCTAGCAAGAGTTATTTTTAATCTTCAAGTGTTGGGTGTTGCACATCTCAGGGCTGGGCACACTAACCATAACAGATGCTGAGCATTAATGGACAATCTGAGAGTAACACCCCCAAAAACACACACCCACACACTCACACACACTCTTGCATGCACCTTTTATTTGATCTTCTTTTCTAGATAACCAGCTTCCAGAACCTCTACAATATCAAAGCCGGCTCTGTGTCGAACGAGATGTGTCTGTATGTCCGGTGAGTTGTCAGGGTTTATAATCCTACGTTTTCTTTCACCAGAAGTTTGAGGAATTTTATTTCGTTATTTATATGAGTGACGACCAACTGTCATTGGTCTCGAGTCATATGACTCATTATTTTATTTGGGGAAAATGCAGTCACAAGCTGTATATATCTCTGTCTAGTACGTGACTCTGGTGGAGGAGTAGTGTACAACAGCGTGATTTATGGTGTCATCATCAGTGGTCATCCTATACTTGCATGTGTGAGACCAACTGAGAACTTGAGAGTCTGTGGATACATTGAATAGATTAAAAGCACTATCGCACAATGATGAACCTCATACTTAACACTCATAGTAAACAATCCATGAGATTTCGACTTTTCAGTTAAACTGGTGTGATGTTTGTTTTTTTTCTTCTACTCAGAAAAGGTTAAGACTGAAAACTGTGTTTGTCATAACTATCATGTAAAACTCATTCTTCCTATACTAACCGGATATTAACAATAAAACAGATAATTAGGGAGTTAAACTGACATTGAGCTGTTAAGACCTCCGTCAATCTCTCTTTTACTTTGATAATAAAGTTTTCTTATCACGCCAAAAAATGCCTTACTGACCTTACACAGTTTGCACTATGTATTATATATTCAGCAGGTTGCTGAAGAGTTCTCAGCAATCCATATGGAATGGCATTTATATATTTGACCTCATTTTGTGCAATAATTAGATATTGTCCATATGGATTAGTGCCCCAGCATGAATTCTGTTGGCGCTCCGCTTGTCTAGTGCACCTGCGCATTAAGTAATGTTTAAAATACAGCTCTTGCTCAGGTTATACATGGACTAAATGGCTCATATCAGTTGTCCCATACCCCTGGACCCTCTGCAGTAACCCCCATAAGATACCCCAGGCAAGGTGGTCATAGGCACTCTTCAGGACCACAAAGCTCCAATAGAATAGATGGGCAGACTCTGCTAATCAGAATGAGACCCGAATCACTCTTCCTGAACCAGAGGCTCGACAGTCAGCACCCTGACATCAGGTTTCCAAGGGAGGCTGAGCAATGAGGCATCCTGAGAGTTGGATCACACCCTCCAGTCTCATTATTAAAACTAGAAATTCATCCTAGGTCTGCCAGGTCCACAGGCACTGTGCTGGACGCCTATGCGACACTAAAGAGGAACAGGAGGACTCTTTCGACTCTGTACACAGGTGAAGCCTTGAGGTCTCAGGCGAGAAACAATAAATTCTTCTTAAAGGCAAACTCTCTTCACTCCCCGAGACACGGGGCGTCTGTCTCGGATTATTTTTGGGGAAAGCAGAGTATCCATAGACATAGCCAGATAAAAGTGACTCCCTGAGACCAAAGGGGACTGAACTTTCTCCGTTCTCCTTGGCAAGGCCCCAATGAATGTTTTCAGCATAAGAAAATTTGGGCCCTTGGACACTTTATGTTCACTTGAACAAGGTAATCAGCAAAGTCTCCATGACATTGGATTGAAAAGGACGAATTACAGAATGAGTCACACACACATTAGAATCTCTGTTTAGAAAAGCTGTTCATTCAAACACTGGATCAACTTTACTGTCACAAGACAAGACGTGGTGACACTGTCACACTGAGCTCGGTCTGACAGGTAGTTGGCGGTTGCAGTTTTCATAGCTGAGAATATACTGTTGAGTCTATTAACCGTGTTTATGACAGGATCAACTCCATCTCTTCTTTTTGGTGTCATAACAGGCACAAATGTAACAATAAAAGAAGACAATAAAAGAGGGAGAAAAGAGGGTGAGGGAAAAGAGAGGGGGGTTAACACAGCAAAGTCCAATCATGTCCTCTAAAGTGGCTGTAATTATTTTTTTATAAAACCACTGTATCAACTAACAATGGAAATCAATGTGACAATCAAAAAAGGTGTCGCTTGTTTCGATTAGGGCGACAGATAATCATCACCTTGACCTGCAGCCCCACAACCCCCCCAAAAAATATATGCAACACATTTCATTTCACTCTCTTTCTTTTGCAGTGTCTAGCTCCAACATTGGTTTTCTTCTTATAAATTTTGAAGGCTGCAGTTTATTTCTGCCTCAGTCAGAATCCACTGCACCTCCAACTGATCCAGAATTCAGCTGCCAGCGTATTAAAGGGCATCAAAAACACAGACCACATCACACCAGTCCCAGTGTCACTGCACTGTTTGTTTGTCTCTCTCTCTTTGCTGGAGATGAGAGACATCTCCGGTGGGTCAGTGATTCCCACTCTGGGGGTCTGGAGATAAACTGTAGGGTTCAGGACAAAGGAAGAATCAGTGTGTGTGTGTGTGTGGGGGGGGGCAGCAGGAGAGAGGAGAGGAAGAGGGGAGATGGGGGGGGAGTAAAACCAATGGACAATGACTAATGTAACACCCCCCCGCAAAGTACATACAGTTCATCCAGTGTTTGGACTCTTCTATTCTTTACCATAATCAGTGTTATTGAAGTCCTGCTGCCTCCATTAATGATTGTAGTCAAACAGAAAGAGAGAATTTTGCCCTCTGGTGACCTCTCTCTCCCTCTCTCTCTCTCTCCCTCTCTCTCTCCCTCTCTCTCTCACCCTCTCTCTTTCCCTCTCTCTCTCCCTCTCTCTCTCTCCATCTCTCCCTCTCTCTCTCCCTCTCCTCTCCCTCTCTCTCTCTCACCCTCCCTCTCTCCCTCTCCCTCTCTCACCCTCTCCCTCTCTGTCTCTCCCTCTCTCCCTCTCCCTGCTGCCTCCTGAGTTTTTATTTAATCCTCTAACATCAGCTCTAATGAAGCTTTCAAGGCTTTTTATTCTATTCTGTTCATCCAGCCAATTTGGCCTGTAATTACTTGCATTTGTATGAATTGCACGTGCGCTGCTCCACCGTGTGGGAAGAGTTAATTGTAGCTAATATTGTGCTGAGGAATCGCTGCGGCCTCGTATGTGAACACAACACAGAGCAGATGCACTTCAATAAATAAAAACATGTTTTACTTTCATGACAGAAAATCCTCTTCCTGTTCTCTGTGGGGGCATCTTCTTTCTCTCCTTTTCATTTTTATCGTATCCGTATCCATAAACGCCCCGTGAGCACGCAGGTTTTGAGCGTTCGTGATCGGCACGTGGGAGTATTGATCCGACTCAGGCTGATCTGTGAGCTGCCGTCAGTCTTTGTAATGAAAAGCGCGGGGGGGCGGGGGGAGTAGACCGGGTCCAACCCTGCGAATGGGTTAAGTGACCAGGGGGAAGTGGACTCGCCCTGGGAATGAGACTGATGCATCAGCAGTTAGCCGACGGTTTGTCTCTCGTCCACTTCCACTCCCTCGGTCTCCAGGTGAATCTTTCCTGTCTGTCGCCTTTCAGCTAAATAACCAGGACAAACACACAATTAATCCACTGTCTTCATGCCGGGAAGGTCAGTATCTATACGAGTGTATGTGGAGCCTCTTGGTTTGTCTTTGGTAGAAGCACTGAGGTTGAAAAATGCTTCTGCTTCTGTGGCCTTTCAACTGTGATTAGGTATTAAAAGTAATAGAACTCATTGTATGTTATTTTATGTTAGCATAACTTATAGTATCTTATTATATTATATTATATTATATTATATTATATTATATTATATTATATTATATTATATTATATTATACCATGCATTCATTTGTAGCTCGTCAAGTTTTTCAATAATTTCATTTATATAAATGCATCAGAATTGATCAGGTCATTTCTGTAAAATCTTTCCGGCTGACATTTACCTTTGGAAAAACAGGTTCCGAGTCCTCATGAGTTGCCCTTTAAAGGAGTTTATACATTGTCAGCACCTTAATTCTGGTTAATAAGACATTTTATTGATCGTATAAAGCTATTAATGATAAAACACTGTGGTTTGTGGAGCTGTGAAAGAATCGTCTCTGCTGTTGTTTCCCATTTCTCCTAATTAATAAGTCATTAATATCACACTGACAAATGTTGAGTCTGCAGCAAAGTCTGCAGTTGTCTGTGTTAGCAGGTTATTATTGAAATGTTTTTCCTTTCTTTCAAATAATAAGTCTGCAGCTGTAAATATTAATAGGTTTTTCAGAATTAATTTTTCGGTCCAGATGCTCCTCAGCTCTCTTCCAGAAAAACCAGAGGTGAAACAGTCCAGCATTGGGGTCTTCAAGATGAAATAAATATCTAGAAAAGCAACATTGCCTCCAAGTCCGAGTCCAAGTTTTTGCTTTGGAGAAAAAGGTTTATCTCTCTGATTTTTTGTTTTTTTTTTTTGGGGGGTTAAACAGGACTATACTCTGCCTTAAGCTCATGGGGGAATTGTTGGGTCTCTGTAAATAATAACTGTAAAGAGTCTGGTCTAGACCTGTCTCATATTGGAAGAGTGCCCTGAGATAACCTCTGTTACGATAAGGCTCTATATAAATTGGACTGAATTGAATTGAAGTGGACTGACTTTATTGAGGCTGAGATTGCATTGATCTATTAAAGTATTGAAGCAGTGGACCTCATCTCAATCATCTGTGTTTGTGTCCCTTGTCGTCTCCAAAGCACCTTTTCTTCACCGTTCACTGTTTTTGCTTATTTATTCCTCATCGATCCCAGTCTGAGCCGTCGGCTCCGCGTTCCCCGCGATCGCCGGGTCGAGGATAAACCGGCCTCGTCACCGCAGAACAGACACCTTTGTAGCTGAAGGCCATCGGTCAAATGACTGAGCCCCTGAAGACGCTCTAGGGTGGAAAGGAAGAGAAATCGATTTCACACTGAGACATTATGCTGCGATGGTCGAGAAACTACCCATCAACGCCTACCGGGTGACATTTAGCTTGCACCTCGCTCGAAACCCGACTTCGCTGAAAGTTCACTCACTTTGCCTTGAGGCTATTAACAGGTCTGCTGTCCATGTCTTGGTTTGACGTGTAGATTCAGCCTTTTCACACTCAAGTGCTGGAGCTCACACTCTATATATATGTATGTATTTTCACACCCTATGACTGTGCACAGATGTGGAAAATGGAGCGCTGCTCTGTCATAGTGCATCAGCCAAAATCATCCATTTAACTCAGCTTTTTCTGGGTTTTTTTTTTTTTTTATCTAGTGCTGCCTTCAGTGTCAGATTGCGGATGTTTTGCAATGTGTTGCAAGGAATTCCTCCGAATTTTTATGTAAGTTTAATAGAAAAAAAAGAACTGGAGCTGCTCCAACCTCTTTCAGCCCTCGATAGTTTTAGTTGCACTATGTGAGGATTTAAATTTTTTTAATCTAATTCTTCTGCTAATACTAAAACCAATTAGAATCCCTGCAGGATTTCCTTACCCACAAGACCGAGGTGCACATTTACATGGTTTTAGATGGTTGCGGAGCTTTTGCAGATCCTTTTCGCGTCTGCAGGCACACAGCATTACCACCATGGGTAGGGAGTTGAGCAGGTTATATGACTTTCATAAACCTCTACTTTCCACCAGCAAACAAGTCCTGCAGGGACTTTAATTCCTCTCAGTTTTTGTTAATTGTAAAAACAGGAAGAAAATGTTGCTGAACACATCCAGCAAATTACAAAATGCTTACGTTCTGCGCAGCTGCTGAACGTTCAGCTGCGGTGCGTGTTATTTGTTTTCACCAGCATGTGAACTTGCAGTACGATATCAGCTCAGAGGAGCTAAAGCACGATTCCGCGTTTTTATGACGATGTTTAGGCAACTCTGAGCACTTGGTTCGGTTTAGGGAGAGATCGCTGTTAAAGTGACTCGAAGCACAAGCCGCGACGCGTTTACCCTATTTTGACCAAAGCCAAAATCTTTCTCCACTTTCCACTGAGGGACTAAAGATATGAGGCCTCATCCTGGGACCCGGAGCTCCGTGGTCAGAGCCCGCCACTGCCACCCGCCACCCGCCACCCGCCACCCGCCATCCGCCTCTGCCATCCGCCATCCAAGTTCTTTACGGCACAAAAAGACAGCACTTCAGTCCCGAATCTAATTCTATTCATACAGCACCACAACATGACAGAGGTCATCTTGGGGAACTTTTCCTGTCCAGGCTGTTACAATTTGTAGTTATTATTTACAGAGACCCAACAACCCCCCCCCCCCCCCCCCCGAGAGAACACTTTGCGACAACGGCATCGAAAAAACCATCACATTCACGGGAACAGTTATGTTTCCCTCAAAACTCAACTAACCAGGCCCATTAGTACGGAAGCATCATTTCTAAGAGGCAGAAGCTGGATCGCGGCGAAAGGTTCCGAAGAGGTGCAAATGCAGGCTGGTCGTTGAAGTAGTGGTTTGTGCAAATGTTGAGCCGAGGGTAAATCCTGGGGGTAAATCCTGGGGGTAAATCCTGGGGGTAAATCCTGGGGGTAAATCCTGGGGATTTAGTGTCTTCAATCAAGAAAAAAAGACACACACCTACCGAAGCCTTATGCGATAGTCTCTACAATCCATTAAGGGACATTTATAAGGATTTATAAGGAAAGAAAAACCTTTGGATATTTGGGGTTTTTTTGCATTAACTGTGTTTGCTGAAGTCTACTCATATCATGACCGAGTGAATCAGGTGGGACATTAGATTGTGCCTTTTAACCCCGGCCCATTTGTGCTCTGGAAACACACACACACACACACACACACACAAACACACACACGCACGCTTAAAACAAATGACGAGCCATGTTCCCCACCTGGCGAGGATGGCGACGGTACCCCCCCCCGCCGCCATTCACACCGTTAATCAGTCTGCCCCTGCAGATCAGCCCTGGCATCCCGCTGTCGGTGTGTGAGTGTGTGTGTGTGTGTGTGGGGGCTAATTGGGACGGATTGTGGTGAAGGAAACGCGACCAGATTTGTCAGCCAGCAGGAAGCTGTGGCGGCTCTGGAGAAACCACGTCTTCGATCCTCATTTCAGCTCCGTGCGTGGTTTTTTTTTTTTCTCCCACCGACCAAAGCCGAAACCTCCGCGTCAAATCTGAAGACATGACATTCTCCTCTGCAGATATTAGACAATAAAAGATCTTTTTATTTCAGTTTCACAACAAAGAACACATTTGTTAATAAAAATTTTCACTGAAACGTAACATCGGGCAGCTCCCAGCTGCTTAACCTCTACTTAATCACACCCCCGATCCTGGCTCTAATCTCTGGTCCATTCTCAGCATCTGGCAACATTGCGCTTTCACTCAGTCAGAAACATTAGCCTCATTTAAAGCTGCACAAGGACGCCTCGGCGTGAAGGGCAATGAGATGTGTGTGGGGATTTTTGTAAATGGAACAAAACTAAGTCTTTTGCTTCTGCACTTAGTGGTTTCATTCTGATAAAATCATTTATTTTACATTGAGAGCGGTGCTACATCCATAATGCACTTTAAACTTAAGTATCAACATATGCTTCACATAAAGTTATTTACTCGTCATTCCTGCAAAAAGTATACAGATTTTTTTTTTTTTTTCAACCAGTGGAAATCTAGCTGTATTTTTCTATGAGACTCATTACAGAACTTTGAAACGTACTCCTCAGAACCCGGGTGCCCAGCAGTCTGAATCTCTCGCCGTCTTCACGCCGGTCCTGCAGGGAAGCTAGAACAATGGAGACCACATGGAGACGATGATGCATGGCGTTCCTTAACACAAACACACACACACACACACACCACACACACACACACCACATACACACACACACACACATACACACACACATATATATACATATACAGTGCATGTCTGGTGTCTGAGAAAAATTACTTCACAGTCCTTTCCCTCGACCAAGAAGTGAGTTGTTTTAATGCAATCAATTTTTTAAAATAATTTGAATTCTCCCTGTACCTTCGCATATTTAAAATACCAGCGGGATCAATTCTGCAATTATTATGGTCATTTATAGAAAAGGCACCGGCTCAAATTCAGATGCTTTTATTCCATTTTTTTTCTTTCCTTTTTTTTCATCTCTCTCTTTGGACTCTGTGATTTTCAGTCGCTAATGTGTCTCCCGTGGAGAGAAGGCTCGGATCGCTCTCTGTCAAATTATCGCTGTACTTTCCATCTCAGTGCGTCGCTCCGTACGTTCCGTCCTCCTCCCGGGGAAAAAAAAATTGGAAATCTGCCCTGAGGCGGCTATAAGGGATGATTACCCACAAGCTGTGACGGGTGTGTATGTGTGTGTGTGTGTGTGTGTGTGTGTGTGTGTGTGTGTGGGGGGGTCATTTTAACAGGAAAGGCCTTCATTTTTCGGCATATCGCCAGAGCTCGCTCCGTCTGTTTCTTATTCCCTCTATCTTCATCTTTGTCTATTAACATGGCTGTTTTTCCATCTGTCGGCCATCTTCTTTATTCTTTGGCTCACTTTTACGCCGTGTGTCCAGGACGTGAAACCATATGTTTGCTAAGCCTTTGAATAATCTAGTAGTGGTAAGTCCATTCCTCATCGCAGTGCGTGATCAAGTTTCCTTACAAGTTGTGTAGGACGCTTTCGGATTTAAGACCCAGGAGCAGCAGGTGTATGGATGGATCGTTGCGGCCGCCCCTGTTCGCCCTCGCCTTTCCCCCCACGAATTCCGGCTGGTTCTCCCCCTTGTCTCCCTTTTCCACCCACTCCCACCCGCTTACCGTCTAAAGCAGGGAGCAGGGCTTCTTCTTGACCTTGGTGGGCTGGGGGCAGAGCACGGCACGGATGGCCTCGTCGAACACGGTCTTCAGGCCACGCTGGGTCAGGGCCGAACACTCCAGGTACTTCACCGCGTCTGTGGGTGGGGACGAGGACGCATGTCAATAAAAAGAAACATAAAAACAACGCGCTGCTTTGCAGGTGTCTAATGAATGTGAACCCACATTTTAACCATATCTGACAAGATTCTGGCCCATTGTTGGTTTAGCTACTTATATAATTCCACACAAAAACAATCAACAATCCATCTTTCTGTGTTATTCCGGCAAACATGAGTTTTGGCAAATAAAATCTTTTTTTGATGAATTTCGCACACATTTCTTCATGCTATGCCTGATACGCTATGAATAGATTTAATTCCCCATTTATATTTTTACTGCATTATTTATGTCATTGTATTACAATGCAAGTAATCATGGATTGCAATTCTACTAATAATGATAAAGCAGCATAAGCATTCATCTTGTTTGTGTCCACCTGACTGATGAAAGTTCAGCCTTTATTCAGCTTTTAACCACTAAGGAGAAAAATATCTGACCCTAAAACGCTCCGTTTTCGTCCTGAGCTACCATTGACTTTGTTTCACATTCGGTCCTGTGGCAGAACTGAACACTCAGGTGATAGTTTGTCACTATGAGCAACAGCTTTTGCATAACATGAAGCCATTTATGCCAATGGTGATATAAAAATAATTATTAGTGCGGCTCTGGAAAGAAAAAAAAATAAGAAAAAAATGCCAGTGGCTTAAAAAACAGGAGCAATTATTTTGTTTATCTGAAGAAGTTGATCGAAAGGGTTAAAGTTTGTTTAATAATACCACAAGGCTGATGTCATGACATATTTACCACAAGTTCTTATGACTGAATAACTTTCACTTTCATATGTAAGAGACACCAAAGGAAAACCCACTGCAGTGATCACATTTTCATTCGCATGAAGCCTCCGCCAGCCGGAGACGCCGCAGTCTACCCAACCCCCAGAGAAACCCCACGGTGTCACCGACCTATCTCCTTCGCCAGTGCCAGGCCCTGGGGGTAGGTGATGGGCGCCAGCTTCTTCTCCTTCAGCTTCTCGATGGTTTCCTTCTCGTCCCTCAGATCCAACTTGGTGCCCACCAGGATGATGGGCGTGGAGGGGCAGTGGTGGCGGACCTCTGGGTACCACTGGCAAAATGAGAAGGGGGGGGTGGCATGAAGTGAGGATACGTGTCAGAGGTGAGGAAAATGAATGGGGGGGGGGGTGCAAAAAGGAAGATGAAGAAGTTTTTGTAAGCTGTCATGAGAAGAAGTTTTTAAATTGTGAGTGACAGGCTGAAATGAGGAGAATATATGATTTAGCTTCTTCAATCAAGTTATCCAGGTTCCAGCCCCAACTTGAAAATCATTTTGCAATATGAGTGAAGTTTTAAATTTCCGTCCTGCGCTGCTCTAACCTCCTCTTCCCTGTTTTATGTCACTGCTTTTACCCAGGAACCAACTTCTCTCCGCTGTTGTTTTCTTCCCTCCACGACCTCCGGTCTCTCCTTAGCGTAAACTTCCTCCTCTTGCTCTCACTCTCTCTTTCTGCTCTCTTCCTCTTTTATCTTCTCGCCACCTATTCTCCCTGGCGAGGAAATGAAAGATCCTATCTGCTGGGGGAACTAAGCAGATTACGTCAGCGTCCGCGGGCCAGTGACGGCTAAAGCGTTTTGATTGGCATAGTCCGACCTGCCTAGAGGAGTAGATGCTTCACGAGGTGAAATGTGGGGATTATGGGTAAAACCTGATGAATCATACATCTGCTTTTTGAGTTTTGTTTTTATTTAACTGTCTTTTCTCGTATTGCTGAACATTTCGACCAAAACAGGATGCAGATTGATGGAATCTTTGAGAGTCCTTCTCCTCCTCTGGCTCTGAATTTTAATTAAAATATTTTTCATTTAAATCCTGACATTCAATCTTCTCAGCCAATGGGGCAGGTCCCTAGTGGAAAATTTTAAAGTTGTTTTATTAAGGAGAATATGTCCTAAACTTGTCCTTGAAGCACGTTCATCACATGTTCCAACTGAGCAGTAAACTCGAGATTCTGACTTGATTCCTGTGAGACTTGACTTTTGCTGAGACTATAATCCCTCAAGACTTGACCAAGTCTGTACCTTGAGATTAGCTGGATTCAGGTTTATAGAACATGTGGCATTTAATGGTCAGTGTTCAGAGAATTGATTGGAAAAACAAAAGCATCTTGACTTGCTAGTTTCCTGAACTTTCTTGGACTTGAAATTTAACTTGTGTCTTGATCCCAAAGACTTCAAACTAGACTTGGACCTGATGAGAACTTGAGATTTGCCTTTAACTTGTCTTAAGTAACTCAAGACTTGACTTAAAACTTGCTCTGAACTGACTTGGACTTGTATTCATTGACTTGAGACCTGACTTGACACTTATTCTGAAAGACTTGAGTCAAGACTTGAACTTAAGACTTGAGTTAGACTTGTCTTAAATGAGCCAAGATTTTTTTAACTTACTTTTTTTTTTGACTTGAGATTGAGAGTGAGATTTGACTCTTGACAACTTCTTTTCTTGTTGGTAGAATGACTTGAGACTTGATCTGTAAGATTTACTTTTTGACTTGGACTTGTCTCAAAAACACTTGAGACTTTACTTGGACTTGTTCTTAGAGCTGTCCCTTTTGAGAGACCTGCTTTAAACCGTCTTGGATTTGTCTTTGACTTGTCTCAGTCGACTTGAGAAATGAGCTGAACCCAGACCTGAACCCGGACCTGAACCTGGACCTGAACCTGAACCTATTCTGCACTGATTGTAAGGTAGCCCAGTGCAGTAGCCAAACCGAGTAGGATGGTTTTCTGCAATTTAGTATCTTCTCGAGCTTTTTGTGTTTTTTCTGTGGAGCAACGACGTCACAGTAGGAAGATAAAAGATCTAATTTTGCTTTTAATTCAATAAGATTGGTTGTTAAGCACCGCACTAATCGGTCTGCTCTTTCTCCCCGGTTGATTGTGATGCCGCCCAGATTGACTGTCTGGCAGACGATGGATGGATGTCGAGTGAAGGAGACGTCGGGCGATCTATGCTCCACTGTGTCATTAGGCTTCGATTTTCCCGGCATTTAGCTCCTAAGGAGATTTGCTGTCAATAGCTGCTAACCTCTAACCCCCCCCCCCCCAAAAAAAACAAACAAACAAAAAAAACTGAGCTTTGTGAGGCTGATTGAGGAAGGAGTCTAAAAGGGTCCCAATCTTAAAAGGTTTTACCCCTGGACGAATGAGCAATGCTATATCGCAATATAATGACCGAATACTATTGGTTTGATCAACTGTGGTGCAAACAGTGCCTGTCAAAACATTTGGCCTCTTTGTGCGACGTGCAAAATTCATTTAAGTTTGATTTTCTTAGGCACATACAGGTAGTGTGGTAAATGTAGGCCAAACAAAGCTTTGTTTGCTGGGTTGGATAATGACAACTAGCCCTCTTCAGTTACTGGACGGCATCCGACGTTTTTACCACCAACGTCACCTGGTCCTCCTCCTTGATTCCCCTGCATGCTAACTAACCCACCACTTCTTCATGGTGCCACTCCAGTTCCTTGTTACTATGGCGACTCACAAGGGTCTCACAACGGAGAACAAAGCACTGGTGAATCCTACTAAAACATATCTAATCAGTATCCCGGGCGTTATTCCCTATGTTGTGATGTATCGACGTTCTTATAGGAATATTTAGCGGGTCGAAGAGCAGCGGTTGGTTTTTGAGCGAGGTCGCGTTAGAAAAGTCCCGATATGTCGTAGCGCGGTGGACGGAGAGCACGGGAAACCTCTAAAAAGCCGAGAGGGCACTTAGGATGAGAGAGCTGCACATGAAAGCTTTCATCTCAAAGTGCCACATATAGAATCTGCTGGTCTTTTTTCATTAAAACTTGGTGACCCCCAAGTAGAACCCAGGGACACAAGAATATACAGGGGGGTGGATGGGAAATCTAAAGCCAAGGGCTGGAAATGATTCGTTGACCAATATAAAAATGTATCTGCAACACTTTTAAATGCTGATTAATTGCTTATGTTTTAATCAAGCAAAATAAGCAAACGTTCTCTGTTCAACCTTAGGTAAATCACAGCATGGTGATGGTGACCCCTCCCCCCTCCCCGATAAGTAAAACAGACAGACAGTGCTAAGGGATATAAGCAATATACTGATCAACTCACTGACTTTGTTTCCATGACTATAACATCCACAGTCATTTTCATTTTAGGAATAAGAGAAACATACATATATCTATATCTATATATATATATGAATATGTATGTAGAAATATAAAGTACATAAGTGGGTGCTATATACGTATACGAAGGTCGGAGTAATGATGCGCCTTCGGAGACGAGACTCACCTTGGCTCTGACGTTCTCGTAGGATGCCGGGCTCACCAGGGAGAAACAGATCAGAAAGACGTCCTGGGGAGGAGAAGATGGATGGAGATCAACAATGAGAACAGAGACTAGGGGGGCCAGATAGATTTGACCACACCGGCTCAGTCCCTGTGCCTGTTGATATAAATAGCAGTAACAGTATTGCAGGGCCAATCTTTTTCCCCTTTTGCACTCTGGAGATTCCCACTTCTCTTCACCTGTTCTTTATTTTGTTCCTTATTCCTTATCTTAAATCAAAAGGGCCATAATGTTTACGATGATTTGACAAAAGAATTTTATAATTGAACATGCAATTACCTTTGAGTGTGGTTTTGTGGCTGAAAGTGCTGGTTTTCCCATCTTTATGCCTGATATCACAACTAAGCTACAACTAAACCACCTCCAGACCACAAGTGTGTTAGTGTGTTTGATCGTGTGTGTGTGTGTGTGTGTGTGTGTGTGTGTGTGTGTGTGTGTGTTGGGGGGGGGGGTCTTGTATGATATGCAAACATTTTCAGTTCACATACCAAATAAATAAATAACATGTTATTGTGACCGAAGGCTACAATAAAAAGTTTTATATTTATGCAGCATGTTTCATTTACTATTAGATTCCATTTGTTTTCTTGCTTTTCTACCTAATACTTGTAGTAGGGTCTCACATTTTTAAATGTTCCAAAGCATTCCTGGGAAATTCCATGTACGAGTTTCTGCGTCTTCCCACATTGAGAAGCTTCCTCTGTAACATCTTTCTTCTTCTTCTCTTTTCTTTTCTATTTCTGTCTTTTGTTTTTATTTATTTAATGAGATGTTACACAACCATTATTGCATATGGATCTGAGACTCTCTAAGCCCCCACTGTGAACATCGGCAGGAGGAAAGGAGCATGTTATTTCCTTTGGTTTCCTGTGTGTGTACGTGTGCGTACATGTGTGTGTGTGTGTGTGTGTGTGTGTGTGCGTGTGTGTGTGTGTGCGCGCGTGTGTGTTTGACCGCGCACCGTCTGTGGGTAGGACAGTGGGCGGAGCCTGTCGTAGTCCTCCTGTCCAGCCGTATCCCAGAGGCCCAGGTTGACTGGCTTGCTGTCCACCATCACATTAGCCGAGTAGTTGTCGAACCTGTGGGGAACGGGAAGGTCAGAGGTCAGTCAGGTCAAGTCAGGTCAAGTCAGGTCAAGTCAGTCGGCCGGTGAGTCAGTCAGTTGTTCATTTAAGCGACTTTTAAGAGGATCAATCATTTGATTTATGAATGTAATAAAAATGCCATTCTGCCAGTTTAGGGTCTCATAGTTGGACATTAATCATTTTTATGATAGAAAACCAGTCTCATAAAAAAAAAACGGACAATTTCTGGCTTTTCTTTTTTTCCTTTTAAATAAGACTGGATGTCTTACAGCTGCATGTCTAAGGAAACAACCTCTGCAAAGCCCTGGGTCCCAACGCTGGAGCAGCACCGCCCCCAGGTGGTCAGGCTGAGTCCCTACGGCCTCGGCCCTGTGCTCCGCCTCCCTCAGGCTCTAGTCTGGGCCTTTTCCTCCTAGTTATATAATTAAATCCCTGTTAAAGCCCAGACGTGACAGCTAAGTCACTTCTTACTCAAAAGGGGATTTTACAAACAAATTAAAGTCTATCAATATATCTATGATATTTCATGTCTTTATTTCATCCTCTTTTATCCTGCTGTGTTTGATTTCATGTAACTTCTTTACTTTGAATTCGTTGCATTCTAACCACTTGTAGCTCTGAATTATTTGTCGTGTTCATTATCGTGTTTTTCAGTATGATTATCTTATGGCGAGCACCAAACGCAGCCTTGCTCGTGGGCACGGTGGGATCAATCAATGAAAAAGAAAAAAGGGGGGGTTTTGTCATTTACTGTTCTTCTTCTCTGTTTAGCGAAAACCTGTCGAGCTTTGAGCTTTTTCAGAGGGAGGAAGGTTCTTTTTCTAACCTGTGGGCGGCCGCCAGCCTGAACCTGTCAGCACTGTGACAGGATGTGCGTGTGTGTGTGTGTGTGTGTGTGTGTGTGTGTGTGTGTGTGTGTGTGTGTGTGTGTGTTAACCCTGACACTCCAATGTGTGTCAGGCAGAAAAAGAGGCGCACTGCTATGCATGTATCTTCATAAAGGCAAAATGTGCAGCTGCGTGTTTGTTTTGCATGTTCTTGTCATTTTCTACGTGTTTTTCATATATACCTTCAGAAAGAAAGAGAGAGAGAGAGCGAGTGCATATGTGTGTGAGTGTGTGTGTGTGTGTGTGTGTGTGTGTGTGTTGTGTGTGGGTCATACTCACACAGTAGGAATGTACTCCCCGGGGAAGGCATTGGTTGTGTAGCTGATGAGGAGACATGTTTTTCCGACAGCTCTATATCACACAAGTAAAAACACATACAGAGAGAGAAAGAGAGAGAGAGAGAGAGAACGAGAGAGAGAGATTATGAAACGGCGATAACAGTGAGAGGAAGATTAAAGGTCAATTGGGTTTCACATTCAACAACGACTTTAAAATGCCACTTTCTTTCATTTTTTTTTTTTTTACTTTAAGCCATTTTAGTTTTGATTTTCTGAGATGCAGCACCAGGAGATGATGGAACACGCATCGACTCGGCCTCGCCCTCATTTTGTTCCGGAGCTTTTTGCCAACGGCGATTCAAACGAGGACAACAAGGAGAGCAACGCCAGGGCCCGTGAGCAACGTCAGGGCCCATGAGCCACGCCGGGGCTCTTGCCTTGTCTCCGGGGGTGCAGGTAACGTCCTGGATAAGATCTTCACCCCATTTTCTCTTCCTCGCACAGTCGCCCTACCCGAGAGCTCGTCGCGATCCCGGTCCACCACGTGAGCGCCACCTCAGTTCCCTCTTCTGTACCTCGACACTGCGACTCAATATAGAGCAGTGGGTCGGGACTGCACCTGATTTATTTAAGTGTCAAGTTCACCCAAATCACAAGCACCAAAAAAAAATAAAAAAATTCCCAATTCTCCCCTTCCTGGGTCTTCAAGCATGCACATGGTTTCAATCGCTGTTCACAATAAGGGAAAATAAAACTTCTGCAGCCAAAAACAGGCAGTTGAGGTGAAAGGGGGTTTTTTTGTTTGTTTTTCTGCATCACTGAAGGTCTTACTCAGAAACACTGTGCTCAGTTGTTTTTTTATATATATCCGTGTTTTTGATTGAAAATTGGTCCCAATGAAAAGAGAGAGATCTGTGTAATATGTGGGAAAACGCTTTTCTTGTAATGCAATTTCCTTTTAATTGATAAGTACATCGGTTATGTAATTCAGGGCTAGATGCCGCCAAAGATGACAGAGGAAATACATCCTTCTACGATTTGGGTGGACTGACCTTTCGAAGGGAAGTTGGCAAACTCATTTATACTACAAGCATGATTTACTAAATTACCACGGTTTTTGTATTTTTTGTAATATTTTCTGATTGAAAAGAACCAAACTGAGAACCGATCTGGGTCATAAAAAAAAAAAAGAAGAAAAAAAAGGCCCTCGCCGCTTAAAGCGGCGTCTGAAAGACGACGAGCCGAGGAACCAGATGAGTCACCGGTGGTGGCGAGCAGCTCAGCTGACAGCTCAGACGAGCCGCAGGTGTGCGAGAGCTTCTGTCTTTGTGAGGACCGGTCCCGGGGTTATCGGGGGTCCGGGGGGATGACGTCTTCGCCCAGGTCGTCCCTTTTCTCCGAGGGGCTGCTGGACAGGACTCGGACTCGGTCTGCGACCGGTAAAGGTCGCGGCCCGAGGACTGTGAAGGTCCCCAGAAATATGGACGAACAAGTGTGTGTGTGTGTGTGAGTGTGTGTGAGTCAAAAAGGAACTGATCTTTTTCAGAAGCCAAAGTGCTGAAAACAGGAACCAGCCACTGTGTCGAGCTATAAAGACAAGAAAAAACAAAGGAGAGAAACGCTTCCAGCCTGATCTGTCGTCTGTGGCCTCTCAGTCAAGTTCTGCACCAGCTTTTCTGTCCCTTCTCTGACACCGTTCTTCGTTATCTGGCTTTAGCCTGGCGAACCTTCATCCCTGCTCCACCTCCGACTCCGTCTAAGTCGGTTCCTCGACTCGTCCCCTCCACCCTTTTTCTCCTCGTTCGCCCTGTTGGTTGAGCATCGCGTAACCATCATGTCGACTCGCCCCCTTACTTCCTGACACAACCCCATATCCTCAATTCAAAAGCTAGCGAATAAGGTAGCGGCTAGCTAATCGTGTTTTAAGCAGTTTAGAGCTTTAATGTCTCATAAGTGACAATTTGGCTAGTTTTTTTCCTCTTTCTCTTCATTAGCTTTATGTTTGTTGTGTTTTAAGCATTAAAGATTTTGCTGCATTTCGCATTGGCATGGTGACCACACACAGAGCTAGCTGGCGAGCTTAACGTTAGCGGGCCGGCCAGCCGGGAACGCGCTAGCACTAGTCAGTCACGATGTTTCTCCGGACGTCTTTTTCTGTTTTTTACGGATTCATCGTTTCATTGGAGAAAGAGCTGAAGGTACAAAACTCTCTAAGCTGGCGGTTGGTAATAGAAAGTTGGGATG
Organism: Istiophorus platypterus; assembly: GCA_016859345.1. Lineage (NCBI taxonomy): Eukaryota > Metazoa > Chordata > Actinopteri > Istiophoriformes > Istiophoridae > Istiophorus > Istiophorus platypterus. Next base: position 4,019,226 of record CM029114.1, on the reverse strand, counting down.
ATACGCTCGCACGGTTTAGTCAAATGACGTATTTCTAATGTTGGGCTACTGTCTCAAAACTGTCTGCAGCGTGATAGAGTTAATAATCCAAAGTTTTCTACGTTTGCACGTCAAAGTTAATCTCAGCATGAAAAGTTTCTGTTGATTTTAAGTGAATCCCCTGATCGCAGCGATTCTGTTGGATCATGACTTTCGCGGTGAAACGGACCTTAAGGGTTGTAGAAATAACATCATCCTTCTCCACTATATTTTTTCTGCATCGGCCTGTTTCATCCTGTCACTGAAGTTAAATGATTTTTGCACTGACTGAAAATTTCCAGCCTTAAACTCCCGGTTTATCTATATATTTTTTTTAAAGTTGCGCGATTCCAACAAATGGAAATAATCCGGACCGACGATCAGGCCCCGGCTAGTTACTGTCTCTGTCTCTGTTTGATGTTGTTAAATAATACATTAAGGTGGATATTTGAATGGATACTCATTCAAATCTTCATTAAACCAAACTGAAACATTCAGTCCATGTAACCCAAACCCAGCCAACACTGCTGATAAATGTCATATATATTACAGTGCCATATATCAGCAGAGTGTTAGTGTGACTTCCCTCCAAACTTGAAACCAACTTCCTCTTCATTTCCTGTTAACAGAAGCTTTATCTCTCTCTCTCTCTCTCTTTTTTTTTTTTTTTTACACACTTGGTTTAGTCACACAAACAGACAAATAAAACACGTGTTCGTGCTTCACCAAACAATGCAGCTGCTGCCTTGAAGTCTCAATGGGGCTTCTCCTCGGGGCGGGAGGGGGCGGGAAGGTCACTCGCAAGGGCAGAGAAATGAAGAGTCATGGCAGAAATTACTCCCGACGCCTCCACCGGCTTCAACCGGCAGCTTCTCGGCTCCCGCGAGGCCGTGGTGCCGAAACAAATACTCTCTCAGACGCGCTGTAGGGAAAGTTCCTTACGCATCGATACTTTCTACCGTCCCCGTGCCTGCCGCCTTTCGCCGTGGATTCGAAGGGACGAGCCTGACCGAAAGTTCTGGACGGGCGCTGGGATTGAGCGGAGCCGGTGAGCTGGCGATGTTTTCAAATAGGGGCCGAGCTTGTCATTTAGCCCAGAAATGTTGCTGAGAACAACAAATCGTTTTATTAAAATCGATCCGATTTTGCGGTGACATTTTAAAAAGCATCGGGTTGCTGCACATCTCCTGAAGTTCTTCATGCACAGAGTGAACACAACCACATCAAAAGCTAAGATATGGAGCCGTCCACACATTTTGCTTTGACACCTGAAGGTAAATGTACACTGGGTTGTTTTGTTTTTTTTTAAAGCGTTTCCTAAAAACAACTGATGCTTTTCGTTTCTCCCGAGGGGACAAGCTGTTTTTTGTGTCTAGACACCCTCCTGTCGTCGACCCCGTCTTGATTTCTAAGGCCGGAGCTCTAAGGTGAACCGAAGCGGTGGCGGTCACATCCCTCACCCTCTCTACTTCCCCAGTCCCCTAGTTTTAAATCACGGTGTCGCATTCGGCACAAAACCAGGAAGCTCAGCCCTCACGAGGAAACAGTACCTGTGTGCCACCTGTCAACGTTTAAGTCCCTGCAACTGAATCTCTTGTGGCAACAAGCACCACTGTAATTCCACCCCCCCATCATGACAACTGGTGGTTATTGCCGCACCTTCGAGGATGAAAAGTGAGTAGAAGTTTTTGTTTTTTCTTTTTTCTGATGAGGCAGACGACACATTGTCCAAACTTGTTCACTGAGAGAAACTTTCAAGCCTTTGGACGGAGCGAATTCACAAAGTTTTGTAAGATTAAAAAGTGTAGTGATGTCCATCTTTAACCAAGTAGAGGTTTTATACGTCCTCCAGTTTTCTTTTTTTGTCTCACGTTTCCTTCCCTGTGCCTCATGAGCCCCTCTTTTTTTTTAAAAACATTTCTTTTAGTTTCATCTACAGTAAGAGTTTGTTCTCTGAGTTCTCCGCATTACAGCATTTTCCTGCATGTTGTGGCCTGCACCGCTCATCCAGCGGCCCCGCTCTGAACCAGCGCTGTCAAAAACACACGCCTAAAGTCCGGCACACGGCACCGGCCGGTCGAAAGCCCGGGGCTGCGAGACCCTCGAGTTTGTCGGCCGACGCGGTGCCCGGCCACAAAGGAGAACACGGAAGCTGATCGAGCTGTTGCTCAAGGCTGGTCAGGCTGTTTGAAAGAAAAAAACAAAACAAAAAAACAACCCCCCACCATTAAAAAAAAAGAAAAAAAAGAAAAAACCCTTTGAAATTTCTATCAAATAACCAACAGAAGTCTGAGCCCCGGGGGCTGAATGTCCCCGTCGTGAAATCGGCTGAGCTAACACGGTTCAACACTTGAAGGCAGCTTAAGTTAAAACAGTGTAGGCAAAGTAAGAATAATGGCGTACCCATCTCCCACGACCACACATTTGATAGCCTGCATCCTGTTCCGCTCAGCTTCGTCTCTGCTCCTCAGGCTGACAGAAACAATCTCTCGGAAAGTAAGGTGCAGAGAGCCAGTTCAGCATGAAACTACAGGAAACAGTTACTCACCTCCCTCAGCAACTCCCCCCCTTCAACCCCACCCCGCCGCTGCCTGCCTCAGCCTCTCTTCCTTCATATGTTGCACACATCTCTCCTTCCTGTTCGTTGTGTTTTGGTGCCTCTTCTAAAAAACAGAGTTTTGCAAGGGATGTGCAGGTGGCGTAAAGCTCAGTACAAATGAGGTGAACAATGTGGAGAAAAGTCTCTGTTGCAACAGATTAAAAAAACAAAAAAACAAAAACGTGGCCCCTGATGGGTTTTGAAAGGGGCTTGGATGTTGCAGTAATAATAACACTTACGCTTTATGTAAAACTTCCTCCTTTTGTAATAATTAACGCGTGTACGCATGCGCGCGCACACAAAGACAGAACCACACAAATTCACATGCATGTTTCCAATTGAGTTTAGGTGAAATGGAAAAAAATGGAAGTTAACTCAAGTAAAAATAAGTTTCGCAGGTGATTAATAGATTTGTTTAAATTTAGTTTATGTGGTTTAGATTTGTGAAGTGATTTCAAATAGGGAAATGATTACTGACCATGTTGCATCTGTCTCTCTATACAACCCGAGTAAAACCAGGCCTCACCTGACGCGGTACCGGCCACGGTCATGGTCGCCCTTTCTGGCGGGTCGTCCTTCCGGCGGGCCGTCCTTCGTTGCAGACGGCCAGGGATGCAGCGGTGCGTCCGACTTTTGATCGGCCTGAAGGGGCCAACGTCGTGCCGCCGCTCATTGATCTCCACTGGCCGCTCGGGACCACCCGGGACTTCTGGGTCTGCGCCTTGAAGCCTATGCTCCTCCTCGGCCGCTGCCTTCCCCAGAGGAACGTCGTCCGCCGTCGCCGTCCTTGCACACAAGGCAACCACAGTCAGGACTGTTCTCATTTGCGGTTCCCCGAGGGTGGAACGAGCCACCAAATGTTCCCAGAACAGGAACGTCCCTCTCTGTCTTCTATACACTCTTGAAGGACCTTCTCTTCTGATGGGACCTCCTTTCCTAGCACCTCTAATGAAAAGCCCTTACTTTTGATGAATTTCTTCACCTGATCTTCTTGCACTTGACACTTACAGCAAAGTCTCCTACTGTGCTGGGGCTTTAGTGTTGCCCCTCACTTAGCCCCTGCCAAATAAATATATATATCATTTAAATTTAGTTTAAGTAGGTTCATTTTCATTTGTAAAAGAGATAAGTAGTGGAAATGTGATTTCTTTAAAAAAGGAAAGTAAACTACAGTAACATCAAAGCATATTTTCACACACCCGTAATCATACTATTCCATTCATTTCAAGTCAGTTTTAATTATATAGCACCATTTGATGACAGAGGTTATTTCAGGGCACTTTTCATATAGAGCAGGTCTAGACTGTGCCCAACAATTCCCCCGTGAGCGAGCACCTGGCACCAGCAGCAACCGCTTAACAGGTCCTGGCTCATTGTGGAGTGAGAATGATAATCAGAATAATTGAAGCAGCGGGTATTGATCAGGGTCATGGGGTCAGCAGGTGTTTCTTCAGTCCTGGATCCAGACTCTGATCCAGACTCTGATCCACACTCTGATCCAGACTCTGATCCAGAATCTGATCCAAACTCTGCAGCATCAGAGGCAGAAAAACCTGCAGAAAGCGACAGGAGGAGAGAGACGAGGAAGAGGAGGAGAGAGTCATGTTAGTAACGGGCGCTGATGGTTAATGAACGCGAAGGGAAGTCCCCCGGTGGTCTAGGCCGATGGCAGCACAGCCAGGGGCCGGTTCAAGCCGAGCCTGGGCCAGGCCTTAACCACAAGGTCTATCGAAAAGGAGGTTGGAACCTCGTAGCGTAGAGAGGGCGTCTACAGCCGTGATGATCTCTTGCTACCACTAGATGGCAATTCAGCATCATCTCTGCCATCAGTTATCACGGCCCAGAGCTCCAGGCGTGTGCAGCAGAGGCGTTGTTTGATTCCACTGTTGGACGTCTTCAGATTGACATCCTTCTTTATTCTATTTTTAATCTTTACTAAGTAGGAAAATGTTTTAGTTCTCGGGCAAACAGCTGATGCATTTGTCAGATCAACCATGAGAAACTATCATAATTACAGGGGTGACTGTATCCGTGGTTTTTCAGAGTGAAATTAAAGCGACTTTGTTAAAAATGTTCATGTGGTAACTTGCTCATAGTTTCACGGATGCGCTGTAAGACGGTTGATACTCGGTCCAGGTGGAGCCGCCGCTTCCGTTTCGCGTTTGAGTGTTTCGGCAGGTGCCCCAGATGCATTTCAGCAGGATCAGATGCTGTTCAGGACGCCGCATGCAAAACCAGCCCTCATGACCTTTGCTGTGATCAACTGTCAAGTCAAGACAAGAAACAAGACAGGAAGGAAGCGAGGTCCTTATCTTCAAAATAAAACTGAATAAATCGGACTTTGTCTTTTTTTTATCATTGAATGCTCATATTTCTGTCAGGGGGGCACCGGGGCTGACAGGCGTCCGGGGGGGGGGGGGCTTACCTCACTGTCTGACGTGATCCCGGGCTTTCGAAAACACGCTTCCTGGCCCAATGTTGCGCTTCGCAATCAGAGTTTCTTCGTCCGGACAAATTTCAAAATACTCCCTGTCACTTCCACCCAGAGTTTCGACCTCGTAATAATGGAGGACACACTGCCGGTGTTTCTAGAAATCTGAGATTTTCCAAAAATAAAAAAATATATTTAAAAAAATCCCAAAAAAATGCACAGTAAGAGACCGCTTTGGACCAAGTCAAATCTCATGCATCCTAAGACTAGATTAAATGATGGACCCCCCCCCCCCCGAGTACTTCAGTTCACAGATTAATCCATTAAATCTCAGTTTTATTTTGAAGGACGGGCCCTACTCATAATTCTCTGCAGCCTCATGCCGATGTAAAGCCTTGTATTTGGATTGATGGAGTTGGGGGGGGGCGGGGTCAGAAGAGAACGTCTCTTCATTCAAAGGCAGGATGAACTGAGTAGTGAGCATTGAGACACAGCCTTCATCGCTTGACACCAACAACTCACTGCTTTACTGTTTTGGTATCGTGGCTTTGTTTTTCTCATATCTTCTGGGATATAAATGACTGATTGCCAAATGGGTAAGACCTGTTTCACTCTCCTTCTGTCTCCTAATTGTTGCTTCTCATAGTTTGAATTTTTAATTTGAAAACTCTCTGAAGACTCTCTGCTGACATTTTTTATTATTTATGTCCTAAAAAAAAAAAACAACAGTAAAAATTTTTTCGAGTTGAGCAAAGGGGAAATTGTTTATGAGAGAGAAATATGAAACAGTCCGATCTTTGCTTATCACAATCTGCAACCTCTGGTGACAGCATGTGATACACCGTCCCATGCATTGTCTGAAATGGGGAAGAGACAGTGGCTCTCACAACACACAGAGCTGCACATCACCCTTCATAATATAAAAAGCAGAAGTCGCCATCTCTGGGCTGACGTCTGAACCAGCTGCTGGTTAAAAAAAAAAAGTCTGTCCGTCAAGTAAATTTTGGCCCATAGGGTTTGGTTTGTTTTTGTTTTTGTTTTTTTCTATTTTTCATTTCATTTTATTTCATTTTTAAGTGATGTTAACGAAGACTCTGGTGATTTATGACATCAGTTTATTGCCCAAGAGGGTGTAAAGGAAGAGGGTGGGGTGTGTGTGTGTGTGTTTGTCGTGCTACTCCTGTTTTCAGATCATAATCACCACACAGCTCACAGATCTCAATGAAGAGCTGTCAACAGCTACTGTTTCTGTTAAGTTCCACATTGTACATGATCCTCTACCAGATGTCTGTTGTGCCAGCGAGGAAAATACATATGCATTCATATCACTTTATATATATGTATATATATATATATATATATATATATATATATATATATATATATATATATACATATATATATTTCTTTAGTTGTGGGAACCTCCCTGTGCTCGCTCAAATTCGAACCAGCCCTCTGACTTTGTCCCAAGCTGCTTTCCCACATGCAACAGCCGCAGACGATTATCCTTGTAGAGACCGGTGGGAAGACGGTGCTGAGCAATTATGCAACAGAGCGCCGTGCAATGTTTTTCCTCGAATCCTCCAATAGCATTAAAGGCCACAACCGAATAAAACAACCAAAATGGTGTAACGCTCCTTTGTATGGTGGTTTTAAAGCCAAACCCTATGTCAATGTGTTTGTGAAATGCTGTAGCATCAGTGAATTACAGGATTTTGTATTCAAAACTGATGCTGCTTGAAAACCAAACCTGGAGGTTAAACAATGATGAAAACTCGCAGCTTGAACACCTTTCTATTTAAAAATGACTTTGAAAATTACCCTGGAGAGCCTCTTGTTTCTCCGAGCTGCTGTTTAGGCAAGTGAATATATCAGACCTGGAGTATTTTCTCATATTTTCCTATGTTATCGTTAGAAGCAAGGAAATTCATCTAGTCCACTGGTTCCCAACCTGAGGGTTGAACCCAAAGAAAATTCTGAGGGCACATCAGTTGAAAACAAGGGTGAGGAGAGAAAAAGAAAAAAAAAAAATTAGCATTGCACAATGTTGTGTTTCTTTTTTCTGACTTTTCTCCCTAGTATGGGACACTTGAACTTCTGGAGGTCCCTCAGAATCCTTTGCACAAGCAAACCAAGAGGAAAAAAGTTTCTGTTTGGTCAGACTGCTCAAAGCTCAGGTTTCACCCTAAAGCCGTAACCGAGTAGACGCTGTTTCAGTTTAAGGGATCACAATTAAACAACAAAAAAAAAAATGGTGGAAACTTACAGGCCTAGAGTCTCTCCAGAGCTGAGACTGGACAGATGCTGCTGCGCAGGATCTGCATGTGCAATTTCTGAGGTGATAAAATTGACACAAAAAAACTGAAACGTTTGGGAAAAGTCACGAAATCGGAGAACAGAGCAAGATTTCTGTCAGGGCCCACTCGACGTCGGGATCGACCGAGCCTGACACCTCCTCATACTCTGACCTCCATCCCGTAACCCATCGGCGTGGGAGGTTTTTGACCGTGTGAAAGAGACTCTGACTAACCAGTGGCCGCTGTGATGCATACTACGTTGGCAACGATGACTAAGCACCCAGAAGTGGGATTTCTTCTATCTAGTTACAGGGTACACGGCTGTCGAAGGGCATGATGCTGTTGTGGATATAACCTAGCAACCATCTAACAGAAAGAAAAAAAAAAATTCTTATGCAATCATGGTAAACACCTTTTTCTATAGTATAGTGGCTTATTTAGTGCTTCACACTGTGTCACATATCCATGTAATTACATGACCATGTCTAAATGTGTTGGTTTTTCAAGAAAAATCTAAAAAAAACAAACAAAAAACTCCCCATCTAAAAAACCCTGAACACCTGCTGCATGCATCGTCCAGAGAAACCTGTCTTCCCTCAGCTGTGGTCGCCTTTAAAAAGACGGGGAGGCGACACCACGGAGACGTCTTTGGCTTAGAAAGAGCGACGCTCTCGAGAGGAAGCGGAGTGGACGTACCTCCTTATTTCAACTGATGTGAAGAAAGCTGTGTGGGCTTGACAATTAAATTTGAAGAGCCGGTTCCTAATTGCAAGCGGAGCCTGAGCCCTCGAGGACATTTCTAACGTTTTATTTCCAATCTCTGAACAGTTTCCTCGGATTTTACAGAAGAAGAGAAGATGGAGATGGAGAACATTAAGACGTATAAGAAAGACCTTCTGGATGACATCCAGGTCAGATGACACAGTTTATGGGTTTTGGGTTTTTTTTTTATATCCATTGCTACAGAAAAATTCTGTTTCAGTGTCTCATCTTGCTTTTAACACTAAGGGAAACAAATGTTAAAGGCTTTTCTTTCCCTCTGCCCTATCCAGAAGTTGAAAGCAGAGATAGACAACGTGATGGCGGATATACTCCTCTTCGAGTCTGCAGAGGAAAAGTGAGTTTTCATTTTTCTGGGGGAAAAACTCCCTGCACCTGTTTAAAACACCTGTCTCCCATACTGGCTCCTTTAGAACCCCTCTTTTTTGCAGCATCCGTTTTTTATTTTTGTTGTCACACAGTCGTGTTTCAGCTTTGTCCAGCGCCAGGTTGGCCGCCGCTCCGCAAAATCTCGTCTGTGTTAAGATTTCCCCTTCAAAATTTGGAAAAACAACCAAATTAATGAACACACGGCCTGGCTGGCTATTGATGAAGTGATATGATTATGATAAGAGTTGTACAGAAATAATTTCCAGAATGTAAATTCAGTTTTGTGTCTGAGCGGTGTAACGCAGTGGGTGTTCACAGCACCAACAACTGTCCAGTTGAATCAACACCTCCCTAACGCAGCTTCGGCAAAAGAAACGAACACTCTAACCTTCCTGACCACAGAATTTATTTGCACTAGTTTTATATACAGTAGAGCTTTATCTGCTCATTTTGAAATTCTTCACCACTGCTCATGTTTCTTTCCTCAATGTTGCATTTCCTGCAGCAAAACAACAGAGAGGAGCAAACAGGGGAAGAAGAAGTTCAATATGGACCCTAAAAAGGTGGGCTCATGAGGTGTGTGTGCGTTTGTGTGTGTGTGTGTTTGTTTGTTCGTGTCTGTGTGTGTGTGCGAGTCAGTTGGTTGTCTTTTAGGATGCAAATCAAAATTAAATGAAAGTGCTTTGACCAAAATATCTCCATCAGTGTAATATTTGCTAAGAAATAACCTGTAGCTGAAAACCCTCTATAGTCAAATGTCTCTGAGGCTTTTTTTTTTTCTCTAGCGAGCAGCTCATGTTTGTCGCCTTGCGGACTTCCTCTCGACAGGGACCCTGCACGAGTCTGAGAAAATGTCTCTCTCACGGGCCCCTAGCGCAGTTTCTGGCGGTTTCTGTGACGGGTCAAGCTTGTCACTGTTGCCGGCACGAAGGCTTGTAGCAATAAACCTCAGAGCACAAGCGCTACCAGCTTTTGCTTGCTGGAGTAAAGACGTCTAGTCTAGAGCTGCAGTCTGTGTTTCCAGCTACCTGAGCTTCAGACTGAGCTGGGTTTTTTCGGTCTGTTTCATTTATGCTCTCATGTTATAACAGTTTGAAAAATGCAAACATTCTGATACGTTCTTACGGTTTGGATATATGTGTGTTTGGTATATATACGTATCAGAATGTTTGCATTTTTCAAACTGTTATTACATGAGAGCATAAAGGAAACAGACCAAAAAAACCCAGCTCAGTCTGAAGATGTGAAATATGAAAATGATATGAAAATGTCAGTGTTCTTGCGATACTAATGTGAGCCTGTTGAAATGTGCAAAAAGAGAGGGGGTAGAATATACTGTTGCGCTGGCTGCTCCCACCGAAGGATGCTCTTTGTGATTTCGTTTTTTAAAATTTTTCGGATCTATTCCTATCGTCCTTTTCCTCTCTGAACCCATCTAGTGGATGAAAAAGAGGAAGAGAGACTGGTCTACAGGATCTGGGACTAGAGAAACTGCGACCGGGCTCGGCTTTAACCGGCCACGGATGAGATCATTGTGAAACTTCGCATATTTGGCCACAGCGCAGTGGTTAGCGAGCATCCTGAGATCTGTGTCATGATCTAAAAATGCTACTTACTTGCAAAGCTTCCTCTGTGAAAGCAGCAAAACCTCTGTGGAAGTAAAAATATATATATATATATACATGCACACATATACACACACATTCAGTCAACAGTCCACCTTGTGTCCATGTGCATGTTTCCATGTAGGGTATCAATTACCTGGTGGAGAACAAGCTGCTGGACAGGAGCGCCAATTCCATCGCCAAGTTCCTCTACAAGGAGGAGGGACTCAACAAGACGGCGATCGGAGAGTTTCTGGGAGAGAGGTGAGGAAGGACGTCTGGTGGGTGGGGAGGTGTAGAACGGGTGAGGAGGGAGGGAACTGAAGGGGGCCACCGAGGATTCGACAGAGGAGGAGGGGAAACAGGTACCAGGTTCATGAGAGAGAAGGGGAAGAGAATATGAAAGGAGGAAGGAAAAGTAAAAGATTAACAATCATGAGAGAGGAAAAGAGGAAAAGGGATTCTCACATTAGGAAGATGGAGGGGGGTGGGGGCAGGAAGGGTGCATACTCCCCTCTGGTTTTCAATTTGTGCCCCCCCCCGCCCTTCCCTTTCTGTCCCACAGGGAGGAGCTCCACCTCCAGACCTTGAAGGCCTTCGTGGAGCTGCACGAGTTCTCCGACCTCAACCTGGTCCAGGCCCTCAGGTCGGCTCCCCTCAACCTGTTCCCCTCCTGCTCCGTCGACCGCTTTCGCTCTTCGCCGTTTTCGTCGTCGTCCTCGCTGCCGCTGCCAACGCGGAAAGCAGGAATCGTCACAGAGACCTAGATGTTCTCATTAGATACGGTCTTCGGCTGCTTCACTAGATGAGCTGATTGAAGAAGCTGAGGCACCGGCGAAACGTAACTGCAGGCTGCTAAACGAGAGCAAAAGTGGTGCGACTGCCGTGAATCACGTTTAAATACTACCAAAGACATGTTAGCCATGTCATGTGGAGCCAACTGGGGTAACAAAATGACCAGTCTAGAGCAAGTTTGGGCTGGAAATGAAAAGCGGTCCGGAGCTTCCAGGTGAAACGTTTTGGAGTAATTAAGAAGTATCTGGAAACACAAGCCCATCTCTAAAAGATTATTTCTCTGTGCTTGTGCACATTTTTTTGCCACTTGATATCATTTTTATTCCTCATGCATTTTCAGCAAAGGGAAAAGATTTCGAAATAACAAAAAACATGATTAAAATAACCTCACAAATTAATGAATTAACTGAAAGGCTTTTTACATTATCTCATTTTACCACTTGTATGTGGCATGTTTACATAATCCAGATAACCTGCACATGCATGTGTACGTGTGTGTGTGTGTGTGTGTGTGTGTGTGTGTGTTGGCGGGGAAAGATCAGCTGCAAGACCAGTGGAAAGATGCAGTCTGCAAACCTGATCTTCTAAATAAATAAATAAATGAAAGATTGGTGGCTCGAAACTGATAAACAAAAATCCTGTGGGTGAGAAGTTTCCAACACGTGGTTTCCAACAGACGGGTGCAGTGACTTGTATCTATGCTTCTAAATAAGATTACAGCCTTTTCTCAACCGTGTGTCATGTTGCTCCGATTCAGTCGTCTGGACTAGAATCTGAGACCATTGTGGTTATTTTTCGTCGGCGGTTTTACGATTCTTATCTTTTTGAGTGACATGAGCCCCCAGGTGTTTACGGAATACGCATCACAGCTGGACGGAAGAGGCAGGTCTGCGAGCGGGTCGAGGGGTCGTGGTTAGTTCAGCACGTCTGTGGCGACAGCAGGACCGAGAGGGCTGAGCTCTGTGGCAGTATTTTAGACAAGAGGGTTTAGAACTAGGAGGTTGAAAAAAAGACTTCAGAAGAGAACTTGAGTGGCTTTTTTTATGGGGACAGGGATGGAACCACGTTTAACTTTTGTTAAAATCGCAGAGGTTTTTCGATTTCTCCTACAAACAGCTGTTGCTTGGGGGTAAGTTTGTCCGAGAATATGGAAATTTTCTCCGAAGACCGACGAAGGAGACGCCAAATCAGTGATCGTGCCGAGAACGGAGTCCGACCTGGACGTGACGTCGCGACCTTGGCTCCCTGCGAGCAAACACTATCCATTGCATTGTGGGAAACCTTAAAAGGACAATCTCCTCCTGTCTCTTCAAGGAGACTTTAAGGAAGAGCAGTGCTAAACCGGTGGATCGCCCCTTTGGGGAGAAGTGTGGAACTACTTTTAGGAAAGACCACATGAGCCAATTACAGTGACTGAAGTAAAAAATAAAATCAAAACAATAAGTAAATAACTAACTATTAAAGCAGTGAAGTAAGTTGCATTGAAGAATCATTGAAGAAAATCACTACTGTATCATTTAGTATTGAATTGAGGTCAACACCTCCAACACCGCGAGCTGTAAACCCGCCTCACCTGCTGCCAACAACACGCTCACTCACTCTGTAGACGTGTGACATATCCGCACTTCAAACGCCAGCCACACACCTGATAAACATGACACACAGGAGGTCTTATTTTGCTGTGGTGTGTGTGTGTGTGACAGACAGTTTCTGTGGAGCTTCCGTCTGCCTGGTGAAGCCCAGAAGATCGACCGTATGATGGAGGCCTTCGCCATACGCTACTGCGACTGCAACGCTCACGTCTTCCAGTCGACCGGTGAGCTTCAGCAAATAGCACACACACGCAACCATTTCCTCCCCCGACCTGTGAGTGCGAGTGTGAGTGGGTGTTAGAATATGTGTGCAACTGACCACGTCGACTTCCTCTGAGATTGTCCCCCTGAGAAAATCATTTTTGTTTCCTTTTGTAGGCCGACACGTTCCAGAAAGACAAAATCCCCCCCAAAAAACTAAAAACCAACTTCCTTGAATTCCTCTTTTTCTTTTCCTTTCGAGATTTATTCTCTTCCTCACTGACTGTTTACGTGAAGCAATTCATGGTGTTATATATTCAACTTCCTCTTATTCCACTCACCAGACACGTGCTACATCCTGTCTTTTGCCATCATCATGCTGAACACCAGCCTCCACAACCCCAACGTGAAGGACAAGACCACCCTGGAGCACTTCATCTCCATGAACAGGGGCATCAACCACGGCGAGGACCTGCCCAACGACCTGCTCTCGGTGAGAACCTCCGGCCAATCCGGGCGTCCCAACCTTGACACCAGGAAGCAGCAACCCAATTGTTAACGCAGCTGAAATTTCAGCTTCCAGAAGTAAATTGTTCATCTAGATTCACCCTCTGGCGTTTGATTAATAGCCTGCTAATAGTGTAGCTGTAAAAAAATATGAAACTAAATACAAATTATGTCAATTTTCTTGTAGTTTTTTTTTTTAATACAAAATCCAAAGAAATGCAAACAAACTCAAGAAAAACAACGTCTACATAAGAATGTTTTCGTAGAAATAAAGAGACATATGCCCAAACTAAGTTTGAGTAACAGTCAAACAGACGTCGCAGCTCGTCTTCACACTGATGTCATATTTCTGCGATAGGATGAGGATGTTGATAGAGGATAAAGTTGGCATCGTAACATATTTCATAGTCATCGACAAATGGACAGAGCGACACCAACTCGACTTATCAGTGTCTCCTCCGATAGTTTCTTACGAAAATCTTTAGAAGTCGGTCACAAATATATAAGTTCTCATTTTAAACAGGCTAAATAGTTTTCTTTAAAAGCAGCGGAGCACGACGTGTAGTTGTATAGTTAAACACAGCAGATGAGCAGTGCAACGCTGATGGGTTTTAATGGTTTTTTAGGACAGTAGAGCTCTATGGCAGGGGACTTAATTAGAGAGAATGGATTCTAAAAAGCCCAGTGTTGAAAGATTTTATTGGTGATTCAGGTGAGTTTTAAATCACCAAAGAAAAGTTTCCTCTTTTTTTTGTAACTGAATTATTCAAGTGCAGATCTTACTGACCTCATCATTTACATCACTATTATTCAAGGTAATAAAGTGAGTCGCCCTGTTTGATTTAGTGACTCAGAAGGTGCCGGCTTCGCTTCTAATTGTTAACATTTTCCAAGCGCGTGTGGTTCAGCTTTCATACAGTAATTATATCGTAGATGTCAGTGTGGGACTTCGGATGCTGGAAGTACATTTAGTTCAGTTTTATTAACCAAAAAAAAAAAAAAAAAAGTGAAATTAATCAAAAAATAAAATAAATGAGAAATTAGGTTGAATAAGATGCACTATACTGGGCAGAGCCACACTTTACTTTCCCTGCTTTAAAGGTTAACAACGCTGCTTCACAATCACCACTTCATCTACAACAGAGACACACACACACACACACACACACACACATACTCTGGGGCCTCAGTTTGAGTGAATGATATAATATGTTATTGATGCCAGTAGCAATTTGAATCCCTGTTGTTTGGAGTTTTTGCATCTTGCCATTTTAGGCATTTCATTTTACTCCCAATATTTGGCAGATGCTCCGAGACGTTGACTGGGGTCGAAACTCCTACGCCGTCGTGTTTCCTTTACCTGTCCGATTTTCTTTCCGCTCAGAAACTGTACGAGAGCATTCGGAGCGAACCTTTCAAAATCCCGGAAGACGACGGGAACGACCTGACTCACACCTTCTTCAACCCTGCCAGAGAGGGCTGGCTCCTCAAACTGGGTAAAACCCCTTTCAAAGAAATAAAACCAAAACATTTTTCAGCCTGTTAAAGAGATGTAAACCCCTATTGCCAACCCATTAAGCCCCACGTTCACTAACTGAACCTGATGGAACCAAGACTAGAGGTTTTTTCTATGTATTTCTGTACTGCTATGCTGCGTTACATGTACCTAAGCCTCTTAGACTTTAAAAACAGGAACAAACAGGGGAAGCACTGAGAAAAATGACAAAATATTGGAGTATACCCATACTTGTGAACCGCACGCCGCCTGCGGTAGGTAAACGCAGAAGTTTAACTTCAAAACATCCCTCTAAAAGCTGCGTCTTGGTTAGTTTACTGTGAAGTGATGCAACTTTTGATTACTTGTCTGTTTCCAGTGACGAATGGCTGCGCTTGGGAAGATCTACATTTTCTCATATTGCTCTATCTGAATTCCAGGAGGCCGAGTGAAGACGTGGAAGAGGCGGTGGTTTATCTTGACCGACAACTGCCTCTACTACTTTGAGTTCACCACCGTAAGCAAAAGACGATACAGTTGGTCATTGGTTCGAAGGCTTAAAGTCACTTCTCTTTACCGAAAACGTGTTTTGCTTTCTTTTCGTATTTGTGGCAACTTTCCAATCCTTCAGCAAGAGGCTGTAGTTGTGAAACGTACCCAGACCTCGACCATAGTGGTCATCTAGGTAATTTTTTATGGGGATTTTTTTTTTTTAACCAAAATGGAAATTATTCCTGTTTTTTTCTATAAGCTGTATAACAAATCGACTAGAGTTTATTTCTTTTGTGTCCGCCTTGAATAGCAAAGTGCCTTTTTTTTTAATTACCAGTAAAGGTGTCACAGATTATGTTTCAGATCATGGTTCTCAGTCAAGTCAAAATTTTAGTCATATAGCCTGATATCAATAACCACAAATTTGCCTCAAGGGGCTCAACTATCTGTACAGCCCGATGTCGCCCTCTGTCCCCACTGCTTCCTTTCTTTCCTCGATGCCGATGATATTTTTGCTCTCGGCTCTTCTTTCTCCTCCTCCGAATGCCGTCGCTCTCTGACCCTGTCCATCTCTTTTCGTCCGTCTTGCAGGATAAAGAGCCCAGAGGCATCATCCCGCTGGAGAACCTCTGTGTGAGAGAGGTGCCGTATCCTCGCAAGCCGGTGAGTTCCTGCCAGCAGTGTCTTCACCCACACCCCATTTGAAGAGCTAAATTTCAATTCAATTCAGTTCAAATTCGATTAGATTGGACGTGGAGTTTTTATTCTGTGAGTGTAGTGCTCACCCGATAGATCAATAGAGAGACGTATGAACTGACCGTCACGTGACCCTGGTGTCGTCTAGTACTGTCTGGAGCTGTACAACCCCAACAGCCAAGGGCGGAGGATCAAGGCGTGTAAGACGGAGACCGACGGCAGGGTGGTCGAGGGGAAGCATCAGTCCTACACCATCTGTGCCGCCACCGCCGAGGAGAGGGACTCCTGGATCGAGGCCATCCGGTCAGACCACACTCACACTCACACACACACACAAGAATATGTACACGTACATGACTGTGCAAACGCCAACGTAGATATCGATATGAACCCGACTGGACACCTCTGAAAGCGCCCGTGAAAATCACCCCAAACGTCCACATGTAAACGACTGAGCAGGTTCATTCCCCGAGCACTTTCTTTTTTTTTTTTTTTAACACCTAACCTTTAAGCTCCGCCCTCCACCAGGGGAGGAAGAAGAGCACTGTTGTACTAATCTGTGCGGTCTGTGAAGGCACAACCAAGGTAAACATCTGTGTGCACACAACATCACAGCTGGGTGAAGTCAGGTGTGGTCCTCGGTGCCCCAAACCACATCCACAGGTTGTACTGTGGTGTAAAAGAGCAGCGCAACACACGATACGAGAAGAGCATGTGGACGCTGCTAGATGGCAATGCGAGCAGGGTTATTATGGGGGCTTTTCCTTTTGAGGAAAAATCTGGGTTTTAACAAAACACAGCTGTTATGTTTTGTTTTGGGTTTTTTTTTAAATTAGAACCATAGCGTGAGTCTTCATGCTTTGAACATTACATTTAGTGGCTAAAAATCTGTAAAGGCAACAACTTTGTTGGAGAAAAGCGAGTCAGACAAACAGCAGCAAATGTTCAAACAATTAAAGCGGATGTTCATAGACCCAGGGTTTTATTTCTTTATGTGAACAATGTTGTTTAGAAACATTAGCGTTTAATTGGAGTTGTGTTTGTGTCAAGCTGATGAATTTAAGTCCAGTGTTTAACTGTGGTCTGATCTCCATCAACGTCCGAGGGAAAATATCTGGCTTTTTAGTATCTGGCTCCTCAGAGGCTCCACTGTGTTCAGGAGCTCGTTGTTAATTTCATCCCGTTTGGTGCTAGATAGGCAACGTAAAATGGGCTGTACATAGCTTTCTCTGAAAACGGCTGCCAGAGACACCAAAACAGCAAAGTTGCCATTGGAAAAATCTAAAACAATGAGTCAAAAGAAGTTAAAAATCCTCTGAGGAGCTGAAGGGGAGCTGCGGAGTTAGGCTGCACCTTTCAGAAATGTATTGAATTCATTATGATATTAAAGTGACGACTAGCAAAGGATTCTCACTTAAAAATTGTTGTATTTCAATCTCAGGACATTTAGTCCTCATAGACACTGAATCAAAATACGCACTGACATAGTGCGTTCCCGATCCTCTAACCCTGATCTAATTCTAACCTTGACATCAAAACCACGTGTCTAGCTTCAGACAATCCTTTCGGCATCGTGGGGACCCCAGTGTAACAAAATGTCCTCCCAATGCAGCAACGCCCTCATAGAGGGCAGTAAAAGCCCACACATGCACGCACACACTCCGATACTGCTGCTTTGGCGTCCTCATAATCACAGCGTTCTTTACTTCAAACAGGGCAAGTATTACCAAAGACCCCTTCTACGACTTGGTCTCACGCCGTAAGAAGAAGGTGATAAACCAGGCGCCTCAGGACTGAGCCGCCCAGTGCGCCCCCCCCCCAGCTCCACCGAACCCACCCTCCAACCCACCCATCCCCATGAACACTCATGGTACTGCACCGCAGTGGGCTTCTGCCTCCCCCCAAACCCCCTTTCAGATGTATTAAACACTGCAACAGAACGGAGTCAGGCTGCTGCTGACGGTGGTCTTTTATGCTGAAGAGGGGGACTTCTCTTTCCACTTCTCTTTTTACAGACAGTGTCAAAGATGAAAAATGTCACTCTATCTGCAGAGGACTTGTTGACAAGATGGTGTTAGTGGAAAAGACTCCGACTTTTTCCCGGTACATATTATGGATTTTGTAATCTTATTTTAACATAATTTTTTTAAGAAGCGGCTGTGTGTTTACATCGCTTTTTTTTCCCTCCCCAACATCTCCTACCATGACAAGATGTTTGTTTGACATGTGTTTGATGTTTGTCTGCACCACAAGATTTATTTTCTAGGATCAGGAAGGCAAGTCAAGCATGTGATGGCTCAGCAGTTCCGTGAATGCTGTTAAAAAAAAAAAAACGGAAAAAAAAAAGAACCAAGGCAAGAGGCAACCTCTTCCTCGGCTTCCTAACGGTTCTCACGAGAACCAGAAAGGGGCACGTGCCTGCGGAGCTGTCCAGCTGTTCGTGTTCAGTTTCATCATGAATGTACTGGTAGGTCGGCTGTCACATGAAGATGCTTGCGCAGGAAGGGCTTCAGCTTGTACAGAAATGATTTCCGTGGAGTTTTTTCAAGCATTGACTCTTTTTTTCCCCGGGTGATTTGAATTTTGGAATAATTTATAATGACCGTGAAAGGCATAAATACGCATAAAAAAAAAAATAATAATAAAATATATATATATATATATATATATATAATTTTACAGAAGTGCATTTGGTGCAATAGGCGTCGTGTCATGATCGTGATCTGTTTTAAATGCAACGTGTACATTGGAATATCTTTCAGCTGTACCTTACACTTTAAGTCACTGTATGTATGCCATACCTTATAGTGTGTGTCATTGATAGTACTGTATGTATTATGTTCTTATGAAATAATTATTTAATAAAAGAGGCATTCAGGTGCCTGTTGACAAGCGACAGCTGTGTTTCCAGTTGAACGCACTTTAAAGCCACGCGACCAAACCTCACTTCCTCATATTCAACTGTTTTCTTTGTGTATGCCAATATGCTCAGTTCACGTCCTTTCCCGTGCTTCCTGAAGGGGCGACACACCTACAGTTCAACACCTTTTTGGTGTTAACGCAGTGTCACATGTACAAGTTTAAAAACCAAATCTGATTTGAACTCTTGCCGAACTCAGACAGGTCATGCACAGCTTCCTCTGACCTACTGCATCCTAAAAAAATACTGCGAAATGCAAGAGCTTTAAATGATGACTTCCCATTCCCAGTGTGGTTAAGGTCCCAGCTGCTGCAGGTTAGAGCGATTCAGTGCTAATGAGGGAATTACAACTGCAGTTGTGTGTGACCCACACCTGAATTTTAGTTAAATGCATTTTCATCTGCAAATGACCAAATTCAGCCTTTTTGCAGCTTCTTGCAAACAAAGCATCACTTTGAATTGCTGCTTACCATAGATACCATAAATCTGTACCCTCTAGGACATTCATTTCACTTTGAGGACATTCTGAGTGTTCAGGGTCACTTAATCTCAAAGCAAGATAACTTCTCTCTGACACGATCTAACCCCTTATCCCATTATCCCATTATCCATGTGTTAAAGGATCAGGAAGTGGTTGAATCGACACATATCGCAGTGTTTTTAGTATTAACTTAAACATGCAAGTACGGCAGGGAAACCATGTTTTCAAGACTTGTGCATGTCAGTAAACAATAAATTAGTGCGATAACGCCTCTTCCTGCTGCGGCTCTGACTTCCTGTTTCAGTCTTGCACCACATCTAACTTTGGTGTGAGCTGTGAGCAAAGACCTAAAAAAAATAAAAAAAGAGAGAAGATGAGGCAGGGAAAGGGAGTTGCCTAGTGGTCAGGTTGTGCAGTGCGATCTTCAGCTTCTTATCTTAAATGTCAGGGTGATATTGTGTGCCACCAACAGGTAGAGCTGCGGTCAGAGTAATGCCTCGTCTTTCAGCAGATGTTCTTTCTGAATTCTCATAAACCATTTATTGCCTCCCATTTGATCTGATGTTCACAGTTTTTTCAAAACATTTTAAAAATGTTTTTGAATCCTGGTGTTTTAACTCATCAATTCTCCTGTACCATTGTGAAACCAAAGACATAGTTTCACATTGTTAAGCCAAAAATCTTGGTAGTTCTTAGTCTAACTAATCACTGATCAATCTAAATATCAAAAAGAAAGAAAAACTCTTCTGGGCGACTTTAAGATGTTCCTTATCTGAAACCATTTAATTAGCACAATGAACAAAAGATCCCACAATGTATTAGCGCAGCAAGAAAACATTAACATAAATTCTCTGTAACATTAAATTGCAGATGATAGAAAAAGAATAAAAGGTTTGCAGTACAGTGCTGCACACACTTAACGGTCCATAGTACCACCAAACAAGAGGGGTAAAACAAGGCGATATTGACTCTTTACTTTTTCTTTCATAATTTCTCTATGGATGAAGCTGTCAACCTCTGATGATTCCTTGTTTTTTTAGGAGGGAGAAGCAAAAGTAACACTTAACCAAGGTCTGATATGTCCTGATAACGACCACAGCGGTTCTCGCCCACCTTTGGATCGTGCAGGGGAGTCTGTTCTTCAGAGTACAGGCGTGGGTCAGGGTCACAGGGAAAATTCAGCCTGCCTGACATTAGGACGTTTGAAGGGCTGGGTTCAATTTGTAGCCTCCAACCGTTGCTTTCTTTATATCCCCTGAAGAGTTGAAGAAGACTTGTGCAAACTTACTTCATATTTTGTGTACTAAAATGTAAACCTGTGCACTCAGTGTCCAGCAGGGAAGCAGGTAACCCTGCAACCCCTGAATCTCCTTTCTGCACACCCACCAGAGCAACAGATAGCCCACAATACTTTGAATATGAATTATCAATTTGGCAATGAACATTAAAGCACCAATATGTCAGTACCTGATGCATTGTACATTCATTTGGTCCTCCTGTAAAGCACTGGTTAAAATACAATATTGCACAATCAAAGACGGCATTAGTGTTAAGGAAGTCATTTTGTAATCGTTAGTTAATCAGTAATTTTAAGATCGTGTGACCGCATTCTGTGGCTGGAATATGGCAGGTTCCCCTCAGGACACTTTGCATTCTCCTTTTGTCCGTCGACGACTCTTAATACCTGTACGGAAAAAAACAAACAAACAAAAAAAACACAAAAACCAGAAGAACAAATTAAAATGAGCTTGGTGAGGTGGAATAGACATTATCTGGAATCCGTCCATCAAGATTTGTAGAGAATAATGTCTGTAAACATGTTTGCAGTATATTATAAAATATTTGAGGAATAAACCAGTATTATTTAAAAGTAACTTTTGTTTATTACTCCGTAAGAGTTAGACTAGATCATCGGTTTCCAACAATTTTGGCACGTAACCCCTTAAAATGAGGAAAGGCTAATCGTGACCCCTTGTCACCAGTTGCATGGGGTTTATAAGTTATGACATGAGAGCCAAGGAATGACTCTTTTTTTCTGGATTAGAGAATTTTTTTTCTGCTTTTCTATTTGTTAAATTGTCTCATCACTCCTCTGATCTACCTCCCACCCTCTGGGACAATCTGGCCCACAGGCTGGGAACCACTGGATTAAATCCTTTGTGACTCTTTAGACACATCCGCTTTATTCCTGACTTACTCTGATTGTCCTGTGCAGTGTTGACTGTTTGCTCAGAGTCTGTCCTCCGGCCCAGTTTGGACGGCTTCTCTCCTTTCCATTTGGATGGAGATATCACCATCACCTGAACGTTGTCCTCCCTCTCGTCGGCCTGATGGGTTTCTGTGGGTAAAGGGCACATACTGTTTGCCAGGCTGTTAACCGAGAGATTCTTGGATGGTTTTCTCCTGAATAATTTCTGCTTCCATGTGAGCTGCCCCTTCTTGTCCTGCGTGACTCCATTGGGCTTCTTGAAGCTTTCACTGGAGACATCGGAGGGCAACGCACTTGGCTGGCCCATCTTCTCACTACTAGCCACTCTCGGCCTCCCCAGGTCCATCTCCTCAAGAACCTCAGGCAGAAACGACCCACTCTTTGGTCCTGGCTCCTGCAGAGAGCCAGTTGGACGTGGGGTGTCCCCAAACACCAACGAGTACTTGGGGTTGTAGTATTTATGCGCAGGCACCTGGAGGTCGGCCTTTCGTGAATCCCCTAAGCTAACCTGGAAGCGGGATGTGGTGGCCGGTAGCGGAGGGCGTTTGGGCCCGGCTTTGGATCGTACTGTGGCGGTCACGTTGGCAGCAGGTGGGCTGATGTGGAACTCCTTGTAGAGGTCCATCTTTTCAGAGATGGCGTACAGTTCGCGGAAGTCCCGGTCAAAGAAGTCGACCACCTGCCCCGTCATCACGGTGATCATGTTTCGGTCCATACGAGATGTGCACCAGGAGAAACTGGGACAGAGACACAAGTTATTGACTTCATTACATCAAGTGGGTCCTCATTGGTCTAACAGGCAAACAACAAACATCAGAGACAATATATAAAACAAAATACCTGAAGAATTACAAGCGCAACAAGAAATATTAAGAATCAAAGACCAAGTCATGCTGTTGATAAGTTGGATCCCGTATTTTTTTTTAGCTTTGACAACTGTTTTTGTTATAAATAGTAAAAGGAATATCTATTGTTCTTATTTTAGCCATGGTTGCGGGATGGCTCAACAGGTGGTAATGTCAGCTGGTGGATCAGGGGTTGCCACCATTTTGGTTCACAATGAAATATCTCAACTACTGGAGGCATTACCACGCCATTTTCTTACAAGAGCCCAAAGCATGAATTGGGCTCTTGACTGTTCTTCTAACACCACCGTGAAGTTGACATTGACTGGTTTTGATTAAAATTTCTCAACAGCTTTTGGATGGACTGCCATCTGGTGGAGACATTCACGTTCCTCAGGACAAAATATAATCACTTTGATGATCCCTAACTTTTCATCTAGCATCATCATCAGATCAATTTTCTTTTTGTTTGTCCAGTACTTTGGTTTATGACCAAACCCCTGAATTAATGAAACCCCTAATTTAATCAATTTCTGTCAGCCAAGGTTATATTTTGTGTTTAGTGATTATTGGCGACTGTTAGCATGCTAACAAAAACTAAAACATTTTAAAAATCGAGACATAATTCCACCAAACATAATTTTTTGACTTTGAAGTATTTTTCAGATTCAGCTTGTCTCAACAAAGGAACCATGTGTAGAATGTTTTGTAATTCATGAATTTCATGTCATTTAAAACAAACCAACAAAACATTTGACATTTCTAGTGAAAATTGTTGCTTTTAGTGAGTTGCCTTTAATACTGGGAACAATCAACTTTCAGTTCTCTACACAAAGATGTAATTAAAATTCTTAAATAACTGTTTATTTAATGCAGAAATAACTAAATGCAACACATACGATACCAACACACATTCTCTCTCCAGGTAATGAAAACATGTTCTGTATAAAACAACAGTAAAGCTCATGCACACAGAAACATTCACTCACATTTAGAGCTTACCTGTAGGAGCCAAACATGACTTTGTCTCCATCCACCAGCATGTACTTGTTACACAGGGACCCTGGCAGTCTGCCGAAGGACAAACTGAATCCGATTCCCTGCAGCGTTCTGGCTCTGATGTTCTGCAGACGCAGACAATCCCCGCCGGGCCACATACAGGAGCAGAGCCATCAATTTCAAAAGAGGGGAGATGGCACCAAGGTTTAACAGAGCAGATGCTACAGTTTGACTTTAAACCTTAGAACTTCAAGGAAGGTGGAGAAGGTAGAATAATGCAACAAGAGCTTTCAAATCTATATAAACAAGCTTAAGGAAAATGAACGATCTAACAGGAGACGTGTATGTATCAAAAATGGAAAATTACTACAATGCTAAATGGAAGAATCTAAATGAAGTTGGAGATTTCCGGTCTGTGATTAAGATGACTTTGTCGTCACCTTCAGGAATTAAGATATGCTGACACAGCTGTTTGATGATGGCACTGCTGCCGTCATCGGTTTTTCCCCTGCCCATCGCGCGCACTAAAACTTCAAAACCCTTTCCGTTTTACACCTTGTGCACTGCACTGTGTGGATGAAATGATGTCAGAATCATATCTAATATTTGAATTGGGGCCTTTTATGTAGCAGAATTGGCCACTAGCCTAAAGTTTGTTTCGGCCAAAGCACAAGTTTACTTTCTGACTTTTTTGACAAAGATTTAATAACAGTTATAGAAATTGTGGGCGATATGCTAAGATTCATGTACTATTTCTGAAACACTGCTCTGAAGGTAATTTATACCCCTGTAACAATAAATCAAATCTGTCAGAAACCCTCCAGGATTTGATTTTGTGCTGGTAGTTGTATGTTTGTAAAATGCACCCAGGGTCATTCTCTCGCCTCGTGTTTGTGCTACATTCACTTCCTTTGTAATAATGTCTTCTTACCCGAAGGTGCTGCGAGCCAATCTGCAGCCTGGAGCACATATCCAGGAAGTGCGGCACACCTTGGGCATCTAGCAGGATATAAACGGGCACGAAGCGTCGCCCGGCTGCATCCATCAGGTCCTGCAGGATCTGGAGGTCCGTCAGCATGTCCATCACTATCGCTATCACCTGCAGGGGAGTCAGGTTAGCGAGGTGATGTAATTTAGTGCAAGGTAAATGAGAAGACTCCTAACAAAGAGTGATGGGGTCTCCATCTGTTTGCTGTGCTATCTGAATGGCAGAACTCATGAGAGCAAATAGCATGTACACGCAGCAGCAACGCCATCGCTTTCACAAGACCATAACCCGACATGTTACAGTTATAGTTACAGTCAAATACCAAGTTAAACTCTCGCACAAATACAAAAACAGGACTGTAAACCAGACGTAGCTGAGTGTAAAAGCAAACAAAAAAAGACATGTCACTGGATTTCATTTGGCTGCATGATTTAAAAAACACAGACGATTCTTCGGTAAAGCAAAACTGACGTTGACATCTCAACATGACTCATGACTCAGGACTTAACAACTGGCAACTAACGGACTCGTAATGCTTCATGCTCTGTAGTCCTATTGTAGATGACCCCCAACACACACACACACACACACACACACACACACACACACACACACACACACACACACACACACGCACACAAAACTTCCTTATAAATTTTACAAAGGCTGGATTTGTATTTCAAAAATGCAGGTTATCAAATTTTCCCCTTGTTTGGGTCAGTTTTTAAATCATGTCACAGCTCAGACTCAGGCTTTTTACTCTCATTTGTGTTACATTTCTATAGCCAAGAAAAAAAAGTCAATAAAATGCATCGGGGCAGTTCCACCCCGACAGCTCCCAAAGGAACCAGCGGGTGAAGCTAATCTGTCCGACGAAGCACTCGGCCACCCAGTGATGCCCCTCATCCTGTTGGCGCCATCGGTGCCACATGAAAGAGCCCGAGCTGCTGGTGTCACACGAGTGTAGAAAAAACAGCGCAGGTGTTCCTTGGCATTCCTTGGCAAACAACTAAATGTTGAAAAGGACCAGAAACCAATGGGTACAAGTTACAGCCTCCCCCTGTTCTGCATATGTTTTATAAAGTTTTTGGTCTAGTCTGTCAACTATACACCATAAAGTCAGAATGTCAGGATTATGGTCAACTACAAAACATTTTAAAAAGTCTAGAGGCCCTTTGATGGCACCAAAAGCCTAAAATGTTCATTACACCAAAAAACAAAGTGGATTGAAGAACATTCTGATCCGATCATTTTGTTAATGTAAACCTTCCCAGTGCAGTAATAAAGCCGGTTTTAAAGCACATGATACCAACCAATACACAGCCAAACCTGAAAGACGTGAGGTGATTAGAACAAAACCGGCCACTTGGTTTAACCGGCTCGGTGTCTGCAACTGATGCGGCGTCTGCGACGTAAAGGTCGACATGTCATTCAGGTTCTTTTGCCTCCTCTCGCCAGGTTGGACAAGTTCAATGGGTTCCACAATGTCAGCCAGTATAGAGGGAACACGGAGCAAAGGAGGAAGAATATTTGATTTCATTTCAGCTCAGTGACCCTGTGACCATCTGACTCGCAGTCCCTGAGTCAGAAAATCATGTTTAGTCTGATCCTGGCATAACAGCGAGTGGGTACTAGTGAAAAAGTAGGTCGTTACGAGAAAAAAAGGGGTTTTGAATTCAATTTTGGCCTGAGATTGGTACTAAAGGATAAAAAAAACTGCCTATTATCCATTTTAATATCCAGTATTTTATACACAAATTGTGGATATTCTGGCGCTACACAAAAACCGTGAGTCAGTTCAGTCCCTAGGAGGGGAAAAGTGAAAAAGCAGCACTCGCCCTGCCCTCATTGACACCACCGCGGTGCGCTTGAGCAAGGCGCTTCAACCCCCCAGCTTGTCCAGCAGATCAGACTGTGGTTGTACGGGGCAGCTGTTCGTAACTACGAGAGTGTGATCAGGGCGTTCCTGTAAAAGAATGGTTGTCTCTACTACCCTGAGTAAAATTAAGGTTAAAAAGCAAAAGGAATCCTCTACGAATGGAAAATGTCTAAATGTGAATTCATGTGAGTTTGGTCTGTTGTCATCAAAATATGTCGACTGTGACCAAAGGTTTGATTATTAAGCCTTTCAGCTCATAAGTTAAAGTCTGTGGACCATCAGCGCTACTAAGCGGGTACATTTAAGGGTCATAGCCAGGACAGAAATTACATATTAGGTCCATAAAATTAGGGAAAGAGACTTGCAGGGTAACAAAAAATAAAGAGCTCTGTCCTTTCAAACATGCGGACACGTGTTCGGTCCAAGCGGAGGACAAAGGCCTAGGGAAAACGTGCATTATTCGACTCCTCCACTGTTCAAAGTCCTGGAAAAGAAGTCCCTCTTTATTTTTGCAACAAATGATCCTCTGTCAGGCAGGAGAAAAGAAAAAAGAAAAAAGAGGGGGTCTGTTGTTTCCACCCAGTGCCTCAGCGAGGAAAAATGCTGATCAGACCTACAAGGCTAACGGCAGAGATACAAGCGGAGACATGCGGAAGGAGGACTCCGCTTGGCGAGTCCTGAAGACGGGATCCGGATCGAGCCAAACGGGAAGAAGAAGAGAAAAAAACCCGACAGCCACCAATGAGGGGGCAGCAACTATCTGCAAAGATGCAAAGATGAATATGTCATTCCTGGAGAACTGGTTGTTCAGCATGTGTGACCTCAAGCGTGTGTGTGTGAGTGTGTGTTAGTGTGTGTTCTTTATCAGAATAGCCCGCTGCCTAAATAGCAACATACATACTTTGTTGCGTCCTGCACATGCACGTCAAGATTAACCACCTCCTGTGTAATTATGCAACCTCATTTTTAATCGGACCAATTTGGCAATAGCCCAAAAAGGAAGATTAAAAAAAAAAATAGAATAAATAGGTATATCTTTGAGTTAAGTGTATAGAGACCTGGGTTGTTTTACCCGGAAAATCATTAAATGAAGAGGTTAACTAGTAAAGAGAACTCTCAGCTCACATACAGCATACTTCCTTAATCAATAAAAGCAAAAAAGTGGGGAACAGGGCGATTAAATAAGGGCCAGTCATCATGACTCACCACCTGCAACATTTTAAGATGTGGTGCGAATTAGTTTGAAACCAGGAGGAAGGGAAAGACGGGAGAGCAAGAACTCGGGCAAGCCAAAGGAGAGCAATTAAAAAAAACAAGATAAAAGAAAGAAAGCAGGGAGGGAAGGGGAGGATGGAGGGAGAAATAAAGAAAGGGAATTTCTAAAGACAATTTAGGGGGAATGCTAAAAAAGGAGTTGCGTAATAAATTTAATTAAAGTTAAACCAAGGATGAGCACAAGCTCGTCTCGTCCTCCCTGACCCAGATTTTCCAGGAGGCCTGACGAGGCAGGGGGGCGGTGTGGGGGACGGTGTGGGGGGGGGGGGGGGGGCAAGCAGAGCCTGTCACTGCGACCGGGCGGAACAGATGGCTCAGCTGAGTCATCTGGCAGTCTGTGGGTAAACATTACGACAGGCAACTTAAATACACCAGCTCTCGCACACGCACACGCACACGCACACACACACACACACACACACACACACACACACACACGCAGTGTGTTTCAAGTGTGTGAGGATGTATTAATCACCCAAACACTCGCCGAGCCTGGACCTTAAAGGGCAGATTGGCTTTGTTGATGAACAAGCAAACTAAGAGCCAAGGAAACCGTTTGTGTTGGTAACTGATAGTAACTGAGGCCCTGTGAAATAAAGTCAAAAAAGAGGTGGATCATTTTTCAAGATATATGATATATGGCCAAAAGAATGCGGACACCGGTGTCTATAAACTTTCGTATACCTTTGTACCGGGCTGTTCTTCAAGGGTTGGGCCCTCAGTTTCAGTTTGAGGAAAATCTCAATGCTACTGCATACAGCGATATGTTAGACAACAGTGAGCCCGTCTCCAGCTTATTTCGCTGAGTAATCTATTCAAATTGTCAGGATGTTTTGAAAGAGGCCCATCACGATTTCCCAGAGGCCGAGGAAATGTAATTATATTCCCTTACTTGTCCAGCAAACGCTTCAAAGATGTTCGGTTTATAGTCGTAGGAACAATTTGGGTTATTTTAACGAAATATGCCAAAATTAATTGTTTCCATCTTCTCAAATCTGAATATTTGCTGGTTTTCTTGGTAAACTCAATATATTTGAGTTCTGGAACATTGGTCGGAAAAAACAGGACAATTTTACGTGGTTTAATTTTTTAAAATGACATTTGTCTCAATTTCCTGACATTTCATTGACCAAATGGTTATTTAATAAGATCATCTACTGATTAAACAATAGTTGTATTTGTTAGTCGCAGCTCTATTTAATGCCGGTAGTTTTTGAATAATATGTTCAACAGTCGCACATGGGTGTAATTTTCTTTTTGTCCACAACCTTTTGTACACATAGTGTAGCACTGACTGACACTAACTGACCTCCCACGTCGACCTGAGCCCAAATACCATAAGATCCTTTTAAACTTGGGAGGTTTGCAGTCCAGACCTTTTTAAATCACAAACACCATGAAAACAACCATACGCTTTTTTGTCTTTTCCGTCACACTGGTTCACCGATGTCTCCCCTGGGCTCCATGTATGTCACTTTCTTATTCCCCAACCAGAACACCTTTGTTAATTAGGCTTTGATAGAGATTTATTTATTTTATAATATTTGGTACAAGCCTGTATTATGACAGATTTTTTTTTTTTTTTGTATTTTCCCCAATTGTCATATCATGATAATGAATATTATAGAGGACACCGTGTACTTGGATTTTTTTGGTTTTAAAAAGGAACACAAAAACTAAGTTTTGTAACTCTAAAGAAGGTTCACATCAAACATTTTCAAAAGTGTTATTTCACTATTATTACGATTATTACTGTAAAGGAGGATACTGCCCCCCCACCCCCCGTACTTGCCCTCCTCACCTTGCTGGCCTCCTGGATCAGCCTCCTCACCACCTCCTTGATGTGAGGCCCGTTGTCCTTGGGCGGGTGCGTGTGCACGGCCACCCGGGTCACCCCCTTGAACATCGCGCCGCCGGGCCAGCCGATGTCCAGCGGCGGCACCTCGGTGTCCGACATCTGGGGCCAGTAGGTGGAGCGGTCCCCCGAGTCCGCGCTGCCGGCCTGCGCTCCGCGCTCCGGCCCGCCGCCGTCCTTCCCCGCGTCGTACTCCTTGAAGGTGTTGAACAGCACTTTCACTTCTCTGGCCGAGAGGAAGTCCTTCATGTTGTCCTCTTTGAGCCGCGTCTTGAAGGCACCGTCGCCCTTCCTCAGGAGCTCCTCGACGGCGACGCGCTGCTCCTCGCTGTAGTAGAACTCCGGTTTGGTCTCCGGGACCTTGGCTCCGATGCGGCCGTCCTCCATGCACATGAGCTGGGACTCGGCCATGGCTGCGGCCGCGGTCACCGCTCCCGCGGCTCAGGGAACCCTCGGCTCCGAGCGGAACCTTTTTCGGTAAAAGAAGAGAAACCCGCTCCGCGGTGAGTGGGACGACACCCGGCAGGTGAGGGAACCAACCTGAGGAAAGTTTTCTTACCTGGGCAGGAGGGAGGGAGGCGGGGCACGGCGAGGAAACCCCTGGTGCCTTCATGGCCTAGCGGAAGAAGGAGCACTGGAAATTAGCTGCCAAAATATTAAGTGGCAGCCTTGAGACAATTCAACACCGTCAGCAAATAATGTTGATTTCTTCTGTTGACATTGGATACTAATAATGATATTCTCTCATATATTTTTTTAATATTTCATACGATATAAATAAGAGCACATATTCTCTGTGCCATCAGGAAACCGGTCAGATATTTATTTAATTCAGCTTTAAAAAAACAACAAGAGCGTTTAGGATTGGGGATGAGGCTCATTTTACAGACGGAACCTGAACGCAGCGGTCACTGGCCTGGACAGGCCTGGTTCTGTGCAAACATAGGTTTATAAGGAGTTTCTCTTTTCCTCCTTCTGAGCCAGCCTTTGTTCATGTTGTAAAAAAAAGGGCAGGTACTAAACCGAGCAAAGAGCTAATTCAGGCGGAGGCCGGGCAAGTCGAGCTCTGCCATAATGGAATACGACTGGTTGATGATAGAAAGATATCACAGGTCCCAGGTTTAATCAGGAAAAAAGGCATAAAACTCCTCTGTTTTGTTTCATGAATTGGTTCCCTGTACTTTAAAGGGCAGAGACTGGACTGAATCTTGGAACGTGACTCTACATTATCATTCTACATCATTCTACATTATTATTTAAAGGAATTTCCAAATGTGTTGCATAAATAAATGTTTCTGACACTGCACATTCTGTTATCATGAGTCACAGATACGTAATGACTTTATACACGGTTTTCCCCCTCTCATACCAACCTGAATGCATCATCTGGATGCTTAAATTCCTGTTTTTATTATTTTTTGTGGACACTTTCCAAGGAGGCCGAGCCATCAGGCACAAGTTTAAAAGGGTTCCCAAGTTAATATAATACCGTAACCTAATTTACCTGGGACCTTTGACTGTTGTGTCATGTGCCAAGGAGACGAGTGGAAGTTTATGGAACCACTGATGTACCGAGGTATTTCGATCCATATATTTGGATAGCATGGATATAAATAGTAGATTTTTCCAGATTTAAAAAAAGGATGGTCAACTCCCAAGAATAATGCTCATCATTTTTTTTTTAAATCAAAAATAAAAAAATCTTTTTGTTACATTCATATCTTGTATATTGTAGATCACATTTCATGTCAGTTCTTTGGAATAAAGGATGGTTGTTTTACATTTTAAGTGAAACAGTATAGGACCATGGAATTAGTTCAATTATTTTGTGTTATCATTAACTCGTTGAAAGCAAATGTGACTTTTTCAGACACTGTATTTTGGAACCAAATGCATCATGTTTAGGATCAATGTCTCATAATTAGATTTACTAAAACTGACCTCAATGTGTAAATTTTCTGTGTTAAAATGTTGTATATGTAGTTAAAAGGATAATAAAATTGTGTTTGCCACGATGAGAAACAGAAATCACATCTGCAGTATGTGTGTGTTTGGCCTAAACCAACAAATTAGCCTTCATTTTTATTCAAGACAACTAACAACTAACTTTCGCTAAGCCTTTTGCTGCCAGTTCAGGATTGCGATTCAATGCAAGTTTATGGTTAAGCTGCAAGTGTCAGCACAGAAACTCATCAGATTTTTTAAAAAAAGTTACTGTATTTATTTCTAGGTGTTTTTTCGTGCATGTGTTTCCCCTCAGATGGGCTTGGTGAAGTTGGTGGGGAACAGGCCCGTCTTGCCCCTCAGGTAGCCTCGCCACCAGGCATGGTCGTGGCACTCCAGCACCTTGATGATGTCGCCGGCCTTGAACTCCAGCTCGTCGATCTCTCCGGTGTGGTAACTGTACAGAGCGATGACCCACAGGGTGGTGGAGAATTTGCGCTGGACACGGAGGACGGCAAGACACAGACAGACAAGGGTTATTGAGCCAGATTCACTTTTTCAGCAAAAATAATCTTTCTATTATTAAAAATATCATTATTAGTATCATAAAATCTTTGGATCACATTGTTGACCCTTCTGCAATTATGTACATAGTATCTGACAAATGGACAGTGACACACAACGACAGAAGGTGTGTTCTCACAGTCGTTCAGGCACACTTGTAGGCTCACAAAAGCAAGGACACACACACAGAGACACACGAGCGTATGCCATAATGTTGATCACTGTCGTGGTGCAGGTGTAGGTGGGAGGTGGAACGTCTGAGGGGTGGGGGGAGAAACAGGGGGAGCTGGGAGATATTCTGACCTTCCTGTCCACTGTCGGGACATGGACAGATTTACAGTATATTTTAACTTCATTTCCCTTCTTTGTCTTCATCGTATTCAGAGGATCACGTTCAAAAATACATTTTAATTAAAAAAAAACAAACTATTTTTCTTCTACACAAATCAGCTTAATACTACATAACTTACCATGACTGCTTCCTCACTCCAGGTCATACAGTTGCCATGAGTTGGTAAATTTCTAGTTTGGCTGGAGTTTGCCACTTGCTTCAGGTTTGTATTTGTGGCTCCTGCCTGCTGTCCCGTCTCCTGTATAGCTGAGTTTGTTTGGAGATGGAGTTGTATTTATAGAATTCCACCAGCTGGTTGAGAGAGGCGAACTTCTCCGACCACAGGTAAAAGAGCCCTCCCCTGTCCCGTCGCACCTGTAAGTGCTGTACCTCTGTTGTATGCCTATGAGAGAGTAAAATAAAAAATAAGCTCGGTTTTTCCAAGTTGCTGAATTTTCTGGCATATTTTTAAACACACACTCACACACAAACACACACACACACCGACACACATATACATACATATATATACATATATACATACATATATACATATATAGATACATTTATATATATATATATATATACATATACATATATATATATATTTATATATACATATATATATATATATATATATATATTTCTTTCCATCTCTCCAAAATCTGAGTGTGACACATTTACAAACAATTAGTAGCTTATGTATAACAATCTCTCTGTCTTTTGTTACATAACAAACAGCCTCATTCCCACCACCAGTCAGAGAAAATGAGACAGGACATAAATAATGTTGATTAGAACAGGATGTAAAGAGGAAGTTGTCTTGCTCTCTCACAAAGGCTGCCTCTCTTTCTCCCCCTCTCTCTCCGACTCTCACATTAACTGTTACTTCTCCATGTCCCTTTTTTCTCTGCAGAGACAGTCACACTCCTCCTCTTACAGTTATTTAATTTGAACGTCTCAACAACTGCAAATATCAAATACATCTGAAATTGAATTTGCCCGGTTCAGACTGAGCCGCTATTCATATTTTTGTTGTGTTGCTGATGGTGACACAAATAACTTTTGCACCAAGATCTTTAGCAAAGCTTCACTGTTGCTGCCTTTACCTACATCAGAGGAGTCCGGTTACACTGTTGCTAAAAGCTAATCCACACTTCCAGCCGATCAGAATTGAGAATTCTGTGTGGCTTCACATTCAAGTACCCACTGTGTCACATTCGAGTTTCGATGCCTAGCTTGTGACAAAACATTAAAAATCTGTCTAAAGCTCATCTTGATGTCAACTATCTGCACCTGGGTGTGTAAGTCTGGGAGCTAAAGGTTTATTTAGATGCATCATTTCAGCCAAGATCATGATTTTCAGCGAAAATGAAGCTACAGCCCACAATAAGGGTTTAGTTAAACTGTTGTGAGAATAAAGTCAGACAGAAAGTGTTTTCGCAGAAGGAAGTGGTCAGACAGTTATATATCTATATATCTATATATATATAGATAGATATATATATAGATATATTTATATAAACATATATTTGAAAGTGCAAAAACCAGTGCTAAACTTGGTTCGTTCTCACCAAGTCCGATATGACAGTGACACAGAATTACAACAAGGGAGGGGAAGAGATTTTTACTGAGATTATTGCTGGCAGGAAAAACTGGAGACTACTAGCTTCTACCAGAGGCCTAATGATGTTTTTGAAATGAATGCAAATAACTCTGAATATGCAACTCTTATCTAGCTGGCAATTAATAACCAAGTTTTAGTTCTCGCTAGCCCTCGACACACACACAGAAAAACACGCTGAAAGCACCTGACAGTGATGGAGTATTTGCCCAGGGCTCCTCTCTGCCGCCGCCGGACGAGAAAGGCCCCCACAGGCTGCGGCATCAGCCTTTCCCGGGCGTCGCTGCGACTGGCATCCTGCTGGTACCAGCTGGAGTCGAAGGGCCGGGTGGCGGAAAATGACAGAGGTTTCAGGGCTTTAGAGTTAGGGATGGCAGGTAGACGGAGTAAAATGATACTTTGTGATTTTAAAAATAGTGAGTGTTTGTATTTATATTTACATTTTCCCATTGGCTTTATGTGAAGTTTTTGTTGTTGTTGTTTTTTTTACGTGGGCAGGTGAATGTTGATGAAGTTGTTAGGCACAAAGCCCTCCACTCCGTTGAGCTCTGCTTTGTACCAGTTGCCGGTGGCCTTCAGAATCTGACACAGTGAAACACCATCACATGAGACACACTCGCTTCAAAATTAAGTCATATCGAGGTGAACATACTTAATGGGATCCTTTTCTCATGACACTGATTTGGAGGTGGGACAGAAATTAAATCAGCACATGAAGTACGACCACTGTAGTCGAGGGCAGGCTGATGATTCCCTGTTTGATTTGTGGAGGTGGTTACCCTCCTGGGTAATCAATTGATCTAATTATGAAGATCACAAACTTTTTACAATGGTTTTTAGCGGGGTCTGAAATTACCTCGCCTTGCCTTATGAAACCCCTGTGTTTTTGATGACCAGAAACCAACTGTGCATTGAAGCTTCTCTGAGCTTTTTCACACCAGGAAATAAAAACACTAGGATTAAAATAATTTACACTGAAACCCTTCTCGTTGTTTGTCTTGTTTTAATACACATCATATGTTCTATGAAGCCCATTTAAATTGTGTAATTTTGTCACACTACTGATTAAGGATCATGAAGTATAAACACCAGTTTAAAATAAGAGGAAGACAAAAACTTATTGAGTGAGATCATGAAGACAGTGGTTCAAAGGTGAGAGTCACATCTTGAAAAACAGAGGTCACAAGACCGGTTTGTCTCCAAAACACAGAGAACTCTAAAGGAGATACGCAGGAATGAATACATATTCAATTTCATTCTTCTTGCCTTTTCTGTTTACTTTTAATTATTATATTGCTTCCCAAACACGTTTTCGTAACCAGTTGCTCAAACTGTTAGTGAACGCTGTGGGGAACAAACTGCACACTGATACAAATAATCACTCCCACTGTATTAATGTGTGGACCTCACCAGTCACCTAGGTAACACTGATTTAAATCAAAACGCTGCAGGCACTATACACAACCCACACATTTTAATTTTTTTTATTGTGGGGGCTGTTCCAAACTCTTAATTCACGCAATGGATTGTTGAAAACACAAAGCAGGAACAACGTGTAAGCTTAAGGAGTGTCTGGTGTGTGTGTGTGTGTGTGTGTGTATCTGTGTGTGTGTTACCTT
Source organism: Istiophorus platypterus (assembly GCA_016859345.1). Lineage (NCBI taxonomy): Eukaryota > Metazoa > Chordata > Actinopteri > Istiophoriformes > Istiophoridae > Istiophorus > Istiophorus platypterus. The sequence goes on along the minus strand of CM029114.1, from coordinate 3,983,817 downwards.
CAGTTGCACTCCCTTCCTTAAGCTGAGTTCGTCATGAGCCGTAGCTCTAAAGTCGTACTTGGCTTCAGCCTCCATAGCAAAGGACCTAAAACAAGGAGGGAAAAAGTATGAATGTGTTATATTTGTGGGCCCACAAATGGAAAAACTAACTAAAATTAATCTTGATATGCAGCAAATTAGCTGACAATTTGATGTGGATTATTAAAGGAAAACAACCCAGTTATATTTATCCTAAATTTGGTTGAAAAATTGAAGTTTTTTGTTAAGAGGTCTAAGTTACAAATATAACGAAAGACTGAATATGAGGCAGATCCAAACTTCATGTTAAAATACAGGCATTAAAGTTATGTAGAATAAGCAGTTAGTTAGTGTGTTTGACCCAGGTTAAACTTAGATGTCTAAATGCATTTCAATAGTAACGCTTTTTGCGAAGACATAAAAATCAGCCCATTTAAAGGATTAAGATTTCATCTGTTTTATCCTTAGGAACATATAGTATAGACCAGGTATTTCCAGGCCGAGAGCACGACAGAAAAAGTGCCTTAAACTGCCCTCACCCCTTCATTTTTTCTTTTACACACATGAAAATAATGGATTTGACCTAAGAGATCAATAAGCTATCACAACCTTCACCTGGCCTCCAGTCCAGGTGAAGATCCAGTACGTTGGTAGGTTCTGTACCCTTCAGTGCAGTCAGGAGGAAAGTCCGTATTGACAGCTCAGAGAACAGCAGGCTGAAAGTTGTAACACAGAATGACAATCTGTCGGCGTCTATGCCTCACTGAAGAAAAAGAAAACGCCGTTCCACTCACCGTGCATATGTTCCTCAACCCGCAGAGCTTGGCTTTTACAAGAGAGAATTAACAAAAGCTCCTGCTCAGAGGAAGCACGGTCAAGACTGCAGCTGCTGCTGAAAACACACTACTCTGTCACTGTTGACCAGTTACATGAGCACACACGAATATAGACACAAATGTTGAGATGCGCTCATATGTGCCGTACATGTGGATGGAAACAAAGACTGTATGAAAGGAAGGCAACATCAAAGTGTGAAGTAACTGAATAAATGGTTGCTATATCTTTTGTTTTGTTTTTTTTGCGTTAAATACATATATAGTGCAGAGATTCAAAAAATTTAGCAACTGAGTATTGGCACAATTCTAGTATGACAAAAAAAACAAAAAACAACTTAACACCAACCTCTGCTAGCTTTTTTGAAAACTCAAAGAAAGTTGAACAGCATTGAAAAAGGCAACTGAAAACAAAGCTGAAAGCTCCAGAAAAGGCAGGTAAGTGGACCTTTAGTTATTCAATTGTTGTTTTTTTTTTCCTCCAAGGTCAAGAATAAACTTCAAACCTCAAATCTAAAATTAATGACCTGTTTCTGTCAGTATTAGCTCTATGCTAACCATGCCTGTACGTTAAATGCTAACATTAGCAAGCTAACAAAACGTAACATGCCAATTTAGATGCTAAACATCAGCATTGCAGCATCTAATAGTTGCTAATCTGTGTAAAATACCAATGGGCATTTTAGCATATTGGCACACCAAGAGCTGCCCTAATATGGAGATGTATACTCAGGATTGAAGAGTTTAAGACCCTCTTGAGGTGAGAAACTACAAATTACTTAGCTTGTGGAAATTTTTTAATTTATTGGGTTTATGCGCCAAAACAAAAGATTGTCAACGTGAAAATCAATAAGCCATTGGACACAGCTCTGCTAATGACAGAGTACATTTATACTGTGAAACAAGGAAACAATCAAACAGGCCATGGAAAGCAGCATGTGCACCGGGATTACATCTATGACATCTGTCCATTTCAGCTCAGTGGTTTTCAAAACAGGAACAGTTTAGTTCCTGTTGACAAAGGGAGTTGACCTTGTGATGATAATGATGCTGTTGTGAGAACTCACATTTAACAGTTCTTCCATAGGAGACTTTTCTACTTTGGGTTTGTTTGCTCTGGTGTCTGCGGTCTCCACATAAATAGCAGCTACCTGTGGTAATTCCCAGCTCATTTTAATTCGTATTATTTAATTATTTTGTGATTCATTATAGAAAATGTGATACAGTAACAAAACTTAGCCACAGGGCTACGGTATATGGTGAAACAAACAGAGTCATCCATACCCATGGTGCAATGTTTGAAGTCCCCATGGACAGCAACTCTATCACCATCACCATGCTGAACACAGGAACCTCCCCAGGGGCCAAGTGTGGTGAGGCCCCCGCGGTTTGCATTTATAACTCTTGAGTGCTCTGCCAAATCAAGTACTGATGACATTGTGAAAGTTTGCTGATGATACCACCGTGTTGGGGGCTGATTAGCAATGATAATTAAATAGGGAAATGGTGAACAACTAGTCGGCCGGTGCCAAGATACCAACCTTTCTCCTGATGTCGACAAGACTAAAGATGATCATTGACTTCAGGAGGAGGCGAGCCGGTCACTCAAATATACATATCAGCAACTCCACAAAAAACAAACTAAGCAGAGGATGTATTTCCCTAAGAAGAGCTGAATCACGCAAAGGCTACCACCCCCAATCCTCACGAAATTTGTCCTGAGGATTGTCGAAAGTGTCCTGACCAGCTGCATCCTCGTCATCTGGTCTGGGAACTGTAATGCGGCGGAATGCAAGACTCTGCAGAAGATACTGAGGATGGGGAGAGAGTCTGTTTGGGATGTTTGTCAGGAGAGATGTACCTGAAGCCACCGTTGTTGGGAGAAAATCTTCCCTGCCCACGGGCTGTTTTCTTTCTTGGGGCTAGAAGGACTAATAAATAAAGTAAATTTGAATCTGAGTTTTCTGTAGTGATTATTTTTGCCACATGATGGCAGCAGACTGTAAGACAAACCAGAGTCTGGTTATATAGCTATTGAGGTATGTTTTTTGAGACATGTTTAGTCTTGTTGTTCACAAACAGTTAAGATCATCAGAGACGCCAACTTTTCTGTGTTTCACAGACTGGGAGGGGACATCGCCTACATGACGTAAGGCTCTTATCATCCTTTTCTATAACCTTAAATCATTCAGGTTTCATTGAACCTCAGGTATTAAATTGGTTTGTTAATTGTTAATGTGTCTATTTACTGGAAAGACATATTTATGTATTTGCAATTTAACAAGTCTAGTTAATCAATATATTTTACAAGTATCATTTTGTTGAACATTGTGTGCCCACGTCAGACCAAACCTTTCAGCAAGGCAAGCAAAGCCTCCACGAAAACAATAAGAAAAACAGGAGATACACTTGGAAAGGTAATTCAAAGAGAGATTGTTTCTGAATGGATGGGTAGGTGCACGGAGGAATGTGTCAAGCCTCCTGGAGTAACAGCGTCAGAATCTTTCTTTGTTGTCGACTGAGGGGAATCTTTAATATATTCCGTTTTTTAATAATATCTGAACTCACTCAAAATGATAAGTTTTCTCATTTGCATAGTTAAAAAAGCCAGATGGGTGGCTTTTAGCACCAGGACCCTGACTGTTTCTATCACTAAAAGACTTTTTCTGAGTCTATGTGACAACCTCTTCATTTGGCTGTGTTGGCACAGGAGAACAATGGCACCAAACTAAAGTAGTTAGAAATGACATTTCTGCATTTCTGAAAAAGTGCTAACAGACCAACAATGAAAAGTATAAATACTGTGCACGCTGTTCTGTTTAGCTTGTTAGCATGCGAAGCTTTGCTATATCACTAAACTCAAATTACAAATGAGACTGAAGGGAATGTCTCTCCATCCGTCTTTCTGTCCATTTCTCTGTCTGTCTCCGTCCGTCTTTCTATCTGTTTCTCTGTCTATCTGTCTCTCTCTCTGTCTCTCTGTCCGTCAGTCTCTCTCCTTCTGTCTTTCTGTCTGTTTCTCTGTCTGTCTGTCTCTCCATCTGTCTCTGTCCGTCTTTCCATCCGTCTCTCCCTCTGATATCCACAGGAAGTCTCGGTGGTCAGTCTACCACCAATGCACTGATCCCCATGTGGCTTCGGGTGGAGATTCGATCCTGTGACTTGGCTGAAAAGTAAAAGCAATTTGAAAAAAAAAAAAAAAAGCCACCGAGTAATTACCGTTTCCCACGGTAATTACTCGGTGCCTCATGGGGGGGGGGGTTGGACTCCATGTACCCTCGTAGATTTTTGTGTGGGGGTGTTACTAAATCAACTCCATCTTGATGGCTGTTGCCAAGGTGACCTGCAGCTCGTACGTGCATCTGTTGTCATGCGGCCTATTATGCAGCATCAGGAAAAACAAAACATACGGGTGTTGCTATTAAAAATCAGTTATTGTCATCTTGGTGTGTTTTTTTTTTTCTCCTTGCCTGACTGTGTTTAACGGATCCCGAGCCCATGAAACGTCCCATCTAGCTTCATGACAGGGCTCATAAAACCCGGCTTGAGCAGCTGGAGAGGACTCGTGCACGGCTCAACGCAGGGGCTGTTGTTCTGCATTACCGGGCTCGTTGACTCGGGGCACGGGGCTGCGCACATCCATGTGCATTAACGCTCCCAAGACGCTGATAGTCACGTCTATCGTCTAGGCGTCGAGGGACTTCGAACTCTGCAGAGTGAGTGAAAGAGTGAGTAAGGGAGTGAGTGAGTGAATCACTGACTGAGTGCGAATGGGAGAGAGAGAGAGAGCAAGACAAAATGTATCTGGCGACAGAGAGACAGAGATTTGCGATAAATATTCTGTGAGCAATCATCGCATTTCTCTCTGTTTACCTTACCTGACTCCGCCCGTCTCCTATTTCCCCCAAACATCCATCCGAGTCCAGGGAGGCAGGAGGGAATGAGAGGAAGTGAAGGAGAAGAGGGAACAAGTTTGACTTTTGGAGTTAAACGGCTCTCTGAGAAAATCTAAAAAAGCCAAAAAAAGTAACTCACCAGGAATCGAAAAAAAGCGAGACCAACACGTACGCCTCAGCACTACAAAGTTTCTTCTAACACTCATAAATCTGACAGGACTGTTCCCTGTAGGAAAACACCCGCAGTCCACAGAGAGAAGCCTGATCTCACAGTACAGGTTTGAAATGTAAAAATGTCACATCGGGACCAGTCAAACAATGTAAATCTCACAAATCTCCGAGTCAAAGTCGTTTATAACTGCAAAAATCTTCCTTCATTAATAAACTGGATGCTGATTTGGATAATATCAGGCCCTTTATTTGCCTCTCACTGATAAATCATTAAACTATGCTGTCCATTATGTTTTTTTTTTAAATACATTAATTCATTATCCTCACACTGATCAAAATAATCCCCCAAGATGCAGCTGTATAGAAAATAAAGTACGTATATCAGCAGGTTAGGTCCTCAGAAATGCCACAGCCTCGCACCAACAAGTGGCCTTGTAAAATTATGCATTAAAAAACAAATAAATAAATAAAAGCACCCACTGATTGTTAATTCATAATCAATCTATGATAATGGTCTGATTGAGAGATGCTTGGTAATAAAGTCTTTTTAATGTATCCGCTTGTCTTTATCCCTGATGCATCTACATCCGATTCACTCACGTCTTCTTATGTTTTCAGAGTTAATTTCAATACCCTCCCCCCCGAATGAGTGATGAATGTAGACTTGCTGCTTTAGCTTTGGTTTGAACTTCAAGGTGAAAAGACCAAATGAGAAAAAAAAAAAAAAAACAAAAACTTGCCCCTGCTCAAAATGCAGGTCTTGTCATGCTGATGTTTTTCCAGGCTGCATTTCAGTCTGGTCTAGTGAGCATTGATAAAGACCTTTTGTTTTCCCCTTATATAAAAGATTTCTGGATGTTGTTAGACTAGAATGGAGCTTGGGAGAGGGCAAACCTCTGCCAAGGTCAATGTCAAACAACATCCACCAGACTTCAGGGAAAAAAGAACCACAAGACTTAGAGAAATTGAAAAACAAGTTTCAAGATGGCCATCTTTCTCCCATCTGCACCGGAATTTAATGGCTTCTTCCCCGGCCCACGTCCCGACCCTCCACTAAGTTTGGTGAAAATCGGATCAATACTTTCTGTGTAATCTCACTGACAAATAACAAACAAACAAACAAAAGGGGGTGAAAACACAAGCTCTTTGGTGGAATTGAAGAGGCTTTGCTTGATAAAAATGTGAACTGCTGTTTTAACCTGAAGGAAAAAAAATTAAATTTGATCTGTAATGATCTCTTCAAATTCATAATTCACACTTTACGAGTGCAATGGGCCTGACTTAGACATGACTTGACTAACTAATAATTAAATTTAGCCTTGGAGTAGCGGACCTTCTTCAAAACATATTTCCATTGAGTTTTGTTATGATTTAAGTTTTGGAAACTGTCTTTACACATTCAGGTTTAAGCCTGAAGCACAATGTTTAACCAGACATCAAAAAAGCTGCACTGCAGGGTCTCAAGTCTCATCAATTGAAGAGGCTTTGTTTGAGGATCGGAGTCAAGACCAACACTCAACCACAGGACTCAAGCGGCGATGCCGTTGAAGCCTCCTCAAATAAAGACCAAATTAGCTCCAGCCCTCCTGCAAAAGCAGCCTAAAGCAAAACGATTATTACGCCTCAAGAACCAATAAAATCCCATGTACTAGCCAGTCAGTGTTCTTGCCTTTGTAAAAGGGCACAACGACATATAAGAGCCCGTCGGTCTCTCTCGACGAGAGTCCGCCGGACTCACACGTCAACATATCCATGCCTCGTACCCCGTGACGCTGTTGGTGCCATTGGGTTGAAACGGCTGTGAAATGGATGGTTGTTACCGGGCTGCGGGGTGGGGGTATGGGATAGAGCGGTTGAGACCACAGAAACAACTCTTCAAGTAAAGTGGATTTAGGAGCTTATTGAAGAGCGTTTGTCAGGACGGGTCGACTTATTGCTCTGAATTTCTTTGGTGCCTTTTAATGATAGTGCTGTGTGGTTGTGCTGTGGCTGTGCTTTCAACCAGCAACTTAAACTGTCAGATTGCCTGATGACAGCAAATCAAACACCAGTGCTGTTACATTCAAGTTATGGTTTTGTCCTTTAAAGTTCAAATTGTCATTCCCAGCCTTCATTAAAATGTTCCCTTTTTTGAAACATGAAACATGCGTGTGTCACAGCTCACTCGATGGGTCAGTGCGCGAGATGCTCCTCACCATGGCAACGGTTCCCATGTGTGTCCTGCTATTGCTTAAATGACCCCCCCCCCCCATTTGAATACCATGCATATTCATCTAATCTGGATGACACGCAAGACGGGGACGGGGTCATGGTGGGTGAAGGTGGAGATAAAGGGAGGGGATGAAGGGACGGCGTGGAATACTGGCACTGCAGGGACAAAGACTTGTCCACGCACTAACTCGCACACACGAAACACACACACACACACACACACACACACACACACACACACACACACACACCGACAGACACACACACACTTGCGACCCCCCCCCCCCGAGTCTGAGAGTTAAATAATTCATCAGAAGAGGTGTTTCTGGAGGCAGTGGTGTGTGGAGGGTGGACTGTCACTCTAACACCGATGTACTGCACCGCTCAGTCACACGCTGTATGATCAGCGTAAGCTCTTTTTTTTTTTTCTTTTTGCCATCATTTGCTTCAGTTTCATCTGTTTCCCTGCAGAGCACTGAGGCCAAGAAAAGACCTCGAATATCTCGGGAAAATAAAAGCACCAGAAAATAAAAGATGTTAGGAGCTGGCTTTAGTTACTGGGCATTTATCGAGTGTTGCCATGTTACATTTTTGGTGGTCTCCGTGATCTCCAGGGGGAGAATTAAAAACAAAATAAAAACAAAAATCAATGAAAAACTCACAAAAAAAAAGAATTTGTTTCAGGCTTTTCTCGTGTTGTGCATTAAACCACAGTCCTTTGCACTGAGGTACTGTATCTGTATGTAAGCTGAAGAGATTTCAAGTATAGAAATGCCAGGCTCTGACCTCATTTACAAACAGTGTCAGCATTATACAGTTTTTCCACCAGAGAGCGCTGACATGTTGATTTTTCAACCGTAAAATGTTCTGCTTGGTTTGTATCGTGGTTACATTCTACAGACATCTGTATCCAGATTGTTTGTTTTCTTTCAGACAGTATGTTGTCAATGGGCTTTCTGAAACTCCCAAATATGAATACCAGTTTTGCCCTCAAAAATCAAGTATGGGCTGGGCTACTATTTTATGGATTATTATGTAATAATGGATTATTATGTCCGGTTTATCACTGTAGTCGATACTTAAACATGCAAGCATGACTTGACAGGGATTTCATTTCAGATGCATGTTTGTGAGAAAAAGATAAATTGAAGACTAATCCAACATGTACCTGATTGATATTTTTTTCCTTCTTTTCAGGCATTTTCTTACCTTTAGTATATATGAATTGTGAGTGTGAATATAAAAAAAAAAAAATATTGCTGCAAGAATATCAGACGCGATGGTATTTTCTGGAAACTGTTTAAAAAAGCAGGTTCTAAGACCAGAAAAAAATGTATTTTTCAACAATATCAGAGATTCTTTAGGAAAGGAGAATTCTGCCTAGTGGGTTGTTCGAAGCCTCATTCATGTTGCTGCGGTAGCAAAAGGCTTCAAGTCCATTTACAGCGGCTCTTTACGTTGGTCTAAACCCTTTCAAGCCTTAAAATTTATACAGAGCCTAGTTCAACCCGGGGAAGCTTCTGAAGGCTTGTGTAAAGTGTTTTACTGCGATGGAAGAACTTCATTTCTGATGAGTGAAAATGAGAAGACAGCGTCTCCTGACTTGCAGACGATGAGGAGCTCAGCTGAAATGCAGACACACAATCACACGCCAAAATAAGACTGGCAACCAAGCCACGCAAATGTGAGGTTGATTTTCTGCTCTGTTGTTTTAAATGAGTGTTGGCTAATACTGGGGCCGATACAGTGGATTTCTTCTCTTCACTTGGTCTGAAAAACAAACAAAAAAAACGTCCTCGGTATCATCAGACATCTGGAACGTGGGTGAATATTTATGGCAGTAAGACAGTTCAACGTGGGATCAATTCAACGCAAACTACCCTGCCAGTGGTCCTCGTAATGAAGGAACAGCCCCCCCCCAGCAGTGTGGATCACTGATGCGTTTTTAATCGTTTCTGGGCAATATCAATGCTCTCCGGCACAGAGGAAGAAGCTGAATCAGTCTTTGGATACACAGGCAATAGTTGCTGCTCGGATCAATTCATTGTGGGTTTTGGCCTTTTAATGTAATCTGCCAACGGTAAGATGAACGTAGGATACTGCCAATTTTATCCTTTAAAAGCTTCTTTAACTTGCACCTGAGTGAATATCCACGCACGTAGAACTGTCTCCGTCTTTTCTCTACAGTTGGCTCGCAATTTCTACACAGTCAGTATTTTCATCTCCCTGTCAGCCAGTTATTTGTTTGGGTGATTCAAACACCTGTTAGAGCAGCCTTTGGTTTATATTGGGGGGGGCAGAAAATTGGAGTGACTGGAGGAGGATGTGAAGAAAAAAAAGGAGATGAGAGGAAGGCTAATAAGTTTATTGCTCTTGAGTGCAAAGAAACAAATTTGTGTAATTGATGATCTCACGTTCTCATAAAGCAAACATGCCACTGAGCTATCTGCCAATCTGGCGACACACGCTTGACAGATTAGGGACTTATCAGGAGTCGGTTCGCCCTGTTCAAACCATTCAGCGTTTACTTCCAGAGCCCGAAGCACAAACAAAACCCCCGTCCTCTCTGTCAAGTACAGTTAGACACGTGTTTCCATTTAGTGCAGCAAAACACAGGAAATTGGCTCGGAGAGCGTGATCAAAAGGAACAGGAAAAAGCAACTCAATTCAAAAAAAAGGCTGAAAAACAAACCGATGTGAAGCAGCAAAAGGGAAAATGTAAACATGTGAAAATATGTTGAAGATAACACACAGATGAAAACCATCTGAAGCAACAACTTTAGGTTAATGCAGAAAAAGAAAGTGAAAACTGAGCAGCAGTAACGTTCGAGAGAAGAAGGAAGTCGGTGATGAGTGTAACTAAAACATCAACATCAATTACTACTTAAATCCTCAAGCAATAAAAAAGAATTCAGATTTTTTTCACCATTTAAAAAGTCAGTGTCTGTTTTTTTCAGATTTTATGATTTTATCTTCACAGAGTGAGAAAAAGGATAAAAGAATGGGAGAAGTTTCCCGTTTGGCCAAGTCAAGGCATAAATGTTTGACACTTAAATCATCCAATCAGACAAAAGGACCATATTGGAAAGCAAAAATATTGTGTATTCTGATCCCGACATATCTTTGCTCCAAAGAATATAAGGATAAAAATGAACATGAAGAATCATAGTAAGTTTTTCTGCACAGATGTACATTTGCTAGGCTTTATGTAAGGGTTTAAGTTGCACTATGCAAACTTTCCATGTAAAATTACATTTTCCAGTCTAGATCATAAAAAAAAATCGGGCCAGCAGAAAGAGAAGAAGCTCCCACTTTCACACTATTTGTGAACCCTCCGTTCTGTTTGTTTGCCTAAATGCAAACCTCCTGCCTCTCGCCGTAATTCGCAGCCAGAAGCACCATCAAGCAGATAAAAAGTTGGACTCTCCGATAGCGGTTGCACTGTTTCCCCAACCCTGCGCCCATTAAATCCCGAGAGGAAGAAATGAATGTCGAAGAAACTGCCCATGAAACTCCCCACTGACATTATACTGCTCGATTTCTGAGGTGTTGACATCCTTCAGAATCATCAAAAATGACATTTTCTTCCACTTGCACATTGAGTCTCAAAAGGTAAAGTTGACTACTACGGCTTTGTTGGGGGGGTTGGGGCCAGATAAAGACATATAAGTATGTAGAGCCTGCAAGGGGTTAACTTAGAAATGAAAATCTACGCTCTAGCCCAAAATGTCACTCTGTTTATGAAATATACCCAGTGTTGAATCCGGGTAACTAGTCCTACGCCAGCATCCATTTGCCTCGTTGAGTGTCTGCCCATCATAAAAGAGAGCGTCTATACAAAAAAAGAAGAGCCGATGGCAAAAAGGTAATTTGACTTGATTAGGATGTGGATTCTAGCAAAATGGGGATTTGGTGCGAGGAAGATTAGTTTCAAATATTTGGTGCATGTGGTGAATACTGAGCAGGTTTGTGGCACTGCTTATGCTGGCCAGCAGGGGTCAGCAAAGCACTGCAGGGTGCCTGAACATGGTGCTGAGAGGAGGGGACGTGCAAACACTAACAGACTTTCAATCAACACAAACACACACACACACACACACACACACACACACGCACACACGTCACATCAGACACATCCATGACAGAGTAATGATGTCACGCTGTGGGTGTGTTGCTCTGCACCTGAAGGCACCACACGAATTTAGAGTCAGGTATTTCATCCTCTCTCTCTCTCTCTCTCTCTCTCTCTCACACATACACACACACACACACACACAAACACATACACACATGCACACACACATACACAAACACATGCACTCTTTCGCCATCTTTCTTCTTTCTGACCCTTAGAAAAATACAGGCATTTTTCTTCTTCTTTTCTTTTTTTTCTGCACCCTCACTCACTCGTGATGGCTCCCGATGGACCCTCTGAGTATACAACAAATGAAGAGGTCAAGGGTTTCTCACCTGGCTAAGCCACTGTATTCATTAGAAGTTCAGCGCCGCCGGTTTGGGTCAGACACACTCTCTGCCAGGCTGTATTTCTGTATTATTCATCTCAGCTGACTTTGAGCCAGAGGCGTCGGATATGGCTCCAATGTCACACTGCGCAACCAACACAAAGGATTCACCTGCAGGTTTTGCTTTTAGGTTCCATTTTTAGGGAGCAGAGGGCACCATCGCTTTCACGCCAAGTCTCAACACTGGTGCTCTAAGGAAAAGCAGGTACTAAATATTTGACACATTCGGCCACATGTTTCCCGCCTTCTCCTTAATCATACAAGATAAAGCACCTCCAGAACCTCATCTTCGTCCAGAAATTCATGAGTAAATTGTTCGCTTCGATATCATTTTTTTTCATGTCCTCCATGATCTCATGTCTCTCAGCAGGCCTCCTTCAGATCATCCCACTCCCCTCCTCGCTACCCTTCCTTCTCCACGTGCTCGGCTCTTCGTGTTCTGCACGGCGGTCATCGCAGTCTAGGTCATGCTGCTGCCCTTGTTTTGCCAGGGGCACCAGATGGTACATCTGCAGGAGTTGGCTTGCCCACAGGGGCCTCCAACCCCCTATCACACAGCGCCGAAGCCCACCCCAAAGATCGCTCTGCTCCTCCACTGCACTTTATACAGGCCTCGACCTTAAGAGGACAGAATTGAATTTAAATGCAGGATGTGTGTATTTTAAACCCTCTTCTTGTTGCTCATAATTGCCATCAACCGTTCCTTCAAGGCAACGGTTTTATTTCTTTTTTTATCTGTCTTCATCTGGAGCATTTTCATTTTCACCCCTATTGCTGTCAAATGTTTTCTAAATGTCCAGTTTCATTAATTAAAATCAGTCATGTCTACAGTGCTACAGTGCTGTGTTTTTGCTTTGAGAGCTTAAAAAGTCTCTCAACTGCAAACGGAAAATGTGCAGCATTTTACTGTGACACCACAACTTCAGAACTTGACTTTGTGCGCTAGTGCATCATCCAAATCTTTCACAAACACTGTTTTACGTCTCCACTGTGCTTTGAGATATGTTAATAAAAGCAAAGACCCCCCCCCTACCCCAAGCAAAACTTATCTTTAAACCTTGATTTCTCTTTATGGAAAGATTGAAATTAGCTATTAAAACTAAACTTCTGTGGGAAAAATAATCCCTTTTTTCCCGTTTTTCTGACTGACCTCTCAAAGTTCTAGGAATCGGCTTTTTTTAAGGTCAGTTTAATTAATATTTCACACAAAACACAAACCTCTCATTCATCTTTGATGGTATCCAGCTACGTGGATGTTGTGGTTCCTGCTTTTCTAATTGAATTTTTCTGTGGCTTTAGCACCAAAAGCCAACGTCCATTCATAAGTGATAAAGGCTGGGTGTCAAACTTTTTTGATTGAAGTTCGACAGCTCTTCTGTACTGAAAAGCTGACACTGAATGTCGCATAAGATTTGTAAACTTTTTACATATTCTTGGATCGATGCATAGTTTCTGATTTAGAGTGGAAGTGTTTTAGTTTTCAGTTGCAAAGTTTATGCAACGCTGCTCTTGACAGTTGTGAACTTTGCTGGCTTCTTGAGCTAAATGAAGAAACAGAGATAAGTAAGCCATAGATAAAAGGTTATCATTGCAGTAACAGTGCCGAAATTCATAAAGCTCAGGCATCGTGTTGTTGCCACTCCAAAAAACATTCCAAACGTTACTCAGACTCATTGAGATGCGAAAAGGAGGTTAAAAAGTGATTAAAAACCAAAGTATCGACAATAAGAAGCTCTGTGATGCATATGTGGCAAAAATGATTTACACTGAGGTTATTCGCCACTGATGAGTTCCAAACTGTGGCAGCGTCATGCGGAGGTGCTGTGTTCACCGACATCCTGGTTTGAAGTGCAGCTCTATAACGAGCCGAACTCTGCTCCATAAAAAATGATCTTCTCGGTCTACAACCCGTCACAGCAGCCGCGAACACGCCAGCAAATGTCACCGTCACTCGTCTCGACCCCGACTCCTGTCTAGTCCAACACCCGTCCTTAACCTCCCTTTAGATGGAAGGATAACCAGAGATGACAAGATATTACAGGGCCGATGAGTGCGGACTGTGAAATGTCAAGAGGGAACGAATGGGGTGTGTGTGTGTGTGTGTGTGGGGGGGGGGGGTGAGGGGAAAGTTTCTATGTGTGTGTTTGTGTGTATGATTGTGTGTG